>JAKOGI010000671.1:15000-459512 GCA_029747015.1 Carnegiea gigantea
TATATGTAGGTTATGTATATGTATGTATGTATGTATGTATATGTATTGTCTATGTGTATGTATATATTTATTGTGTATTTGTGTCTCTATAGATATTATGTCTATGTAATGTATATATCTCTATAGTTATATATATAATCTATATAATCTAATATATTATCTATTAATATATATATATATATATATATATATATATATATATATATATATATCTATAATATATTGATATATATATATATATACACCCGTATATATACTTATAATATATATTCTATATCTATTCTGTATCTCATATATTATATTATAATATATATTAATCTATATCTATATATCTATATATATATATAGATATGTCTGTGCGGATTGTGTGCACGCGCGGTGTGTGTATACATAATATGTATGTATGTATGTATGTGCATTTGTTTTTATATATATATATATTTTTTAATGTATATATATTATATATATATTGTGTGTGTGTAGGTGGTGTGTGTATGTGTATATGTGTGTGTGGTGTATATTTATATATCTATATCTATATTTATGTGTGTGTGTGTTGTAAACTATATACTGCACACACACACCCACACATAATTATATTATATAGATATAATATATATATCTATATATATATAATGGTATTGTTTGTGTATATATGTAATATGCATTATATATATAATCTATTATATCTATATATATATATCTATATATATATATATATAATTAGATTGGGTGTGTGTGTGTGTGTATATATATATATTTATGTATATATATATATAGATATATATAGTCGTTTTGATATATTATATTCTTATAGTATATTACACGTTCTATATTATATATACGTATATATATATATCTATATATATATCTATTTATATCATATATATATATATAATATTATATATATATATATATATATATATATATATATATATGTACACATATGTATGTCTCTGTAAACAAGAACATCGTCAATCGTCATTATCATCAATCAACAAGAGTTTGCCAATGTGAAAGTACCCCCACAAAATTGGCTACACCATCATTGCGGGGTCTGTAACTTAGGGCCAGTGGAGAACAATTCAGGCCAAACTCTGAACCATCTTGATCTGCTGTCAGCAGTTGTGGAGCCACTATGGGCCAAGGCGGTCAATTGACTGCCGTTCAGCGCATGAGATCTCATCTGAGACTACTTTCTTAAATGCATTAGCTTTGTACTTTGTTTTTAGAACTATTAAAGTTTATGTTATATATATTATTAATTTCGTCCCGTTACTTTGAATGTTGGCTCGGCGGCTGTGCTAGTGCCGAAGATCACCAAAGCACAGGCAAAGCATGAGTTTAATCGGCACTTCAAATGTCAGAAACGGGTCGGATTGACTGGATTATTTATGCCGACATGACGAGCTCTTCAAGTACAGGCGAACCATCGTGATCGAGCATGGAGTTGGGGTTAGGTAAAAAGTCAATTATATATTTTTAAAATATTTGGAAAATCATTTTCTCGGATTTTTCCCAACAATATGAATTTTTTGTTGCAAATTATTTTCCACGGGAAAACTATTCTCAATGGCAAGTTATTTTATATAAAATGATTTTCCATCCTCCCTAAATAATGATTTGTTATTCGTAAAAAAATAGCCTATTATTCACTACAAGAACTTTGTGTTAGACAAATTATTCAAATGCTCATTAAAACTATATACAAAAAGCTTTTCCAACCAAGAAGTTTTCTATTGTTCACTGAAATATAATGTATCGAGCATTAAAAATGTAATTTATTATTCCTTAAAAAATAACTAAAAACTTTTCCTGCCAAATCTATTGTTCAATAAATATTGTGCTACTGTTCACTAAACAAACACTATGGATTCTTTTCACATAACTTAAGGGGTGTTTCGTGCATAAATCATCTTTTAATTTATTATAACCAGTATAAATAAGTACCTTGTAAAACATGAAACAAGGAAGATAGAGACAATGCAATTTTAACCAAGAAAAGAGAAATTAAAAAGAGAATGAATTTAGAAAACAAACTCAACCAAAAAAATAAGAGAAAATGAAGGGAGAAAAGGGGAAAAAAGGGAACAAAACAAAGTAGTAGAGAAGTTAAACCAAAGGAACGAGAGAGAGACAAAGAGAAATAGTTCATCAATAATTCAAAGGTACATATCTATTTACCATGCTCAAGTACATACTTATATAAGGGACATCATATAATTGGGCTAAATTCCTATCTCATTTCCCCCAACCCAACAAGTATTTTCGTAATTCTCCCAACTTAGCCGACCAAAAAAAGATACATTGCAGTGAACAAAGATATACTGCTGACAAAAAAAGATATACTACAGGCAAGAAAATATACATTGTAAAATATAAATGGTACACTGCAAAAAAGTAAAGATACATTGTAGAATAGAAAAAACACAGTATCACAGGAAAAAAAGATACATTGCAACATATCAAACGTGCGTCCACCACACAACTCCATGGTGTATACCATGCCAAATACATACGTTTGTATGTATGAATTAATACTACCTAAAGTTGCAATGAATTAATATATTATAATACTTTGTTGTGCAGAAGAAGGGCTAAGCATTAAAAGAAATATTATTATTTTCTAACAAGTTTGGGTTAAGAGGCTCCTGCATTATCTGTAAATGGCAGCTCATTTGATGTGCTTCTAAGGAGACAGGGAAAGATGAAAACCTCCCCTATAGAAGCTCATAAATTACCTATCCACTTGATTCACCTCCCTGAGACAATGAGAAATCTTAACTTCTCAGCCCCTATGTTTAATCAGAGCCTGCCATTATTTAGGGAGTGAGGAGTACTAAAAGCATCAAGACATGCTGCCCCAAGGCATGCCTGTAAGCATTATAGAATCTAGTCAAAGCCATACTTTCTTGAATCCCATTGCATTAGCCAACCTAAGACCTCCCCAGATAGCATTAAGCTTTGCCTTGATCGGTAAGCATACCTCCATATTCTCAGCAAAGCTACTCAGACACTTATCTTTAGGGAAAATTACAAGTAGGTCCAATATTAACTGTAATACAAATAAGTGATTTTTTTTTTTTGGGGGGGGGGGGGGGCAACAAATGAGTCATATTTTTGAAGAGAAAAATAAGTGGGTCAAATTTCAATGGAGAGATGAATTACCAAACTACCCTTACTGAATTATTAGAGGAAAGAGAAAGAGGTGTGAGAAAGAAGCACTGGAAACATTTCGAGCTTTCATATTTGCTCTATTTCTCTCCATTCAATCTCAGCAAAGCCATCACCTCTCTACTCCCTCTTCGTACAATTGTTGCTCCACCACATCTCTTAACCTCTCCAATGTTCATGCAAAAGGGAAGTAATTTCGGGAAAAATTCGATGATTTTCAACATGAATCTACAAATGGGTGAGAAGAATGGGATGAGGCAAAGAGCATGGTGGTCCACCTTCGACTTCAGCAACTCCATCAATCATTTATGTACTTCTGTAATGTTTATGATGAAGGTGGAGATATTATGATGAGGGTGATCGATTCACGTGAAACGGAAGGACTGGAAAGTTCGTAAATGGTAAACCGCTATAAATAGTTGGGTAAACAACAGGTATGTCATATCTGGTGGTAAATGTTAGTTATATGTCACTAGATTGCACTTCTTCTTCTTCTTGTTTTCATTATGGATGGTAATTAATCGGGTATATATGTATGCCATGATTTTGTTGATTGTCTGCCATGGTAGTAGGGGTGTCATTATTGTGTAATCCAAAATGCATGAAAATATAGTGAGAGTAGTGTCCCATAAAGTATGATGGAAGGCAGCTATTCAAAAAAAAAATAATAATAATAGTGGCATGACTAGGTATATAGAATTTTATATGACAATACAAGTGTGAATGGATAAGATGTGGGGTAGACAACAATACACTCGGGGGGGGGGGGACAAATTAGGATGTTATAAAAAAAGGGTGAATGGGTAATAATGCTTCTGGAAGGCCATCATAGGAGAACTTACATACTAAGGTAACCTTAATTGTATTCCATGGTATACATAATTTAGTAATTGGGTAAACCGATGGCTATAGAGATGGGAACAACGTAAGCCACTTGTGAGAAGTAAATGATGCAATGACATTTGAGCTGACAAATTGTTGTAATCATAATCCATGTAGGATAAATACAAAGGTATTAGAGAGGTTAATGGGAGTGGGTGTTGTGACGATCACGTAAAATGAATATAGATAGTTATAGGAGCTAGGGGAGAGGTAGGGAATTGGTTGTTTATGTGTTATTGGGGGTGTTTGAGGAAGTGGAGATGGGAAAGTAACCTATAAAGGACGTTAAGAAAATATCCGCTAGTGAACGAGGGTAAATGAGGTGCAAAGAATGGTGACAGAGAGTATAGGTGGTGATTTTTCGAAGCACAAAGTATGTCACACCTTGAAGCATAACAGACAAATGTTATGCCAATTGAGGCAAATATGGATGTGAGGATGATTTGAATGGAAATGAAGAGCATACCTATTTATATGTGCAGCAATGATGGTTTGAGGAGGATCTGTCATAATCCCCAAGCTGATTGTGATGCAAATTGACGTTGGTGATGTAGTTCCAATTAAAGACTCGCTGGATAGTTTGTATGTGGTAGGCACAGGTCGAACACTATTCCAGGGTGAAAACCTAATGGCTTTATTATATTTTTGGTATTTTCAAACACTTGTAACCCTAATACGATAGGAGTGTATTAATTGTGTGTCATTGTGGTATTTGTTGTTGTAGCCAGTGAGGGTGATGAATATGTCACTCTAGAGGCATAATGTTTGGTTATTGTACAAATCGTATCTGATGGGGTCGTTCTTGCAGGTTCAGTGGTTGCAAGCAACATTATTGTTTACCTAACTGCAGTGTCATGTTTACTGTGGTGGCTAAACCTGGTGTATGTACTGGCTGTCTTGGAGGACATGATGAATATATGGAGATATGCTCCCTGGATGAGAATGTGTCATTATCCCTATGGTGATCTTCATGACTACTTCCATGGTGATATTGTGGAGGTTGAATATATAGCACATGGTGTGGAAGGGGCATATAGAAGAACATATGTACTTGCTAGCAATAAAACATGATAAATTCCTTAACACTATTAATCCTTCTAAATAAATGGATAATTGGGTACGTATGGTAATGAAGTCCACTTGATTTTCTAAAATAGATTACACCAGTGAAACTCAATTCAACAACTACCTACATTAAATGGGTATAGATCATGTTTATTCCAATGCATGTAAGGAGCATGTTAAGTTAATAACGAAAGATACTCACCTTGTTGAAGATAAACATGACCACGAACCTAATGAAGACCACACACATCTCCTACCCCCTCGAAGGCGGCACAATGTATTGTTAGTGCACGTTATTCAGATGTTGGTGCAACTAGAAATCGTGTAAATGAAATGTTGAATATGAATACAATGGCATGGAAGGACCCAATTGCTATTATTGTACACTAAAAAAGACATTGCAATAAGCCTAATTTGATAAAGTTCATTTGTACGAAGTTGAAAAATTCATTGCCAACCACTCTATGCCTCCAGTACTTAACTATGTGTTCAATGGTTGGCTACAACAAATGTCGTACTTAATATAACTATATAAATAAGTTGCAATTATTTAGTTGATAGTTAGATTCAACTATAACAAATATAGCAATGTGTTTCCCCAACAAGCGACAAAGACCATATATATTTTATTAAATCTCTATCATGCTAGTACACTATATTCACTCATTTGTGCATTTGAACATGGTATCATGTTCCAAAGATAACTATAGTTCGATGCAACCAAATTTATTGTTCTCTCCTATATTCCATCCCAACGCCGATGGCATTAATCATCTTCAATAATGAGAAAGCAACTAATGTGTCGGCCCTTTCATATAATATTGGTTAGATGGAGGGTCCAAATTTCATCCCTATCGACAACCTAACATTACAATTTTTTATGGACTGCTCCTTATGGTCATGGGACAGCTTTGATGGTATCACATTGTCACCTGTCCATGATTGCACAAACTCAGGTGCATGCTTCCCTCATTGGTACATGTTCCGACACAAAATAAGAGAGTTCAGTTCTAACTGGACCCTACAACAGCAACGTCGACATTTAGTGTCGATTGATGGTAGGTCACTATTACGAGTCAACAGCATGGTACAAAAAGAAGGCATGCTCAAGATGTTCGACATAGAACTCATCCCTGCACCGTCAATCACCCCACTTATGACATTTACAATATCTCGATTTGGTACCAACACATGAATTCTACGGTTGGAGTGATGACATGTACGTGCACATCCTGCAGAAATGTGCTGTATGATAGGAGATCACTTTGGAAACTAACGATATTAGACAGGTTTTCACAAATGTCATCATGTTTATATTTGCTACTACATGTGCAAGCACACAAAACAGACAACTCATCTTCACTAATGACATATTTACTGAGCATACTCGGTCCTGTATGCCATTTGAAGTACCCGTATAGGTTCACTCATCAATCATACATATATAAAAAGGTGCACATATGCACACATTGCCTATCCAATCATTCAAATAAACCCTGTAGACGTACCTATCATGTTTTGGTTATGATGATAAACATTACACAGGTAGTGGGTGAATAATGATTATGGATGTAACTACTGCACCTACAAAAAATGACCTCTTCTTCTTCAATCCAACAGCACACAAAATTTTTATATTGGATTGTAGTGAGGAGATGTGAGAGGATTAACATCTCAATAGGTAAAAGAGGGAAGGGATGACCAAAGAAGAGTTTGGACGAGGTGATTAGAGATGACTTGAAAGTTGTAGAGTTAGCGGAGGACGTGGCTCAGGATAGGAGACTATGGCTGAATAGGATTAAGATCTTAGTTTGCAGAGAGTTAGCCTCATAGTTGATCATTCGGTTGCAGTAGAGTGGGTTTGGTTGTGGTTTTTTTTTTTCATATGTCATGTTTGCATGCAGGTAGTTCATGCGTCTGGAAAGAGACAATGTTTTCCTACCTCTGTTTGTTAAGGTATAGTATCTTCCTCTGCCTTGTTGCACTTATGGTTACATAGTTACTGCCACCTAATTTTTTTCATATTTTTTCGTATTTATTAATTCATTTCCTGCGACTTATCTTTAGTTTTTCTCCATAGAATGTCTTCACAAAATCCTTATTCTATAAAATATTTTCATAAAACCTGGTGTTTGTAGATCTCTTGGAATCAACCTCTCTACGGGCAGGAGTGCTGGTAGAGATAAGGTTGCCTACATCTAGATCTTCCCAAACCCTGCAAAAGCGAGACCCACACTGAGAGTTGTTGTTGTTGTGACATAAATGTCAATTTCATAAACTTCAACAATGGATACCATAATGGCGTATAATTACTACACATCATGCATAAATGGGTTAAAAGCATGTGCAATTAATAAAATGTAGACCAAACCATCATATTTTACCACTAGCAAGTATGCGCATTCTTCTGTTTGGTCCTTTTAAACCACATCCTACATATTCAAACTCCACAATGTCACTATGGAAGTAGGCATCAAGATCACCACAGGGATAATGACACATCCTCTTCTAGGGAGCACATCTCCATAGACTCATCATATCCTCCAAGACAGCCAGTATGTACACTAGGTGTAGCCATTACATACCATGATAAACATGACACTGCAGTTAGGTAAACAATAATATTGTTTGCAACTACTGAAACTACAAGAATGACCTCAACAGATATGAATTGTACGACAACCAAACATTATGGCTCTAAAGTGACATATTTATTACCCTCACTGGCTACAACAACAAATACCACAATGCCACACAATTAGTACACCCTATCATATTAGGGTTACAAGTGTTTGAAAATACCAAAAATATAATAAAGCCATTAGGTTTTCACCCTAGAATCACGTTCGACCTGTGCCTACCACATACAAACTATCAAGTGAGTCTTCAACTCGAACTACATCACTAACGTCAGTTTGCATCAAAATCAGCTTGGAGATTACGATAGATCCTCCTCAAACCATCATTGCTGCCCATATATATAGCCATGCTCTTCATTTCCATTGAAAATCATCCTGACATCCATATTCACCTCAACTGGCATAACATTTGTCTGTCATGCTTCAAGTTGTCGCATACTTTGTGCTTCGAAAAGTCACCACATATACTGTTTGTCACCATTCTTTGCACATCCTTTACCCTCATTCACTAGCACATATTTTATTAACTTTCCTCATAGGTTACTTTCCCGTCTCCACCTTCCTCCAACACTCCCCCATAACACATGCACAACTAATTCTCCACCTCTCCCCTGGTTCCTATAACGACATCAACTACATTCATTTTATGTGATCGTCACAACACCCACCCCCATCAACCTCTGTAATACCTTTGTATTTGTCCTGCATGGATTATGATAACAACAATTTGTCAACTCAAATATCACTGCATCATTTACTTTTCATAAGTGGCCTACATTATTCCCACTTCTATAGCCATTAGTTTACCTAATTACTAAACTATGTCTACCGTGGAATACAATTAAGGTTACCCTAGTTTGTAAGTACCCCTATGATGGCCTTCCATAAGCATTATCACCTTTTCACCCCTTTTTTATAACATCTTAATTTGTCCCCCTAAGTATACTATTGTCTAACATCTTATCCACTCGCACTTGTATTGTCATATAAAATTCTATATACTAGTCATGCCCCTATTTGTTTTTTTTTTTTTTTAAGAATACCTTCCTTCCATCACACTTTATAGAACATTACACTCACTATATTTCCATGCATTTTGGATTACATAACAATGATACCCCTACTACCATGGTAAACAATCAACAAAATCATGGCACATATATATACTCTGTTAATTACCATCCATAATGAAAACAAGAAGAACAAGAAGTGCATTCTACTAACATATAAGTAACATTTACCACCAAATATAACATACTTGTTGTTTACCCAACTACTTATAGTGGTTTACCATCTACGAACTTTCCAGTTCTTTCGATTCATGTGAATCGGTCACCCTCATCATAATGTCTTCACCTTCATCATAAACATTATAGAAGTACAGAAATGATTGATGAAGTCGCTGAAGTTGAAGGTAGACCTCCATGCTCTTTGCCTCATCCCATTCTTCTCACCTATTTGTATATTCATGTTGAAAATCACCGAATTCGCCCTGAAATTACTTGCCTTTCATATAAACGTTGGAGAGATTGAGAGATGTGGTGGAGCAGCAATTGCACGAAGAGGGGGTAGAGAGGTGATGACCTTACTGAGATTGAATGGAGAGAAACAAAGCAAATATGAAAGCATCAAATGCTTCCTGTTGCTTCTTTCTGACACCTCCTTCTCTTTCCTCTAGTAATTCACCAAGGGTAGTTTGGTAATTCATCTCTCCATTGAAATTTGACCCGTTTATTTTTCCCTTCAAAAGCAACACTCATTTGCTATTAAAGAAATCACTTGATTGCATCATAGTTAATGCGTGGCCTGCTTGTAATTTTCCCCTTATCTCTATCATTCTGCATGATACCGCTACATGTGACGCTTCATCAATATTCAAAAGAATCCAACCCATAGGAGGGCCCTTCCATTCTACCATGATCTATGTCCAATCAGATGCAAACAAGTCCTAATGTCTAGCATAATCTTTTAGGGCCTTAAGTACTTCAATAAATCCACTCAATAGGAACCACCCTGTCTCTTGAGACCTATTCAACATTAATGGGAAAAAAACATTTTTTCATTTCTAAAGGCACCAAATTGTTACAAGAAATTCGGTAATCCAGTCAGGATCACTCACTCTCTCCTTGACATTTATCAAAATCCATTCATTGATCGAGTCTTTCACCCGAATTGAACCCCAACCCTAACCTCTCTAGAAATTGCCAAAAAAGACAAGCAAAGAGACACTTACAAAGAATGCAACCGATGCCTTTAGCTTCATTCTTGTGGAATTTTTAACTTGTATTGGTACTTTGGTAGCCATTCGCACTTGACTCGATTCAAAAGGGTCATTACTCTGTCATGAAGTACCAGCTACATGCGTATGAACCCTTTGAGGTGCTTTAGTTTGCTAGACTCAATGCGATCCACCAACACCTTCTTCGTCTCTCTCTCCATAATAAATTTAATAGAAATTACCCAAGGGTTCAAGTTCTAGTAAAAATTGTCCGTAGATCCTTTTCTCACTGCCTTAAAAGAGGTAATTTTGAGGAGAATTTCATAGGATAAAAAGTTTATCCACTTATCCCATACCCAATCACTCTCCCTATCCAGGTAACCACTAATTTTACTGGTCAGATCACTCTCAGGAACTCCCGGTATCATGCTTTCAATCGGCAGCCTTCTATCTGCCCAGTTATACAGCTAGAACCTCTTATTTCAATTGTCACCTACTGTCAAAATGATACCCTTCTTGAGCATGGTGTAGTTCTTTATTATTCCTCTCCACACATTCAAAGGGTTATGCCATTGACGTAGGGTTAAACGTATCCTCATCTCTACAATACTTCACTTTTAAGATTGGACCCATAGCGAATTAGGCTCATATAACAATCGTCAGCCGGACTTCACGAGACTTAAATCATTAAGTTGTCACACGGCTCGAAGGCCCAGTCCACCTAAATTTTTGGGCTTTGTCATCATAGCCATAATACCAAATGTAGTTTCCTCTATGAGGCAGTGCCCCCTTAATTAAAAAACTGTTCATCATCCTATCAACTTCATCATATGTTGACTCAGCCAAAAAAAACAAAGAAGAAAAACAACTTCATCACATGTTAACCGAGGAAGTCTAATTGTTTGCGTACTGTATATGCAGGAGTAATGCTGGTAGTCGACTAAATAAGCTATCAAAGAAAGGTACTTAGCTTTCTATCCTTCAAGTCTTCTATCTACTCGATCGATTACCTCCTAGAACATAGTTTTACTCTGTCATTGATAGTATGGACCCACGATATTCCTCAAAATCTTCAGTTTTTGTGTAACACCCCAAATTCCTAATTACCTAATTATCTTAATCTAATAACATATTATTTGTGATTACAGTGGAAGCATTTTGATTAGAGCTGTCCTATAACAGAACAAGGCTACTTTGAACTGCATATTCCTTTATATCATTATGACGTTCACAAATCCATCAAAACTTAGGAATAACAAAGGACGTTCACCAAACTGATTAATTCATAATACATCTTACAAACTTAGCAACGTATTCCTAAATACTTCAGTAGAGAATTTCTCCAAAAGTTTATAGAAGAGTCCTGGTTTGGAAGTGCTAGCCTGTAAATCACTATGAGCACTTGCTTGCTAACCTTCAGCAAAATACAACGATCCCTCATCTCCTTCTTCCTACCTTCTGGTTTGCTAGTAGGGGGTTGGTTCATTGATCCCTTATCTAAAACAGAAGATATGAAAGCATTCGAATAATAAGCCTAAGTTCAGTACATATATCCTTATGCTATAAATAAAATTTGTGTTCAGTTTAGTTGGGCGCCCACATTTCAAAACATTTCGTCCAAAAATATGAGAGAGGGAAAGTGTAAGTAAAATAGCTTTGCTGGTTATTATTTGGAAGTGAACCCATATTGACATCTAAAATGGCCTTTGAGATAGGTCCACACCTCCTAGGCTAATTGGGAAGCATTAGCTGCAGTTGCATGAGTAAACTAAAGGGTGTAAGCTCTGATGATTGATAATTAATGGACACCATTTATTTAGGTGACAAAGCATTGCATCAGATGATTCATTACATGAATATTACATGAATTTTGTATAATTTGAGAAGCATGTGAGCTTTCAAAAAGCACAAATAATGTACGTATGTGGTCTTTGAAATCTCTCTCCTATTTAATGAAGATGTTCATTACAGCATGAAATGACATATGTGGCCTTGCTTATGCTCCAAATGTGTAATTTTTGGTTAATGCGAGTTTGGGAAATTTTATTAAATTTTCTAACTTAATAACCAATTCAAAATCCCTTTGGCTCTTCTTTTAATTATTTATACACCCCTCATTATTTACTTAAGCTGACTCTGTTTCACTTTGTTTCTATTTTTTTCTTTTCATATTGTTGACGCTCGTATTATTTATATGATAATGGTGTCATGACATAACTTGTCGCATTTTTATTAATTGCGATGTTATGTTCACTATCATTATTATCATTATTAAAAGCTTGTTAGTATTATTGTCATACCTATTAGTATTAACGCTATTATTATTACAATTACTATTATTATTATTATTATTATTATTATTATTATTATTGTTGTTGTTGTTGTTGTTGTTGTTGCTGTTGTTGTTATGATTATTATTGTTGTTGTTGTTAATATCATTATTATTATTATTATTATTATTATTATTATTATTATTATTATTATTATTATTATTGTTGTTGTTGTTAATATTATGATTATTATTATTATTGTTGTTGTTGTTGTTGTTGTTGTTGTTGTTGTTGTTGTTGTTGCTGTTGTTGTTGTTATTATTATCTCTTTAACAGTCATATTATTGCTAGCCACCGTTATGATTTAGATTATTCAAACGCAAATTAGATTTAAGGGGACATCATGTGCTTGATTTCGGGTCCAAACCGAGAGGTATTCATTTCGGGTCCAAATGATTGTCAAAATGTCATCAAGGAAGATCTACCATAACTATTTTAAACAACCATATTCTCTCCAATTCTTTTCTTCGCCTCTCCAACCCTTTTATTACCCTACTTTCCTACCATTCACCATTCCATTATTTGAAATTAATCCACATATGCATATTAATTTAATAAATTTCAAACCCCCTAAAGCCAACATATTCCCTCCTTTTCTTCTTCTTCTTCTTTAGTGTTAGACTCGGCACGCAAGCTCATGGCAACAACACACACACCCAACAACATCATACACATATATATCTCATTATTTTCATTCAGTTATCATTAAGATTCACCTAAACACCATTAAATTAATATAATCAATTTTAAATTCCAATCCAAACTAGAAACTGTAAACCACTATGCTCATCCTCAACCTCCAAGCATCACCAATTCAATCTCAACTTCCAAAAAAAAAATTCCAAGAAAACTACAAATTAGCACTCATCAAACCTAAATACACCATCTAATACAAAAATTCAATCATAAAATAATAAAAATAAAATTAAGGGATTAGGGTTTCACCTTCTTACCCATTTGAGCACACACACGAGAGACGAAGAGGGAGGGTGGCAGGACGGTGGCGGCCAGACGGCGTAGTGTCGGCGACGGAAGTGTGGGTTGGGCAGGCAGATGAGAACATGGCAGCAAGGGGGTGTGTCGCTTCAGCAGAATAGGGGGTTAGTTCATGAGATTCGGGGGTGGGGGTTGGCACACGGGATGGGCAGGAAATTGAGGGGGATTTGTTTGGGTTTATTTGAGGGTTTCATTTTCTCTTTATTACTACTACTAGTTGTACCCGTACTTTTACACAAGTGATTTAAATTTTAAAGTATAAATTAGATATAATTAGTCATTAAAAAAATTGATGGACTAAATAATTAATTTGTGGTCACTATATAAATAATGAAAAACCGTTCTTGTCATAATCTTCTATTTTAATAGCAAAATTAATATGTCTAATTCCTTAAAAGCACATAATGAGGATATTAGGGTATGGATTTGAATGGAGGAGATGTTGCAAATTTTTAAAAAATACATAATGTATAGCAATGATAAAATGATAAAATTATACAATAAAGACACGAATTTAAGAAATGCCATATAGATAATTAAATATTTACATAGAATAAAATATTAAGATGGAGTAGAATTAAAGCAAAAAAAAGCACAATAACTTATACTCAAAAAGAATAAAACATTAAAGATTTTATTATAAAGTTAACTCTTATCTTCTTAAAATTTGAAACTATTTTTTCCTTACATCTTATTTTTAAAATTGGGAAAAGTCGACAAAATTATCATCAATATGATCCTCTTTTTTTTAAATAAAAAAAAAAGATCCTATGCAAACCTAGGTTTAGAGTGTGGGCCTCAAGGGTTTAAGGTTTACGGTTGGTCTGAAGAATTATACCTTGTAGGTTCAGGGCTATTGTTTTGAGTTTAATGTTTAATATGCTCTTTGATTTAATATTAATATGTTTATTGATGTTTTAAACTACTCCTTCTGACATATAGTTTAATACTTACACGGGGTTGGAATATAAGATAAGCACTTGAACAATTAATCCTTCGCAACAAGGGGGACCAAAATTTATGCCATGAAATTTCTAAAATCCTAATATTAGAAGTTCCGAAATCCTTTTGTCTCGATTTAATGCAATTCTATTGATCAATAATGCAAGTGTACACTTTTTGTGTAATCATTATATAATATGTTTTAGTTCTTTTTTATTCTAAAACTTCTTGAATAAGTACTATAGATAACTATTATTTTCCCTTCAAGAAATAAAATATTTTAAGATTATCTCCTTTTTTCTTTTTTAGTAGAAAAACAATTTTATGTTATTGTTAAAAAAAAAAATATGAGTTGCATATTAAAACTAAGTCATATCTTGCATTACAAATAATTAATCTTAATATTTAAATATTAAAACTAATTAAAATCATCATTTAGAATATAAAAATGAACTCCAAACAAGTATAACATATCTTCTAAGTTTTACTATATATACTACTTATAAATTATCTTATTTTTTATTTTTAGGATTCACAGATAAGTTAAAAATGTAGCTAAATTTTTCTACCCTCCACAAAAAAATTTAAATGTAGTTAGTTATTCTTTCTAGGAATGAACTTCATTATTCTATTTCTAATATATGTATAAAAATTAAAGTTAACATTTTCAATATTGAATATGGTTTATTTTCTATAACTTTGGCTTAAAACAATAGCCATTTCTAAAAACATTAACATGTTTGTAAAATATTTGCAAAACAACCTTCTACCATTACCAACTTTATAGAAACAGAGTAAATTCTAAAATGTTAGTAAATAAAGCTATGCAATTTAATTTATAGAAAGCGAAGAAACATAATTGTGGCATAGAATGGATAAAGAAGACTCAAAAAATACATCGATTAATAAAATACAATGAAAAAAAAGAAAGGGCAAGCTTTACCAAAGAATAAATTCTCATGCGGTGATCATAGCAATGGGTACAAAGATGACCTAAAAATCCAAAAAGTATTAAATGAATCCGAGGAAGAAATGAAAAGCCCAAATTCACATCATTAAACAAAGAAAATAAGATTGAAGATCAGAATCACAAATTGAAAGGATCAAACAATATAACACTAAGATGCATGCATGATTAGCCTGCCAATAAGATGATCAAAACAAATACAGATAGACTTGATTGGAGACAATATTTATAGAAATAGCAGGAATTAGGGGAAGGAAACATGATGTCTAGTGTAGGAGAGTGGAGGCTTCTCTTGTATAGCTCATATTTAAAATTTAATACCGTCTAGTGTTGATTAGTATATGACTTTGGGAGGGGAAAGAAAATGACAGTCATGAAATGAGGAAAAATTCAATTGTTTTTTTTGGGGGGGGGGATAGAAAGTTCAGTTTTTGATAGGATATGGCAGTTTTTGATAGGATAGGGTGGTTAGCGGTCACTCAAAAGTTTAATCTTAATTTAGAAATGTAAAAGTAATCTAACAGATAAGATAAAAATTTGTATATTGCATTAACGGTTAAGAATTTCTATTGCTTGAGATTTTAAGATTGGAGGAGGGAAGCTATCTCAACCTAAAACGTCATTACATTGATATTGTAAAGATTTTTTCCCTTATTATTTTGTTTTATGAGCTGTAAACTTAGGGAGCAATCTAGGTTTTTTTGATTTTTGTTATCCATAGTCTTCCCTTTTTCCATTTTTTCACATAAGATATATTTTTGGGCCAATGTTCTAGGGCTAGAATCGATGGATTAATTTTACATCATTTAGGTGTAAAATTTTTAAAACAATTATTTTTAATTTATTAATTCGTCCATTCTTTTTATATATATGATACTTTATTCTTGTTGTTTCATTGTTGTAGATGTGTATATTTTTTTTCCCCAAAATTACCCATTTAATAATTAGGCTAATTTTATCCAACTATCATTCAAGTGTTTATTAATAGTCTAAATGGGTTATTCAGGAGCATAACGAAATCCATTTTAAGGTCACTCTATCGATTTAAGAAGCAATTGCATAAATAAAAATACACATATAAAATACTAAATTAAATTGCGGCACCCAACCTAATTATTTTAGTTAAGATAATTCAAGATAATTAACATAATTTTAGGTGCGAGCCATTATAGCCTTCCCCTTTTAAAATAAATTTCATTCTTAAAACTTGCAAATTTGAAGCAAACCTTAGGTTTACCTCAAACAGATAAGGGTATTTGCTTCTCATGTCTTCCTCTATCTTCCATGTGGCTTCAGATGAAGTATTGTTGGCCCACAAAACCTTGACCAGAGGAATGCTTTTGTTCTGGAGTTGTTTAACTATGAAATCTAATATTTGCACAGGATGCTCTTCGTACATCAAATTCTTAGCGACCTCTATAGGCTCTGCTACGATGACATACTTTGGATCTGGAACATACTTTCTGAGCTATGAAATGTGGAAAACATTGTGTACATGCTTAAGTTATGATGGTAAATCCAACCAATGAGCCATAAGGCTTAACTTCTCAATAATTTCATAAGGCCCGATGTGCCTAGGGCTCAGATTACCCCCTATATTGAACCTTCTTACTCTTTTAATTGGGGATACCTCCAAGAACACTTTGTCTCCCATTTGAAATTCTAATGGTCTCTTCCTTTTATCAACACAATGTTTTTGTCAGCTTTAGGCTGCTTTAATATATTCTTGAATTTTCCTTATCTTCGCAATGGTCTCTTGAATCAATTCAGGCCTTATGGTTAATGTCGCATCTAGCTCCCTCTAACATAGGGGTGTTATACATCTCCTCATCCCATACAGTGCCTTGAAAGAAGTCATTTTGATGGTGGATTAATAGCTATTATTATAAAAAAAAATTCCACCAAGTGTAAACAATTTTTCCACTTTCCACTTTCCCTGAAAGTTAAGCACACATGCTCTTAGCATCTCCTCCAAGATTTGATTCACTATTTCAGTTTGTCCTTTGGATTTAAGGTGATATGAACTACTGAAACTTCACTTGTTCCAAAAAATTTCTGCAGGACTTGCCAAAAACGAGATTGAAACCTTTGGCCTCTGTCAGAGACTATGTCTTTCGGTATTCCATGTAATTGAACTACACATGCAATTATGTCAGTCTCTTTACACCCTAAGGGTCATGAATTGGTATAAAATGGGTATATTTGGTGAGTCTGTCAACAATAACCCAAATAGCATTCTTTTTTGAAGTCAAAAGTGGCAATCTATCCATTGACATGGGATCTCATTTTCAGGTAGAAATCTCTAAAGGCTTCAATTCGCTCATGGGATGTTGATGTCCATCTTTCACCCCTTGACAAGTTAGGCACTTATTTATATTGTGCAATTAATTTCTTCATGTTATCCCACTAAAATGATACCTTAAATCCCTCTAGATTTTTGTTCCTCATGGATGCACTGAGTAGCAAGTGTCATAAGCTTCTTCTAATATCTTTCTTTTTAGTTCCTCCTTGTTAGGCGCACATAGGCGATTTTGAAACCTCAAGGTTCCATGCTTATGTATTATAAAGCCAGATGATTTTCCCTGGACGATGTTCTATCTAAGCCTCTCTAACTGAGCATCATCCTTTTGACTCACCTTAATCTCTTCTACTATCAAAGGTTACACTTCTAATATTGACAATAGCTCATCTGTTAACCCTCGTAGCACAAGTTCAACACCCATATTCTCAAGATCTCTTGAGATAGCATGTTGGGTCCTTGTCATTGTGTTTGAACTATGCTAGGTCTTCCTACTTGGTGCATGTGCTACCATATTGCCTTCCCAAGATGATATTGAATTTGCATATCATAATCCTTAACCAACTCCAACTATCGCTGTTGCCCTAGATTGATCTCTTTTTTTAGTAAAGATATACATTAGGCTCTAATGTTCGGTGTAGATCTTGCATGGCACCCCGTACAGGTAATGTCACCAAATTTTTTAAGGCAAAGACCACCACAGCTAACTCCATATCGTGGATTGGGTAGTTTTTTTTCCATAAGGTTTGAGTTACCTAGAGGCACAGACTATTACCTTATCATCTTGCCTCAGCATACAACCTAACCCATTATTAAAAGCATCGCTATAAATAGTGTATCCTTTACCCTCTACGGACAAGGTAAGGACAAGGGTTGTGGTGAAGCCCCTCTTTAATTCTTGAAATGTCTCCTCATACTTGTCTCACCACTCAAAATTAGTCATGTTCTTCAATAGGTTGGTTAGTGGAGATGCTATTTTTGAAAAATCTTTCACAAACCTCCTATAGTATCTTGCTAAACCTAGAAAACTCCTTACTTCTGTAACATCAGTTGGCCTAGGCTATTGAGTAGCTACTTTATCTTCTGAGGGTTAACTTTAATCCCTTCTTTGGAAGCTACATGTCCCATAAATGTCACTTTAGTTAACCAAAACTTACACTTTTTTAGTTTAGCATATAACTGGTGTTCCATCAAGGTTTGTATCATGGTCCTCAAGTGATCGGCATCCTCCTCCTTGGCCTTAGAGTATGTGAGGATGTCATCTATACATACCACCATAAATTTGTCCACATAAGGTCTGAAAACCATATTCATAAGATCTATGAATGCGATAGGGCCATTGATAAGTCCAAAAGGCATCGCTGTAAACTCATAATGACCATATCTAGTCCTGAGGGCCGTTTTGAGAATGTCTTCTAGCTTAATCCTAAGCTACTGGTAGTAACCAAATCTCATATCAATCTTCAAAAATACCCCAACTCCTTGTAATTAATTAAACAGGCCATCTATCCACAACAAAGGATACTTGTTCTTAATAGTAACTTTGTTTAACTCCCTGTAATCTGTACATAGCCTTAAAGTTCCATCCTTTTTTTTTCACAAATAAAACTAGGCCTCCCAGGTGGATGCATTTGGTCTAATAACCTTTTTGCAGTAATTCATCAATTTAGGTTTTTAGCTCTTTGTGCTCTATCAGAGCCATCTTATAGGGAGCTTTCGAAATATGTGCGCACTCACAATCAATTTCTCTTTGGGGAGGTAAATCAGGCAGCTCTTTAGGAAAGACATCTGAAAATTCACACACCACAGGGATATTTTCTATTTTTGTCTTCTCCTCCTTAACTTCAGTGGCATAACATAAATATCGTATACAACCTTGCTTGAATAACTTATTTGCCTTTATAATTGAGATTATAGGAAACTCTTTCCCATTCCTTTCACCATAAAAGCATACTTCTCGACCCTCTTGGTCCCTTAAACTGATTTTAAGGTCCTTACAATTTGTGTTTACCCTATGAGTAGTTAACCAATCCATTCCTAAGATTATATCAAATTCCAACATGTTGAACTAGATAAATTTCCAGGGATCTCATGTTCACCAATCGCAGTAGGAACATGTTTATAAAGAATAAGACATTCTATCACTCGACCATTCGATAAACTAATTTTATAGTTCGCCCACACTTTATCTTTTTCTAAACTTAGTTACAATGCACTTCGGCTGGATAAACGAATGGGTAGCACCTGAATCAAACAAAATACAAAATGGCTTTGAATTCAAAAAGAGGGCTCCATTGTCAACAACCGTACCAGAAATTATAGCTCCCTTTTTGCTCATGATGTAAGCTCGTCCTATCGTTATAGGTTTAGGGGGCGGAGGTCCCGGATATGGCGGGGTGAGTGACCTTGCAACACCTTTTTCTATGGCCTTCTCTCTTCACAAGCAAATGACAATTGTGTGATCAGGACTTCCACACCATATGCATTTGTTAGCACCCACATGACACTCTGTTATACTATGGTTCATTCGGCAGCACTTCCCATAGGGTTTTGTTGAAGCTATTTGGCAACTCTTAGTAGGACCAACAGTGGGTTTCTTCTAAGCTATGTCACTTGACATCCCATGGTCATTCTACTTTCTCTTCTGATTCCCTAGGTTCAAGGCCCTCAGTTCACTCTTCACTTACTCCACCTTAGCAGTTTGTTCATACGACTCTTGGTAGGTTTGAATTGGTTAACCATCCAATTGATTTCGAATGTAAAAAGCTAAAACTTCCTAAAATCTTCTCATTTTCATCCTTTCGGAAGCCATAAAATCTGGAACAAATCTTAACAACTTAGTAAACTTGTCGACATACTGTATCACAACCATGTTACCACTCATCTTCAGCTCCATGAATTCTTTCTCATTGTGTCATTGAGCTGTGATTGGATAGAACTTAGGCCTAAGCTCCTCGAAAAACTTAGCCCAAGTAAACTCAAGGCCCTGTAACTTATCCTTCACAGTGCTCCGCTATACTTCACTAGCTAGGTAAAAGGCCTATACGTTCATCTTTTTCTCCTCAGGTACCTCAAGCATTGCAAATATTTTCTTTATTCCATTCTACTGGTTCAAACTTTCTATCATAAACTTTAGGGTTGTGTCGTCCTACCCTATTAGCCAACTTATCAGGTTTGGGGGGAGTTTCAGGAGGTGCAGGAGGAATCCTTTTCATCAACTTAGCTATCAAATTCTTCCAGTAACCTGGACCTTTAACATGGTTAGACACTTCAAGGGATACTATTAGACCTCCATTAAAGTTTTCCTAGAGGTTCTCTAGCAGTTGGTTGCCTGACCCTTGAGTCTCACCTTCATTATTATTCAAATTGTTATTTACAGACTCTGACATACTGAATCATATAAACAAAGATTATTATCTAAATTTTCATAACATCATGACAAAGTAGTAATTATTTAAAATCAACACACAATTTTAACTCAAGCACTACTTTCATTGCATGTATATATATAAAGATCATCGAAAGAATGTTGTGATACATCATGTCAGCACTTCCTGTATTTTAGCTATGATTTCTGGTCTACCCCTCTTCTACACCTACGAACTCGAGTCAATTGCCTACTCAAATCTGTCCCAAACCCTAAAAAGAAAAGGTAGATTTACATCATCACAGCTAGTTAGGTTAGCCTACCTATATACATCATATGTACATGTAATGCACAAAAAGAATATCACCCTACACCAGCTATACTACATACACAAGCAACAAATCAAAATCCAGAACATAAAGTAAAACAAGTCAAACAAAGTACGATCCTAGAATGGATTATAATGTGTGCTGAAAGAATCGTTGTTGTCATCATCAAAGTCAACACTGTTGTTAGACATATCTACATCAGAATCCCTATCATCCTCGAGATCTCCGTCCTGTTCCTCAGCTCCTTCTCAAGCTACTCCTAGGGCTTATGCTCCTCCTTAGGCTCAATCTCCTCCTCCTAAGGCTCAATCCTCCTCCTCCTCATTCTCAAACTCCTCCTCTGAGTTTAGCTCAATTAACGCAGGTGAATCCAGTACATCTACCACCATATGAACCTTGCTAAAGGTACCCGAACCCTCCAATGAATGAAAACTATCCTCTAAGCTAGCCTATGGTGGGGAGGTAGTGGCTGCTGAGCTGGTAACAGTGGAGTGGTGGTCCTTGGGCAGGGGGAGGTGGAAGTGGAACAATAGGAGGAGGAATACCTAGTGCAGGATAGATATACAGGAGCAACCCATAAGAAATAACCTCAACTCTAGATCCTCACTTAGTAACAATTATCTGGTAGTATAGTCCATGCTCCTAAAATGTAAAACCTCTCCACATCAACCCCTGGATCTCTCATGACCATGGAATAGTGGTATCGTTGTGTGAACTTATCCCATGGGGTGGCGAGAGGCAAGGAACACAGGAGTCTATGAGTGCGAGCAAGCACGTCGTGAAACTCTAAGAAGGGGTCCTATGTATGGGGCACCATGGCTGCATGCTAGGGTGTGCAAAACCGGTTAATCGGATTTTCGGTTAACCGGTTAATCGGATTTTCGGTTGACCAAAAATTGATTAATCGATTTTTTGATTCAAAAAAATTCTGAACCATAACCGAATCGAAAATTTCAGTCCGGCCAAACCTTGAGTCGGAAAAGTCAGTAGCCAGTTTTTGGTTCGGTTACCAATTAACCGTTCACAAATAATGAAAAAGCGTATACTTTGTTACTTAAATTTTTCATTTTTTTGATAAAAATTAAACTTTGGTTACCATTTATAAATAATAAAAAAGTGCACTTTCTTACCACCATTTTTAATTTTTTATGTATAATTTTTTAAAAAACAAAATTATTTTCGGTTCAGTCAACCATCGATTAACCGCGTTTTCAAATTACCCGCACCGTAACCAAATCGAAAACCGAAAATTATTTTTGGTTGGATTAACCGAACTGATTTTTCTGAAAAATTTGTTTGGTTAACTAGTTTTTCAGTTCGGTTTTTTGGATTTTTCAGTTTTGTTTTCGGTTTTGGGTTTTTTTGCACACCCCTACCGCATGCAGCAGGCAGATGTGAGCCACCACAGAGGTCTTTGGTATCATATGGATAGCATTCGGGCCTAAAGGAACTCTAGGGTGATCCATCTAAAATGCGAAAAAGCACAAGGGAAAAGGGAGTGAGCCATATTCACAAACATATTTCTTAGAAGATGCGATTTACTTCTATCATACTCCTAAAACCTCGCAACCTAACCATTCATCACTCGACTGCTCATAGTGATTTGCTGACAGATACTACAACTTTAATGGCCCCAATTCCTAGTTACCTAATTATCTATATCTAATAACATATTATCTGTGATTGGAACGGAAGTTTTTCAATTAGAGGCATTACCACCGTCCTGTAACATAACAAGGCTACTTGGAACTGCATATTCATTTATATCATTTTCACATTCATCAAATCCACCGAAATATAAGGATAAGAAAGGACATTCACCAAACTTTTAAATTCATAATACATCTTACAAACTTAGCAATGTATTCTTGAATACTTCAGCAGACAATTTATCCAAAGTTTTGTACTACAGCCCTGCTTTTAGAAGTACTAGCCTATAAATCACTATGAGCACTTAGCTAGTTAACCTTCAGCAAAATATACCGAACCCTTATCTACTTCTTACTACCTTTTGATTTGCTAGAAGAAAGGCTATTCACTGATCCCTTACTTAAAATAAAAAACATGACTCGAATAATAAGCCTAAGCTCAGTATGTATATCCCTATGCTGTAAATAAACTTTGTGTTCAGTTTAGTTGAGCGCCCATATATCAAAATATTTCGTTCAAAAACAAGAGAGAAAGAGAGAAAGTGTGAATAAAATTAATTTATTATCTGGAAGTAGACCCCTATTGATATCTGAAATGATCTTTGAGATAGGTGCACATCTCCTTGGTCAATCGGGAAGCCTGAGCTACAAGTGCATGGGTAAATTGAAAGGCATAATCCCTGATGATTGATAATTGATGGGGACTACTTATTTAGGTGACAAAATATTACGTCAAATGATTCATTACATGAATATTACGTGAATTTTGTATAATTTGAGAAGCATGTAAGTTTTCAAAGAGCTCATGCAATATACGTGTCTGATCTTTGAAATCTTTCTCCTTTTACGTTCGTTATAGCATGAATGATAGATGTTGCCTTGTTTTTACTCCAAATGTATAATTTTATAGTTAGTGTGAGTTTAGGAATTTTATTAAATTTTCTAACTTATAAGAAATTCAAAATCCCTTCTTCTTCTTTTAATTATTAATACACCCCTCATTATTTACTAAAGCTGACTCTGTTTCACTTTGTTTCTATTCTTTCTTTTAATATTGTTAACACTCGTGTTATTTACATGATAACGGTGTCACGACATAACTTGTCTCATTTTTATTAGTTTCGACGTTACGTTCATTATCATTATTGTCATTACTAAAAGCTTGTTATTATTATTGTCACACCTGTTAGTATTAATGCTATTATTATTGTTGTTGTTGTTATTATTGGTGCTGCTGTTGCTATTGTTGTTATTGTTGCTGCTGTTGTTGTTGTTTTTGTTGCTGCTGTTATTACTGTTATTGTCGTTGTTATTATTGTTGTTGCTGTTGCTGCTGTTGCTGCTACTACTGTTGTTGTTGTTGCTGCTGTTGTTGCTATTATTGCTGTTGTTGTCGCTGCAGCTGTTGTTGTTGTTTTTGTTATTGTTGTTGTCTCTTTAATAGTCATCATCATCATCATCATCTCTTTAATAGTCACATTATTGCTAGCCACTGTCAAGATTTAGATTATTCAATCGCGACTCGGTTTAAGGCCACGACATACGCTTTGTATCGGGCCAAATCGAGAGGTATTTGGTTCGTTTCTTTTTGTTAGTCCTAATCATGCAAATATTCATTAGTTCGTTCACAATCGATTAGCTTATCACTTGACCCATCTATAAAACTTAAGGTTTGGAAATGTCTTAGTTACAATAATTAACCCAAAATTTTGTATGCTCAACTCACTTAATTTCCCAAATAATTATCAAAATATCATTAAGTAAGATCCACCCTAAATATTTTAGACAATCATATTTTCCTTAATTCTTTCCTTTACCTCTCCAATCCCTTTCATTAGGCTACTTTCCTACTAATCACCATTCCATAATTTGAAATTAATCCACATATGCATGTTAATTTAATAAATTTCAAACCCCCAAAGCCAGTATATTTCCTCCTTTTCTTCTTCTTTTGTAGTCTTAGGGTGTATTCAGTAAAATTAGTTGTTTTAATAATGGTTAACTGTTTTACTAGCTGTTAGCGGTTTTACTAATAATTAGTTGGGACTCACTAGTAGCTAGTGGTTAGCTA
The DNA here is from genome assembly GCA_029747015.1 of Carnegiea gigantea. NCBI lineage: Eukaryota > Viridiplantae > Streptophyta > Magnoliopsida > Caryophyllales > Cactaceae > Carnegiea > Carnegiea gigantea. Next base: position 39,929 of record JAKOGI010000671.1, read on the forward strand.
TTCAACTAGCAATTTAAAATAAATATGTTTGGTAAATGTAACTGTTAGAGTAGCAGATTTATGTAAAATGACTAAAAAGTGTACACTAAATAAAAGTTTTTAGTAAATAAAACGAAGAATTTTGTAATTTGCAATATAACTACTAGGTAGATGTTCTTAAAAGCTACTTTCATTAGCTTTTGAAAAACACTATACAAACCCCTAACTACTATCTCATCCACTACTTTACCAAACACTTTTAAGTAATGGTCTATGACATTTTACTATTATAAACCACTAACCTCTACTTCACCCTCTACTACCAAACACAGCCTTGCACATGGCACCCATGCTCATGGAAACAACACACACACCCAACAACAACACACACATATATACCTCATTATTTTCATTCAATTATCATTAAAATTCACCTAAACACCATTAAATCAACACAATGAAGCTTAACATGCTCATCATCAACCTCCAAGCATCACCAATTCAACCTTAACATCCAAAAAAAAAACCCCAAGAAAACTACAAGTTAACACTCACCAAATCTAAATACATCATCTAATACAAAAATTCAATCATAAAACAATAAAAATCAAATTAAGGGGTTAAGGTTTCACCTTCTCACCCATTTGAGCACACACGTATGACAGGTGAAGAGGGCGAACGGCCGGATGATGGTGGTCGGATGGCGACAATGATCAGGCGATAGGGCAGTGGCGGAAGCATGGGCTGGGCAGTTGGATGATAACAGGGCAACAAGAAGGTATGTTGATTCAGCAAAATAGGGGGGTTGGTTCACGAGATAGGGGGATTTGGGGGTTTATTTGGGTTTATTTGAGGGTTTTGTTTTCTCTTTATTATAACTTTTTTCCTTATTATTTTTTTTTTGAGTTGTAAACTTAAGGAGCAATATATATTTTTTTAATTTTTGTTATCTATGATCTTCCCTTTTTCTTTTTTTCACCTAAGATATATTTTTGGGTCAATTTTCTAGGGCTAGAATTCTTATGGATTAATTTTACACCATTTGGGTGTAAACTTTCAAGGAAAGAATTTTCATTTTTAATTTATTACTTCTTTCATTCTTTTTATATATATAATGCTTTATTATTTTTATTTCATTGTTATAGATGTGTATATCTTTTCTCCCAAAATTATTATATAATAATTAGACTATTTTATCCAGTTATCATCCAAGTATTTATTAATACTTTGAATGGGTTATTCGAGAGCATAATGGAATTCATTTTGAGGCAACTTTATCGATTCAACATGTAATTGTATAAATAAATATACATATATAAAATCCTAAATTGAAACACGATGCGCAACTTAATAGTTTTAATTAAGATAATTCACGGTAATTAACACAATTTTAGGTTCAGGTTGTCTTAATTAAGCGTTACCTACTCCCCATTCACTTCTGAAGATGATGACACGTCAAAACAACATGACGAGCTACATAACAACATGTCAAACAAGGGGGACAACTCACACAACGATGCATCAAAGGAGGGAAACAAGCTTGATAATGGCTTTTGTTCAAGTTCCATGATTATTGAACAAATTCAAGAATTCATTACAAATGCAGTCAAGGGCCAGCCAAGAGGAGGCTCAACAAAAGCCACATGTAGACCAACCCTTACGCTGGGAAGATCGACACTCTTTTTATATGGTTACTTATCAATTTGATGGAAGATACAACCCAAAACAACATGTTGTATACTTCATTAAGACATGCAATAACACTGGAAGGAGCGATCCTTTAGTTAAGTGGTTTGTATTTTCTTGAAGAAGTGTTGTGTTCAACTGAATACAAAACTTGCCTTCTGAATCTATCAACAGTTAGAAACAAATAGGCAAGAGTTCTTGGATTGTTTCTATAAGATGAGTTGTGTGGTTAGCATGACTGAGTTGACTTAAAGTGTGCCACGAAATGATGAATTAGTCGTCGACTACATCACTTGTTGGCATGCTCAACCACCTATTTGAGGCTTTGTTATTGAGATATTCACTCATGTAATGGATTAGGACATATTTTATGCTTTACAAGTGAACAAGCACATGATTTTTCAAGAATTGGTGACATGAACTTATGACATGGAGCCTATAATTACCAGTAATTGTGCAAGGTCGATCAATAGTAAGCAAAAAACTTCCTTTGGAGACATGTCAAAAAGAACTTCTACATTCCAACAGTTATAAGAAAATGAATGTCCTCTTCCTAACTCAAATGTCCTAAAAATGCTCGACTGACTTCATGAAAAGGGACTTGTAAAACTGCCATAGTCAAAGCGTCCTAAAGAATCTTGGAGGGTGAGTGATCCTAAGTACAGGGCATTCAAAGAACTAGTGCAACTAGCAAAAGAAGGAAAGATCATGGTAGCAGAAGAAGATATCAATGAATTTGACTAGATGTGATGCTCGCAAAGAAGACCATGAAAAATCATCACCCTGGGGGACAAAGTGTACTTAATGGATTTGTTGCAAGGAAACAAAAAAACTGCTACCATGCCGTATCTTAAAATGCAAGCCCATAATACTATTGGCTTCCAGGTCACCTAAAGAATATTAAGCTAAACATTTAATACTCCGAAGTCAACATAATTCTATGTCTGCAAGACACATTTGAAGACCTTTCAAGCTTTTAAGTTCTAGACTATTAGGTCACCACTTAGAGACTGTCAAGTCATCTAAAGGTTCCTAAGTCATCAACATTTGACTCTTAAGTTAACTTTAAGATTATCAAGTTATCAAATTTGCAGACTCTCCAATCAACACAGATTATCAAGTCACTTGAAAGACTCTAAAGTCATTAAAGTCATAGACATCCAAATTATTGAAATCAGGGACTTCCAAGTCATCTAAAGACTATCAAGCCAGCAAAAATTACGAAACTTAAGGTTACCTGGATAATTCCTCAGTCATCACAATCAACCAAGTAGTAGAATTTCAAGTTACCCCATGTTGTAAACTCCCATAGTTACTCCTAAGACTCTCAATTCAACTAAGTGGTACCTAAGTCATCAATACTACAGGCTGCCCAATCACCACTTAAGACTTTCAGGTTGACAACACTGTAGGCTCTTAAGTCACCTCTAGAGACTAACAACTTGTCAAACCGTCACAAACTCTTAACTCACACTTAAAGACACCCTGGTCATCAAAGTTATTGACTCTCAAGTCACTAAGTGAACTCCCAGGTTATCAAAGTCTATGGCTCTTGAGTCATTGAAGACTCCTAATTCATCATATTTGTAGACTCTCAAGTCACGCCAAACTACAAGTTGCGTAAGTGACAGACTTCTAACCACTCCTATAGGTGCCAAAGTCACCCGAATTTCATCCCTTGAAGACTAATATGTCAGTAAAACATAAAACTCACCAAAGCATGCAATAATGGTCCCCACAATGATTAAATGGGGGCAAGTAATAAGGAAATGATAGAGAACAAGTTCACTGCTCTGTAAAGATGTAAGTCATACAACATGTATCCTGCTCCCTTACTTTGAAAATCACTTAATAAAACTCCCACAACCGGTTGTAAAGAGTCTAAAGATTGAGTTTGATCACTCCCATGCTCATCGAGTCTTTAATTACTACTTCCCATGGACATATGCGAGGGCTTTCTGCTTAAGTTCTAAAGACCGAGTCCAATCACCCCGTATGTAGTAGGTATTTAATTGTTACATGCCACTGACACATGTCAAGGCTTTCTCTTCAAGGTCTAAAGATGGAGCTCAATCACCCCCACACACAGTGGGTCTTCAAGCGCCGCATCCTATCGACATATGCAAGGACTCTCATCTCAAAATCTAAAGATTGAGCGTGATCACCCTGCATAGTGCTAGTCTTTCAAGTACTGCATACTACTAGCATATGCGAGAGATCTCTCCTCAAATTCTAAAGCCTGATTCTGATCATCCCCGGGCACAGTAGGTATTCAAGTGCTGCTTTCCACTCGCATATACGAAGGCTTTCATCTAAGGTATAAAGATTGAGCAAAGCCACCTTTGCATGTAATAGGTCTTCATGAACTACTTCTCACCATCAACCATAAGAGCTTTCATCTCAAGGTCTAAAGATCGAGGCAAGCACCCCCACATGCAGTCGATCTTTAGAAGATGTTGCCCATTGTTCATTGTGAGGGATTTCATCTCAAGATCTATAAACTGAGATAAGACTCTACCATGCACAGAGAGTCTTCAGGAACTACCTTCCACCACCAGCTGTAACGGCTTTCATCCCTAGGTCTAAAGAATGAGGCAAACCACCCCTGCTCGTAGTGGGTCTTCAAGAGCTATCTCCCGCTGTGAAATGCGAAGGATTTCTCTTCAGAGTCTAAAGACCGAGTCCGACTATCCTTGCTTACAGTAGATCTTCAAGAACTGTTTCTTACAGTCAAATGCGAGTGCTTTCTCACCGAAGTCTTAATGCCAAACCCAAACACCCTACAGTGGGTTATAAAAAAGATCAATTGCATACAGAACAACTAAAATTCCTAAGAAAAAAGTCTTACCCTATTCAGTGGGTTTTAAGATAACAACATTGCAGGACTATGGAAGACGCTCATACCAGCCCTTTGAAGTGTTTGCTAAGTCACAACCCAACGAAGGTTTTTTAATAAAAAGAGAGACATATCAACAACTTTTGGGTCTTACAAATCATTGTTGATACTGCCCATTACTCATGCACCAGATTGACTGCTTGCGTGACAAGCTAGACTGATAACACGATAAGCTAAGTTGACGTTAGCCTAGCTTAAATACCCAAGTTTGTACATGACCTAGCCTTGATATGAAAATTTGTAGGCACTAAAACATAAAAGTCCAAGCGCAAGCAACTACCAAGTGAATGCCTAAGAGATCAGCAAGGTTAAGGCCTAAGCAACTGCCTAGTCATTGGCCCAAGTGGATTAATATGCCTCCAACCCAATAGACGACCAAGTCGGCAGCTCAAACGTACTAGCCTGTTATCAACTTAAGTTGACGTCCTACTCATCCATTCAAGATGGTAGATTAGCCACAAACCCTACTAGGAGTAGGGGTGATCAACCCAACTAGGAGTAGGGGTGACCAAAACCGGTTAATCGGAAATTTGGTTAACCAAAAATCAGTTAATTGGAAAGTTGGTTCGCAAAAATTGTGAACCAAAAACCGAACGGAAACTTTCGGTTAACCGAAAATCGGTTAATCAAATTTTTCGGTTCGTCAAAAATGTGAACCGTAACCAAACCAAAAAAACTCAGTTAATGGGATTTTCGGTTTGGTTAACGGAATTTTCGATTCGGTTATCAATTCACCGTTAAATTAAATTGTTAATTTTCGATTTTCACTCCATTTTTTAATCAATTTAACTATTTGAGACACTAAATATTAATTTGCACATTATTTAAGTTTGGCCTTATCTTTTAATAATTATAAAATCTACACTTGACTAACATAAAATTTCATTTTTTTAAATAAAAGTGCAAGTTTTGGTTTCAGCTAACCATGCAGTTAACTGAATCTCAAATGGTCGAACCAAAAACGACAAAAATTTTTTTGGTTCGGTTAACGAAACCGAATTTTTTAGAAAAATCACATCGGTTAACTGATTTTTCAGTCCGATTTTTCGATTTTCCAATCCGATTTTTCGATTTCGATTTTTTTCCCCCCTCACCCCTAAAGGAAGACTTCTCCATAAACACGACTCTACCCCCATTCATTTAAGGAGTTTCAAAAATCATTCTCAAAAGACTCACCGTACAAGTAGATAACTAGCATATCAAAATCATGTCATCTATTCTAGGGATCAAGTCATCTACTGGATTGAAGTTCTAGACACTGTACCCCTCTGTCAAGTTGTCATCCAAAGGTCAAGTGAAGTCTATTAATCAATATTTCAAGCCGACTGGTCCTTATCCAACTACACAGAGGATTTAATATTTGTTTGTTTGTAAGTAAAAAACTACAGAGGTTGCGCCAATGTTTTGTGAAATCAATATAAAATTGCTCCACATTTATTCTCTTTATTAATTTTTAGATTTGAAACTTGCGGCTGCAAAAATATTTTATGCATTCTAAAGAAGATTTCCTTTTAAAAAAATAACTGATGCAGGCATAATTGTCAATATATGAAAGGTTAATGAAAGGCTTTTAGTTAAATGTATGCTACTATATTTATAGCAATGCTAAATAATATAAATGTGAATCCTTTGGTAGTTTATCAAGTTGAAAAGAAAAGCACACAAGCATCATATAATTTTATGCTAACACATACTTAAAAACAAGTATTTCCAAGCCATTTCACTTATCGTTTTGTTTTTTGTAGCCTTTTGTAAAAAGATTTTTAGATTACACACTCATAAAAAAATTTTGAGCGCAGTATACCTCATAGAAATTGATCATTTAAATATTAATGCATCCATATGAAACTTTTTTGAAAAAAAAGTTGTACCACTACCATAATATGAAATAGTTTTTTTATTTGTTAATTTAAGTATAATGTATTACAAATCTGTGCGTGACACAAGACTAAAAACTAGTTGCCATTGAAATTGTAAGTAAATCAATATAGAAATCCAAGAAGTTCTGTTTTGGATGGAAATCTAAAGCTTACTTATCCATAAAATGAAAATAAATTATTTTATTCAGCAATCCATTTCTAATGATCAACATAATTTTGTGTTTAAAATGAGTTAAAAATACTTAAGTGATTTGTCATACATTGGTGGAGGGAGTGGTGGTTAAACTTGAACTTAAACCCAATTGATTTACTCAAAATTTCAATCTTGACTAGTTCTTAGGCTCATGCTAGGATGAGATATTAAAAAGGTTAAAGTTAAAATTAAAAGATTTTCTAAACTCACCAGGATAAGATATTGTGTACAAGTCCAGGAGCAGACTTCACATCCCTGGGGAACTTCTAGGGAAGGGATATCCCCTGAAATGGTCCATGTCGAGGGAACGCACTCGCAGCTGCCCCAGCGTGTGACCTTGCTTGCGCGGCTACGAGCCAACAAGTGTCGGTCGCTCGTGGCACAGCGCACCAAGGAGCGATAGGCAATGCAGAAGTCCCTCGTTAGCCGAGGTGACGAGGAAGCCATCAACCCCCATTAAATTGTCCAAGAAGGCCACCTATCCAGGTTTCGTGCTGTTCGCCACACCCTTCAGTGACAACGTCATGAATTCCCCAATGCCAAGGAAGGTGAATATTCTAAATTTAGAGCTGTATGATGGGACCGCTGACCCTGATGATATCCCCGAAGCATACTTATAGAGATCAAGGGGGCGTCCCATGCTAACAAAGCATAGCCTATGGTTTTGATGTCGAAACTCTGAACGAAGGGAAGTATTGTGAATTTCACGAACAAAACAGCCATACTACCATAGAATGTAAAAAGTTAAAGAAGGTCCTCCACAAACTCGTAGACACGAGTCAGATTAATTGTTTCTTGCAACAAGGACCAAGAGCCTTCAACAAGGGACAGCCTAGGCCCCAAGACGGCTCGCCTGAGGAAGACTGCATGTAACGCCCCCAACCCTAAGGTCAGGAGTGTTACCATTTTCTTTAAATCCTGGGATAAAACGGACAGAGTTTTCCCTGAAAACTGATCATTTCCCAGGCTTAAAGCCTTACATTAAATTCCCTGCACTGAAAAATGACAATAAAGAGCCAACTCACTAACTCAACGGCTACCCGCGGGAGTTCACTGCTCTACGAGCCACCTGCCCGGAGCATAATAACAAGTGCAGTTCAATTCTAAAACAATGAACAATATTTAGATGGTGGCTCGCCCGGCCATACAGAGCGACTCTAAATGATATGTAATACAGGCATACAAGAACTGAAATTAAAACCGTTACATCATAATATATTTTGCAGCTCACATACAAGCACCTCGCTTTATTCCTAGGACGGCAATGACTCCATTTCGGCTTACTTAGGTCGACCTTTACTTGCTTTTTTGGAAACCTGGAGGGCACAATAACAGATGGATATGAGCGATAATCGCGCAGTGGATAACCCCCTCCCCTAAAACCATATTTTCAATACAATAATAACTTACGACCGCCGTTCGTAATTCCTTCCCTTTTGAAGAGCTCACCTATCGTACAGTACGTTCCCACTCACAATGCAAGAGAAATAACATTTGCACCAACAGCTTAAACTTAAGAATAGCTATACTCGATGAACTTACCAAAAGTCACTCATATGAACTCATAAACTCAATGAAACAAATGGGGTTGAACCCGTGAGCACTCTCGCTGAAATCTCTGTTACACAAGGCTCCTCCATTGCTAAAACTTTATATGTGATGCTCAATACATTAGCGAAGCTGATTTTAGTTCATATAATGTAAATCGTACATAATCATTAAGATTTCATTAAAGATGCTGTCAGGTGGTAAGCTATATGAATTTAGCAATGACACTAAAACAACCATCATGTTCAATGCGATATAATCTCTCAACTGATGACTTTACTATACCACATAGTAGCCGGTCATGTGCAAGAATAGATTTCTGTGAGAAGACATGGAACGATAACCATAAAATGAGGCATATAACTACGTCGTGCGATCAGTAAACTATTTACTAATAATGTAGCAAAATGACCTTTGAACTTCGCATGCTTATTTATTAAAGGTATAACGTTTCATAAACCATCATAGGAACTGGGAGTCTCCTCTGACCACGTTTCTCTACCCGTCGGCGGGGCTTTATAATGTATGACTCTACTGCATATTAGCAGAGCTATGAAACATGTAACTTCAACTTATGGCTACTGGCAAAATTATGAAATATTGAACTTTGAATCCTCTGCTTACTGGCAGAGAATGAAATACTGAGTTTTGAATCCTCTGCCTACTGGCAGAGAAATGAAATACTGAGCTTTGAATTCCCTGCCTTCTGGCAGAGAAATGAAATACTGAGTTTTGTATTCTCTGCCTACTGGCAGAGAAATGAAATATTGAGCTTTGAATTCTCTGCCTACTGACAGAGAAATGAAATACTAAACTTTGAATTCTCTATCTTCTAGTAGAGAAATGAAATATTGAGTTTTGTATCCTCTGCCTACTGGCAGAGAAATGAAACACTGAGTTTTGAATTCTCTGTCTTCTAGCAGAGAAATGAAATACTGCGTTTTGTATTCTCTGCCTACTAGCAGAGAAATGAAATACTGAGCTTTGAAACATAAAAGTTGAAGTTACATGTAAACTTCTAGGGAGGTACTGGGTTGGTTAAGCTAAAAATACAAATAATGCGATGCAACCCATGCTCATTACTTAATTTCTTTTTTTTGCAAAAAGGATCCCTCGACCTTTTTACTGGTCACCTGACTCATTCGGTTGATCAATCCGATGGTTTAAGGTTATTTCGTTACCAATGACTTGCCGATGGAAACAGGCGACCGATAAAACAATTTGGAGCACTTAGCAATCATGTAAATAAGCATTTATGAACTTTTACTATAATCAATAAACTATATACAATTGACAAACTTCATATAATCGACAAACCATAGAAATATACTCAATACACTTCATATAATCAATGGATTACCAATAAATTGATAAACTTTATATGATCGAATAAGCGATAACTTTATATAATTGATAAACTATATAGAATCAATAAACTACATCTAAATTAATAAACTTTAGATAATCAGTAAACCACATATAAATCGATAAACTTTATATAGTCAATAAACTATCTATTATCAATAAACGACATATAATCGTTAAACTTGATATAATATAATCGATAAACTATGTATAAGTAACAAACTTCATATAATCAACGATAAACCATATATAATCAATAAACTTCATATAATCAGAGATTGCATACAAATCGATAAACGTTATATAATCAAATAAACCTCATATAATCGATAAATTTCGTATAGTCAATAACTATATATATACTCGAATAAATTTCATATAATCAATAAACTTTACCTGTAATCGATATACTTTGGCTCAGTACGATCAAAATATCAATATATATATACACTAGGCATCAATCAGTTTACGATACGGTTTCCTCAAATTGCTAATAATCAGTTCCAATTCAACCTGAACAAACTATAATCAATAAACTTTCATCGAATTAACAATAAATACGAGGAAGAGGAAACCCACCTCACCTCCAAGCTCTGGGCCCGTACAAGGGTTGTCCCTCGTGCTACTGTTGCTCTTTCTCTTCATCCCCTCCATATGAATGCAAGAGAGAGAGAGGAGCTGTGGTTTCTGGTAGGTGGCGGTCGGGATGGTGAGCCGGCGACCGGAACGGCGGCAGCTGGCCGGCGACGTCAAAAACAGAGGAGGCGAACCTCCCCTTGACACACACACACACACGAGCAAGAGAAGGGGGAAGAGAGAGAGGGACAGGTGGTGTCGGTGACTGCTCGGGCGGCCAAACGGCGACCGATGACCGACAAACAGCCGGCGCCGTGGCCAGTAGTAGCGAAGGCAGATGAGAGAAGGGGGGAGGGTCGCGCAGTGTCGGGAAGGAGGGGGGTTTCACGCGTGTTTGGCCCCCCTTTTCCCCTTTTTTTCTTTTTTTTTTCCGTTGAAACTAATAAACACTTACCAGCTCGCTAAACCCGGACCTCCATTGGTAACCTGTACTAATCGTTAGTCGGGTTGCTCGCCCTTTGATTAAATTAAGGCTCGATTCAATAAATTGCAGGATTATTCTCAAAATTCGACATTCTAATCGTATTCGGGAATCCGCTCAATGTGGTACCCAATAATAGCCTTAATAACAATAAAACTAATGATAATGATAATAAGAATATTCCTTTCAATAAATTCAGCATTTACACAGGCATATCGATATTATTTCAATTTGTAACGATATAAAATAACGAAATTGACTTAACGAAGGGAATAAAAATCCCGGGTGTTACACTGCACTACCGAGATCGTATCCACCATAGCCGGGGAGTATGTTGAGGTCATCTCCGATGCACTTTGGAAAGCACAAATGCACGGTATCCAGTAGGTGAGGGCAGCCGAAAGAGGAAACCCTATAAGCTTTCCAACCATGGTTTTCGACAGACAGGAGGGCCATACCATCATCTCTCGCCACGACGACCCCATGGTGGTTGAGCTAAAGGTGTCCAGCACCCTTGTGCGTAGGATTTTGGTTGACACTGGGAGTTCGACTGACATCATCACTTAGGATTGCCTCAAGAAGCTCAAGCACCCGGGGACGGACATCACACCGATGGTACACCCTATCCTAGGTTTTGGCGGTCAGACAGTGACCCTAGTAGGTGTGATTCAATTGCCCCATGATTCCGAGATAAAACCAAATCAAGGAACTTAGAAGCTGACTTTCTAATTGTGGACATGCCCACCATATATAATGCCATCATAGGCCAGCTGACCCTCCATAACGTTAAGGGCATCATTGCGCCTTATCTCCTTTAGATTCAGTAAGAGACCAATGACAGAGCATTAGGAAGCTCTTTAGGGGTCAGCAGACTAGTTGAGAATGCTACTTAGTTAGCAGCAAGCTGCTAGTCGAGCGTTAGGGTCGCTGCAAGGCCCCAACACCTACCTCTCAGCGAAGGAAGCCTTAGGTCGTGCCCTCACTACGGCTAATGCCTTGACCATCTGCACGATGATTGCGACAGACCAAGGGCATCCTCGCCCTGAAGCTGCTGACAATGTGGAAATCGTGCTATTGGAGGAGGGACATCATACCCAGGTTGTTAAAATTGGCCAAGAAATGGCAGATCAAACTCGGTAATCTCTTATGAGCCTCCTCAGGAATACAAGGGCATCTTCACCTTTAGGCTGGAGGAAATGCCAAGAATAGACTTGGTGATCATAGAGTCATTTGAATGTTTATTCGGCCCATAAGTCAGTTGTGTAGAAGAAAAGGAACATAGAAGTCGAGCGATGCACTTCCCCATCTGAGGAAGTCTAAAAACTCTTGGACATGGGATTCATCCGGGAATGTCAGTACCTTAAATAGATCTCGCATGTGGTCCTGGTCAAGAAGCCCAACGGAACTTAGCGAATGTGCATGGATTTTATAGACCTGCCCAAAGGACAGCCCTCCACTGCCTAAGATTGACAAATTGGTAAACACCATAGTCGGACATACGATGTTTAGCTTCATGGGCACCTTCTCTAGGCATCATCAAATTCCCTTGTGTCATGGAGACCAAGAGAAGACTGCCTTCATTACGAACTGACGACTGTATTGCTACAAGGTCATGCCCTTTGGGCTCAAGAACACTGGAGCAACCTACCAACAGATAGTGAACAAGGTGTTTAAAATCATCATCGAGAAGAGCATGGAGATGTACGTTGATGATATGATAAACCAAAGCGCACTGGATAAGGGACACGCCACAGACTTATAAGACACGTTCTACGTCCTTCGCAAATATGCATGAAACTTGACCCTAAGAAATGCATTTTCAGGGTAAGATTTAGCAATTTTTGGGGATTCATGAACAGCAGCAGGGGTGTAGAGGCCAACCCAAATAAGGTGTAGGTGGTGCTTGACATGAAACCCTACAGAACGTGAAGAAAGTCCAATGGTTGACCAAGTGCATCACTATGTTGGGATGTTTCATGTCTAAGTCGGCCGACAAGCTTCAGCCCTTCTTCTAAGTCCTCATTAAGCATGCCCAATTCGAATGAACCACACTGTGTTCCAACCGTTGATAGAATATTTGTCTCACTTGTCGAAGATAGCCAGCCCGGCCCAAGGCGAGCCTTTGCTCCTATACTTGGCAATATCAGACCATGCGGTTAGCTCCATCCTAGTTGTCAAAAGAGAGATGGAGTGAATCCCCACATATTGCGTATGCTACACCCTGCAGGAGCATAGCTAAACTATCCTCTCATTAAGAAGTTTGCTTACGCCCTTGTACTGGCAAGTCAAAAGCTCCGTCTCTACTTTGAAGCATATAAGATTACGGACTTATAGACCAACCTCTAAAGAATGTCTTGTAAAATTTGGATGCCTCTAGTGTGTTGCTTAAATGGGTCGTCGAGTTATCACAGTTTGGAATCAACTTTGAAATACAATGTGCTATTAGGGCACAGGCTTTACCAGACTTCTTGTTGAAAGTGCCAGCACAGAAATCCCTGGCTTGCTACACACCGACTCCTAGAGCCTTTATGTGGTTGGATCATCCACCAAGGATGGCAGCAAGGCTGACCTTATTATTGAAATGTCCTAAGGTGAAAAGAAAGAGCATGCCCTCAAATTTATGTTCAAAGCCTCCAATAATGAGGCAGAGTACGAGGCCCTGATAGCTGAAATACAACTGTGTTACACGGCGGAGGTAGACTCTGTTAAGGCTTACTTGGATTCTTAGTTAGTTGTTAGTCAAATGAATGGAGAGTACGAGTCCAAGGATGACACCATGGTAGCTTATGTCCGTAAGGTCCAAGAAGCAAGCAGTCAGCTCAAGAGTTTTGCGACAGTCCATATGTCGCAGTCTGAGAACTGCCAGGCTAATGTCCATCCCAAGCTTGCCAGTGCCTCTATTGATGGTAAACCTAAGAGGATACGGTCGGAGACACTAACTAAAAGAAGTATAGAGCCTAGGGAAATCATGTGGCTCGATTGGAGTTCCACCAGGATGAATCCCATTGTAGCATATCTTGCAGACGAAACCCTTCCCTCGAATGCTAAAGAAGTTGAACATATAAAGAAAAGGATTGAATGGTTCCTTCTGTACGATAGATCTTGTATAAACTATCTTACACTCATCCTTTGCTGCGATGTGTGATGCTCAAAATGGGTGAGAAGATCCTGGAAGAGGTCTATGAGGGGGTGCACAGTTCGCATGTTAGAAGGGTGGACATTTGCAGTTGTAGCTATGGACACTCGCTTTTATTGGCCACCCCTAATGGATGACGCCTTGAGTTTGGTGAGAAATAAGAGAAGTGTCAGAAAGTTTCTTACAATGAAAACCTTATATCCCTATCACCCCTATCCTAAGCTCGTTACCCTTTGCTAAATGGGGCATGGGCATCTTAAAGTCGTTTCCCAAGGCTATCGAACAACAAAAGTACCTTTTGATGGCTGTTGATTATTTCACCAAGTGGGTAGAGGTGGAAGTTGGGGCCTTCATAACAATAACTAAGGTATAAAAGTTTCTCTAGAAAAACATCATCACTAGATTGAGTGTGCTGCAAGCCATGATCTTTAACAATAGGCGTCAGTTCGATACTGTAAGGTCAAAACTACCTTTAGGATTTCAGGGGTCAAGGGCGATTCACCGTCGTTGCACATTCGCTGATAAATGGCCAGGCTGAGGCTGTAAATAAGGTAATCGTCCATGGCCTACAGAACAAACTAGATGATGCCTGATAAGTTATCTAGTGTCATGTGGTCTATGTGCATAACTAAGAAAATTGCCATAGAAGAGACACCCTTTATGCTTACATGCAGCTTAGAGGTCGTTCCCTAGTTGAGGTAGCTCTCCACACTCATAATTTTGTCACGTTTCAAGAAACCCTAATTAACTCAGCATTAAGTGAAGCTTTAGACTTTGTACCTTCTGTGCGGGTAGATACGTACATATGAGAGGCCTTGTATAAACTGAGAACCACTCAACTCCATAATAGATCAGCTAAAGAACAATCAATTAGAGTAGGTGACCTTGTTTTGAGGAGAATTGAAGTTGTGTCCAAGGCAAACGAGCGTGGCAAATTGAGCGCCAATTAGGAAGGCCTATATGCCGTCAAGGAGCAAGTCCACCCTGGCACGTATCAACTGATCACGTTGCAAAGAAAAAGCATTGCACGAACATGGAACGGTAGCAACCTAAGTACTATACATGATGCTTGTTAGACCAGCACTGATTCCAGTTACTTTTCCTTGTCTCGTTAGCCTTGAAGGTCAAATGTAAAAGTGGATCGGTGTAATAATGTGACAAAATCAATGCAAACTCTACTGTTATGATCATCAAAACACTCTTATGCCCTTAGTAACTCAAACATCTTTAGTCCCAAGGAGCTAATGATCCTCAAGTACGGTCCCAAACTGTTCGGAACCTTTAGTCCCCAATGAGATAAGAGTCTTCAAGCATGGTCCTCAGCCGTTCACTGCACCTTTATTCCCTAAAGGGCTATGGATCCTAAGCACGACCTCTGGTCTTTCGCTATTCCCTTAGCCCCCAAGGGGCTAGGGGTCTCGAACGACGACCCTCGGCTATTTGCTGCACCTTTAACCCCCAAGGGGCTAAGGATCCTAAGCACAACCTTTGGTCGTTCGCTAAACTAACACCACTAGCCCCCACGGGGCTAAGGGTCTTGAAGCACGGCCCTTGGTCGTTCACTACACCTTTAGCCCCCAAAGGGCTAAGGGTCATAAGCATGACCTTTGGTTGTTTGTTACACATTTAGCCAAAGGGCAAAGGGTCCTAAGTACGGCTTCTCAGCCGTTCGTTGCACCTTTAGACCCTGAGGGGCTGAGGGCTCTAAGCAAGACCCTCGATCATTCACGACACCTTTAGTCCCTAAGGGGCTGAGGGGTCTAAGCACAACACTCAGTTGCCCATTACACCTTTAGCCCCCAAGGGGCTAAGGATCTTGAAGCACTGCCCTTGGCCGTTCGCTACACCTGTTGCCACTAAGGGCCCAAGGGTTTCGCCGATTTTTAACCTGAGATTCGATTGACAATCAAGCAATAAAAAATTCTAAGTGCTAGCTTACTGTTTAACTTAGGCTTAGGAGCATGCCCTTGGGTGATGGATATATGAGACATAAAAATTAAGAACAAAGACTTAAACAACAAGCAATATGAATGAGCATTAAAGTCAAAGAGAAATGATGATTTCATTAATATCTAACCAATAGCCCTTACAAAGATGATTAAAAAATGGTTAAGGAGAAGCGCGACTAATTAAGGGCGGGAAAAAGGAGGTGCAACTCTTGATGGTGGGATCCTCATCATTACTGGCATCCTCTACCCGACCTTTGCCATCTAGAGGGGCAGTGTGGTCTAGATCACCCAGCTCCATATACTCAGGTGCCTCATACTGAAACAAGACCTCGTTGGGGTCTTGGCTAGAACGGTGGGCGCGGTAGTGGCCCTCGACATACTAGGCTCGTGCCTAGAAGTACCCCATCTTCTACTGGAACTCCAAGGGGGCAAGAGTCTATAGGAAGTCACTAAAGAACTCACTTTGCTCCTCGTGACCACACTGGTACCCCAAACGGTCAACTTCTGCCACCCTATCCTGGGTAGTGATCTTCTCGGCCTCTAGTTAGATGTTCAGGTCCTCCAGCTGGTGGTGCAGCTCTTGCTTCTTTTTCTCCCCATCTTCCTCTTCTTTCTTTAACTTGTCCAAACATCCTTTGTAATTGTCCAGGGAGTCCTCAACCTTTTTTTGGTCCTCCTGTAGGAGGTAGACTTTATCCTCAAAATAGGAAACAATGGGCACCGTCCTCATCACCTTAAAAGCCCAGGCGAAGGCCTGCGAAAGATTTTTATTCAAAGTTTTAAGGAAATGCAAAGGAAAAGTGCAGCTGAAAGTGAAGAGATTATACAAGCTTACCTCTGCACAACCACCTGTTCGTCAATGACTAGCTAGGAATCAGGACAGGCCGAGGGAAGAAAGTCCCAGGACAAGGCAAGCCTCTTCACATTCTCTAACTTCACTGGCGGATCAGACTCCAGAAAGTTTATGGCCTCCACGTATCTGCTAGGAGACGCCTCCGAGACATGTTATTAGGTCATCTGGCAACTCCACTGAGAGTCACCCAGGGGAGACAGTCCTCTGGCTCCGCCTGAACCAGCTCGATAAGCCTACTTACTAGAGGTTTCCCTTTGTGGAACCCTCAGCCGGGCTACCTCCTTCAGAGAACCCTTCATCTGAACACTGCCCTAACTGATCCCATCTGAAGCCTTTGCGACACTTGTCGAGGGCACTTACGGGGGGTAGTTGGAGGAAGGTTGAGTATTGGGGCAGAGGGATGTTCGATCCGTAGGAGGATTCTAACCTAAATTATAAACAAGTTAGAAAGGAAAAGGATGCGTATTGCTGATAAGTAGGGATGAGAGAAGCAGCCAGTCCTATCAGAGCCTAAGGTTTCATGTGCGAATGTCTTTCTTTCTCCCTCTGTCGAGCCAAGTCCTTGGCAACCTCTTCGAAGGTTGCATTCGTGGACTCTATACATAATAGGGTCGTGCGAGCTTGCTCTGTAAAGATAAAGAAGAAGTCAGGTCAGATTCATAGGAATAAGAAAGAATGAGAGAAATGAGAAATACCCTTAAGAGATCTTTTGCATTATAAGAAGCTTGTCCATTGCAAGAAAGAAATCATTCAAGAAGTAGGAGAACTTGGGAAAATAGTTAAGTAGTTCCTTGTCACTTGACTTGACCCTCCTACGCTTGAACTCCTTTCCTTTGCTAGTTATTTGGGATATAAAGGCAGAGAGAGGTCCTAACCAGTCGTCCTCCTAAACAAGGTAATGGAAGTATCGAGCGATCGCTTTCTCGGCCTCTACTGGTGTGCGAAAAGGTTTTCTGACTGGCTCACCCTTATTCCACTCAGGGGAACTTGGCCTAACCGTCCACCCACTTTACAAAGAGGAAGTCATATTTCTAGTTCTTCAACTTTGAATTCCTCTCAATGGTAGTCATAAAGCCCTTCCAGTTATTAAAGGTGTACTAGTCGGCCACTCCAACCTTGCCTGGTGCCTTTTGCATAGTATACACTAACCCAAAAGCTCCAGCTGTGCATTCTAGCCGGCGCAGCTCACAGGTAGCGATAAACAAGCAGATATTATGTTATAAGTTGGGCACTATCTGTGTAATTGCCAACTAGTACTTATTGTAGATGTCCCAAATGACCTCATGCAACGGGATGCGAAGGCCATATGTGAAGGTCACGTGGTGTATAACAATGCACCCCAGGGCGGCCTACTCACTGCGGAATCAGGATTTGGAATCACAAACTTGTACCAGGAGGGTAAAAGATACTCTTCCACTAAGGACAGTTTCTTAAAGGATTTCACCACCTTGGAGTTTGGAAAAGAAGAGCCCGGACCATCGCCAGCGTCTGAGCGAGTAGGGACAACCTTAGTTTACAAGCCTTTACTCGTGCGACCTTGTCAGTGCTCGAAACCGAGAAGCTGGAGCCTGAGGAGCTAGCCTCCTCACTCCCCTCTGAAGAGTTTGAGGTGAAAAAGGAGTGACCCTTGATCTTACCATTAGCCATTAGCTCTAAGCAGTTTTCAATCTCATCGTTTGCTTTGTCTTGGCCAGCTTGTGTTCCTAGACATCATTCATGCGATTAACAGCTACATCAATTTTCTAACGATATACAACTTCCTCCTCAATACTAAGTGTACCACGGGTGGACGACCGTTTGCAACTAGACCACAAACTGGGGGATAGTTCATGAATAAGCAACGTACAAGGAATCTTTTTAAGCTCCCTCGACTAGTTTTTTTAGAGGGAAATATCAGTTCTTGAATTCTTAGTCGAGAGGTTTGAAAATGCAAGGTGACAACCTCTTTCCCAGGGCTAATTGACCTCTTAGGGAGAGGTTTGCTCGATGAAGAACACAAGGATGGCATGCCTCATTTAATAATAAAAGGGGTAGGATGAAGGAATGTGTACCTGTTGAGAATAAATATAGAAACTGGGAATTAGAGACTCTTGATAATTTAAGTTTGAAGGATGAAGCTTTGAAGAGGAGTTTGAAGATTACCTGGTAAAAACACAACCCGAAGATGAAGAACAATGAAATGGGGAATAGTGCTTCTCTCTCTATAATGCACTTCCCTCCTTAAGCAATTGCAACAAGTGAGGAAACAAGGCTCCTCCTAGGTCCCCTTTTATACAGGGAAATGGAGGAGTTGAACCGTCGCGTGTCCCAAAGAAAAATGACCCTGAGTAGAAACTAAGAGCCACGTGGTAGAAGATGACTTTTTTGTAAGGGAAGGCCCTCAGCAACCCAAAAGGGTGTGCATTATAAGCACGACCCTTGGCCATTTGCTATACCTCTAGCCTCTAAGGGGCTAAGGGCTCTCAAGCATGACCCTTAGCTATTCGTTACACCTTTAGCCCTCGAAGGGCTAAGGGACCCTAAGCACGGCTCTTGGATGTTCAATACTCCTTTAGCCCCAAAGGGGCTAAGGGGTCCTAATACATGACCCTTGGTCATTTGCTACTTCTTTAGAACCTTGGTCGTTCAATACACCTTAAGTCCTCAACGAAATGAAGTTCTTGAAGCATGGCCCATGGTTGTTTACTGCACCTTGAGGTCCCAAGGGGCCAAGGTTTTTGAACCACAGTTCTCGATCATTCACTGCACCTTTAGTCCACAAGGGGCTAAGGGTCTTAAGCACAACCCTTGATTATTCGCTACAACTTTAGGCCCCCAAGGGGGCAAAGGGGTCTAAAGCAAAACCCCTGGCCATTCACTATACCTTTAGCCCTCGAAGGACTAAGGGATCGTAAAATACGACCCTTTGTCGTTCGTTGTACCTTTAGCCCCCCAAGGGGATAAGGCTCTTGAAGCATGGCCCTTGGTTGTTTGATACACCTTTAGCCCTCAATAATCCAAGGTTCTTAAACTATGATCTTTGGTCGCTCACTGCACCTTTAGCCCCCAAGGGTCTAAGGGTCAAAAGCATAGCCCTCGACCGTTCGATATATCTTTAGCCCCTAAAGGAATATAGGTCCTAAGCATGGTCGTCAGCCGTTCGCTATGCCTTTAGCTCCCATTGGGCTAAGGGTCCTAAGCACGACCCTCGACCGTTCGCTACATCTTTAGGCCCTATTGACCTAATTAATGTGTAAAGTTTTGATGATGACAATCCAAATGAACTAGCCAACATGTTGTACTTGAGTTAGGTGTTGTGCTTGAGTTGTGTTTTAAGACAGGATCTGGAAACATACTTGGAGAAGTTCGAATGAGCGTGGAGCATCAAAGTCGATACATGCACAAGGAGCCTAGCTGATAATAAGAGTCTGAGAACATTACCTCAGAACAGTTCTGAGCACAGAGTATGGAGCATCGCAAGGAACATCAAAATCATGTCCAAGGTGTTCAGCTGATAACAAGAGCCTTAGGCTTAGTATTGGTATTATTTTTTAGATTCTTGTTAATATGCCAATTAGAAGGTTTTGACTTAATGTTTGCTTTGAAATATTTTTAAGTACTTCAGAACACTGCCTCAGAACAGTTCTGAGAAATCAGGTCTGTAGTGTTCTGACGTCAAAAACAAAAAAAACAAATTTCAAGATTTTAGAATTTTTTTTTGACGATTTTTCTTGAAATAATTAGGATTAATTTCCCTGTTTCAGTTGAGTCCAAAAAGATTTTTTCTTTAAAGATAACATTGAGAGATTTTTTAGTAGTACAGTCTAAAAAAGTTTCTTTCCTTAAAAGATACTATTGAAAGATTTTTGAAAGATTTTATCCTATCCTTTAAGGGAAGAATATCAAGAGGAAAGATTTTAGGATGTTGAGTGTTAGAGTGATTGAGGGAAGGAAATCTTCCGAACCCTACAGCACAAGCTCACTATTTAAGTCGCCTCTTTCTCAAGTCTTTCTCAAGGTTTTCCAAGGGTTTAAAATTGTCTTTGTGAGTCTGAATTTTCTAAGAGAAAACCTTCAAAGATAGTGCTAAATCGAGTCTTCAATATTGGCATAATAAGGATTGTATTGTACCTTACATTCAGCTTGTTTAGAAGCATTCAACTAAAGAGTTTTCCTTTTTCTCTTTTCCATCAGTGAGATAAGAGAGTGTCTAAATCTTGCGAGACATTGGACATGGTTTTTGTAACGAGGGTCTCGGGGTAGACTAAGTTACGCGGTGTTTGTAACGAAGGTCTTGGGATGGACCAAGTTACATGAGTGACTGAGTCACGTGTGTTACAGTTGTAACGTGTTCGGACCGTTTAGTGAAAATGTGTTGAAATCATACAGTTGTAAGTCGTGATTTTCATATCTCAGTTGGGCCAGAGATGGTTTTCCATGTAAAAATATTGTATCTCATTTATTACTTCCGCAATTAGTTTTGTTTCTGCTTCACTCCAAACACTCAGTCCAAACAGTTTTCACGAGTATTCTGAAATAATCAGAAAAGTCAGTAGACACAATTCACCCCCCTCTTGTGTCCTTGTGAGATTAATTCTAACAAGTGGTATTAGAGCAAAGTTCTCATATTTAAGTTGACACCTTGACTGATCTTGAAAAGATGAATACCCCACAAAGAATTTTGGAGGGTCAATTTGTGACTCGACCACCAAACTTCAATGGATAGCACTACAACTGGTGGAAGAATCGTATGGAGAACTACATTCAGGCTGATGATTATGAGCTATGGATGATCATTGTGAATGGTCCTTACATTCCAATGAAGACCACAGAAGATGGCAAGACTGTTACTAAAAAGTCAAAGGAGTTCAATTCGGAGGATTTCAAAAAGATAGAGAAAAACGCTAAGGCTAAGAAGTTTTTGTACTTTGGCCTTGGATCAGATGAGTACACTCGGATCTCAGAGTGTGAGTCCGCAAGAGAAATATGGAGCGCTCTTCGCGTAGCACATGAAGGAACTAACCAAGTTAAGCAATCCAGGATCGAGCTGCTGATGAGAAAGTACGAGTTGTTCAAAATGAGCGACAAAGAGATGATAATGGATATGTACACTCGTTTTACTCACATCACCAACGAACTGAAATCATTGGGAAAGTCCTTCACCACTGAAGAATTGGTAAGAAAGATCCTGTAATTTTTGCCTCAGTCATGGGAAACGAAAGTCATAGCTACACAAGAAGCAAAGAAGATTAATGAAATCACATTTGATGAGCTCATTGGAAATCTTCAGACATATGAGTTAAGGAGAAGTGCCCAGGTGAAGGAAGAAGCAAAGAGAGATCGAGGCCTTGCTCTATTGGAGAGTGATGATTCAGACCTGGATTTTGAAGAGATAGCCATGGTGACTCGAACGTTCAAAAATTCTTTAAGAAGGATGAAGGAAATATTAAGAAAGCAAGTACAAAGAAGCCACGGAACAGTGATCATGATCAGTTTTCAGGATGCTTCAGATGTAGAAAACCCAATCACATTGTGAAGAATTGCCCCATATAGAAGGAAGAGCAGGGTCAAAATAGTTCCGAAACCATGGCAAGAGGCCGCAACAGAGCAGCTCCTCAAAGCATTTCGCTGAGGCAATGATGGCAGCCTGGGGTGAAACTTCAGAGGAGAAAGAGGACTCCCAAGAGGAAGAAGTTGTAGAAGCCCTCATGGCTAGAAACGAGTCTAAATCGGACCTTGAATCAGTCAAAAGCTTATCCCAACTCAAGGATACGGTACGTGGTCTTAGCAATGTTAAAGTTGTGAAATTATTATTTGCCATAATGAATGAGTGTGAGACAATAACTGCTGAAAATTGCATGCTTAAAGGTGTTGTTTCGAATTGAAAAAAGATGTTAGAATGCTTGAACAGAACAAACTTAGAACTTAAACATGTCAATGAAGTTCTCAAATGTGAGAAACTTAAGGCAGAAGAAGAGGCCCTTGCCCTATGTAAAGATCTTAACACACTTAAGAACCTTATGAACGCAAGAGAGGAAGTGTCTAACACTGATCTTTCTAGGCTAAAAAGTGAGTCCCTGGACCTAAAGCTTAGACTGGAATCCCTGGTGAGTGAAAACAACCAGCTGCTTGAAAAACCTCATAAGGTCGAATCTGACCTTACTGAGAACAGACGCTGGAACAGTTCTTCAGAAGTGCTTGACTGGCTAAATACTCACCAAAGCTGAAACAGAAAGGGACTAGGATGGGTGAATAGGTGTGTTACTAGACCAGTTAACAAAAAATATGTTGGACTTCAAGAAAATATAATATATTTTCATTGTGAAAAAACTGGTTATTATCACTATGCTTATCCTTTGAGAAAAAGAGCCATTGAGAGAAACTCATTATATGTTAAACAAGTATGGATTAGAAAAGATGACTTAACCTCCATGTCAAAGAAAATGGGACCCAAGTGGATTTGGGTTCCGAAGACAAACACTTAGCTGTTTTGTAGGCTAAAGTGAGAGGAGGCAATTAACTATAGTTCTTGGATAGTGGTTGCTCAAGGCACATGATGGGAGACAAATCAAACTTCCTCTCACTTACAGTGTTTGATGGAGGGAGAGTGGCATTTGAAAATGGCAAATCTAGGAAAATTATCGGTGTAGGTAAGATAGGTAAATCACTCTCTCACTCTATCGATAATGTGTATTTGGTAGACGGTTTACAACATAATTTGTCAAGTGTGTCTCAACTATGTGATAGAGATAATCACATTAGTTTCTCTTCGGATCAATACTTGATTACCAATATCAAATCTGGTGATGTTGTGTTGAAGGAGAAGCGATACAACAATGTGTATAAAGCTTGTGTTCTTTTACTTCCCTAAAATTATTTGACTTGTTTGAGTGCTCTTTATAATGATATTATGCTTCGGCACAAGAGGCTAGGACATGCAAGCCTTTCTCTTTTGAATAAACTCGTTTCCAAGGACCTAGTAGTTGGACTACCTTCCATCAAGTACAATGATGACAAGGTGTGCGACGCTTATGCTAGAGGAAAGCAAGTTAGGACTTCTTTCAAGTCAAAGAACTGTATTAGTACTTCCCGACCTCTTGAACTACTACATGTTGATTTGTGTGGTCCTATGAGAATCACAAGTAGAGGTGGGAAGAGATATGTATTTGTTATAGTGGATGATTACCCTTGTTTCACTTGGACTCTATTCTTAACGTTGAAGGATGAATCATGCGAAAAGTTTCTCGCTCTTCATAAGAAAATTGAAAAAAGAGTAGGACACTCATTGGTGAGTGTTAGGTCTGATCATGGCAAAGAGTTTGAAAATGCTAGCTTTATTGAATAGTATAATGAATATGGTGTTGATCACAATTTTTCTGCCCCGAGAACACCCCAACAGAATAGGGAGGTAGAGCGTAAAAATCAGACTCTAGAAGACATAACTATTACTATGCTTGTTGCTAGTGGTCTTCCTAGAAACTTTTGAGCAGAGGCATTAAACACATCATGTTATATTATTGATAGATGCATGATCAGACCCATACTTAACAAGACTCCTTATGAACTTTTCAAGGGACGAAAACCCAATATTATGCACTTGAGGGTGTTTGGTTGCAAATGTTATGTGCACAATAATGGGAAGAAATCCTTGGAAAAGTTCGACCCTAGGAGTAATGAAGTCATATTCTTAAGGTACTCTTCACACAGTAAGCCATACAAAGTGTTTAACAAAAGAACCTTGTGTGTTGAGGAGAGTGTGCATGTATTGTTTGATGAGACTAACTCTGTGGTTGAGCATGATACACATGATGAAGAGTTTGAACTTGGTCTTGTAAGAAAAGACTTCTCGCTCACTCAAAGCTCCATAACTGACAAAGGTAAGGCTTCCAAAGGTGAACCAAGTCTTGGAACTGATAATTTAGAAGGTGGGTAGGGAGCAAACCAGTCAGGGGGAAGCATTGCTGAACCTGAATAGAATCGGCCCACTCAACTCAATTATTCCCAAACTGATATGGGAACAGGCATCAGAACAGTTCCATAACCTGTTTCACCAAGGACCCAGGAGAGATTGATAAGTGTATCTGTGGATATATTTATTCCACGACCCTGGAACCACTAGAGCTCGCACCCCCTTGACCAAATCATGTCTGATATTAACACAGGGGCGCAAACCAGATCTAAACTCATAAACTTTTCTGCCTTCTATGCTTTTTTATCTAACATTGAGCCAAAGAATGTTCATGAAGCTCTTGCAGATTCTGACTGGGTTACTGCCATGCAAGAGGAGCTTCATCAATTTGAAAGGATCAAAGTCTGGCACCTTAAACCAAGGCCTAAGGATAGATCGATAATTGGCACCAAGTGGGTGTTCAAGAACAAACTGGATGAGTTCGGAACAGTCATTCGGAACAAGGCCAGGCTGGTGGTTCAAGGTTACAACCAAGAAGAGGGAATCGACTATGAGGAAACATTTGCACCAGTTGCAAGGATCGAGGCTATCCGCATTTTGGTGGCCTTCGTAGCTCACATGGAGATCAAGCTGTATCAAATGGACATCAAGAGTGCATTCTTCAATGGATACCTTAAGAAAGAAGTGTATGTAAGTCAACCCCCTCGTTTTAAAAATCATGATTTCCCTAACCATGTGTTTAAACTTGACAAAGCTCTTTATGGTTTAAAACAAGCTCCTAGAGCTTGGTATGAACGTTTGTCAAAATTTCTAATTGATAATGGCTTTCAAAGGGGCAAGGTAGGCAATGCCTTGTTTCTCAAATCAAAGGGGGAACATATGTTGATTGTTCAAGTATATATCGATAACATTATATTCGGTGCAACCAACAGTGATTTATGTGATGATTTTTCAAAATTGATGAGGAGTGAGTTTGAGATGAGCATGATGGGCGAGCTTTATTTTTTCTTAGGCTTGCAAATTAAGCAAACCTCAAACGGAACTATGATACATCAACAAAAATGTCAAGGAGTTAATTAAGCGGTTTGGAATGGAATCGGCTAAGCCCATAGACACAACCATCTCTCCTTCAACCATATTGGTTGTGGATGATGGGAGTCCATCAGTTGAGGAGAAATCCTATAGGGGCATGATAGGGTCGCTTCTATACCTAACCGCTAGTAGACCTGACATTATTTTCAATGTTGGTTTGTGTGCCCGTTTTCAATCAAATCCTAAATAAACATATTTGAAAGCTGTGAAATAGATTTTGAGATATTTGGAACACACCTCAGACTTAGCTTTATGATATCCTCGAGGATGCAATTTTGATCTCATTGGATATGAGGATACGAAGTATCCTAGATTCTTGGTTGATAGAAAAAGCACCTCAGGTATAGCTCATTTTCTTATACCCTGTTTGGTCTCTTGGGCAACAAAGAAACAACACTCCGTTGCCATGTCCACAGCAGAAGCCGAGTATGTAACGGCTGCTTCTTGTTGTGCTCAATTGCTGTAGATAAGGCAACAACTCAAGGACTTTTCTATTGACACAGGATGTATTCCTATATTTTGTGATAACATAAGTGCGATTAAAATTGCCAAAAACCCATGTCAACGTAAAAGGACAAAGCATATTGACATATATCATCATTTTTTGAGAGACAATGTTGAAAAGGGCTTGCTGTCAATGAATTTTTGTGCCACTGATAAGCAAATTGCTAACATCTTTACCAAGGCACTGAGTAGAGAGTAGTTTGAGAGGAATATAATTGAATTGGGTATGATTAAAAGAACTTGAGCATGCTTATTTAACCCCAATGATTGACTAGTTAAGGGTTTTTAGGCCAAATAAATTGTTACAATAGATGCATTCAATTTTTGTACTTTTGCTGGCATATATGCGGAATGTAATATGCCGACACTCGTTGAGGTCTAATGATATTACCCTTAGTATCCTGAGACACCGAACTTTTAACAGTAAGAATAGGCTCTAGGAACAGACCTGACCACTGTTTGTATCATGTGCTGACTAAGTGGCGTTATTAAAGGAATGTTGGAAACCGAAATTTCCTTTTTTATTACACCTAACCTATAATTTATGCTATACCTAGTGTAATGATGTGCTACATGCAAAACATTCTCTCTCTTCAAGAAGGGCCAAAATAAACTATCCCATAAACTTCCTCGATTTTCGGGCCACTCATGCTCCCCATTAAATCCCTCCACTCTGTCTCTCCATAACCCATCCATCCATTCCTCTCTCTCTAACAAGAACCTGATTTGCCTCTCTTTCCTTAAACCCCTTCAAAATCCTAACTCCAAATCACCTCAGATCCTCAAATCCTCAATGGCAAGAACTCGTGGTGGTCAAGCATCTTCCAAGCACAAGACTTCTCACCCAAGATCACTACGAGACCAGCTATCAAGAAAAAAGGGGCAGAATTGGGATGAGTTCTGAGAGAACATCACCGGCACCTTTATCACCATAAACGATCTCGATTGGCATGAAAAACCCTCGCTCACCTTCTTTTTCGATTACTCCCTCTATTTTTGGTTCTTGAAGAGCTTGGACTTAAGATCAGTAGACTTGAACCCTAATATGGTACCTTTAGTACACCCAATTACAGGTAGAGAGATTGTGGTGTATGACCTGGTTGTAGCCGAGTCTAGATTAAGAGGGAACAAGTGTTCGAACTAGTTGAAGAGTCTAATGAACCAAAGAAGAAGAAGATTAGAAAAAACATGACACTTGCTAAGAGATATGAGCATTTCCTCTAGAAATCTATGGTTCGGGGGAAGGTAGTTACGGTGTTATACTTTCAGGAACAGGGGCTACAGGTATTCTTAGAGAATTTGGAAGCTCAAGGATGGTTAGACCTGTTCACAGATACTAAGAGAGGATGTTCATTTCCAGACTTGGCTGAGTTCTATGCAAACTGTGTTGTCACCAATGGAGTGGTGACAAGCATAGTTAATGATCATGTGGTTTGATGCTAAGACGTTAGGTGAGTTACTTGGGGTGTCCTCCGAAGGTTTTGATGTGTATGTGCAAGAGAACAAGAGCGTCTTAAGTGAAGAACAGCTACTAGAATTGACCCAGAAGCTAGCCCAAAAACCCCATCTGACTGTGTCCCGTTCTGTGAGAATGGGAGAAATGATGCCATTGCATTGACTGTTATTTTGGTTTGTGATTAAGAATATTATTCCCTAAGGTCAGGGACGTGACCTTGCTGATCCCATGGACATATGCTACACTGATTTGTTGGATAGGGATGAGCAAATTAACTTGTCCGTAATTATGATTAGCCATATTGGGAGAATTATCAACACATTCAAGGATCATGACATAGGGTATAGGTTCTTACTGACGTCGGGATTCCCTTGAAAAAGAGAATACGCTTTGAGGTCAGTGATGAGATTAGCAATAGCACGTTGATTGAGTGTGGTTTCAAAGTGACAAAAGGCGGCAGTGCAACTTCAGAGCAGGGCCTCCAAACACCATTTGGACCTGTTCCCAATGGAGCCTCCGTATGCAACACTCCCACAATTGATACACTGTTGCAGAACCAGATTACATTGAAGGGGGAGATAGCTGAAGTAAAGCAGGCATTTACAGAGGAAAAGGCTCTCAATGCCAAACACCGCGAGGATCTACCGAGTGCCCTTCTTGCCCTCACAGCCAAATTCCCTCCTCCACCTTCCTCTACTTGAACCTGTTCCTTTTCCTGTTTCCAACATTGTTTTTCAAACACTTAGTTATGTATGTGACTACTAATGGTTTATGGCTGTTTTTGGATGGTTAATGCATTTATGCTATAACTTTGCTTGTTACATGAGTTATTTGTTTGTGCGTGACTCGAATGCCCAATATCATTACTGTACCATATACTTGAGTGTATCGCTGTTACTTCCCGCATTACCGCTTTGGTGGTGATTGCACCCATACTGGATCCTATTTTCCGGCCAACTTACCCTTTTCGATGATGTTAAAAGGGGGAAGATGAGTATGACCTCGTCTCGATTAGTTTGTCTGATTTTAAGTTGACCTCTTAACTCCCGTAACCCTTGCTTTGCCTTTTGTGCGGATTGAATAACCTACTTTGGCACTAATGTCTTTTGCCCTATCATGGATGACGACTATCAGTCACTTGGTTTGTCATCATCAAAAAGGGGGAAAATGTTGACCCAATTAATGTGCCAGATTTTGATGATGACAATCCAAATAAACTAGTCAATATGTTGTACTTGAGTTAGGTGTTGTGCTTGAGTTGTGTGTTAAGACAGGATCTGGAAACATACTTGGAGAAGTTCGAATGAGCGTGGAGCATCAAAGTCGATACATGCACAAGGAGCCCCGCTGATAACAAGAGTCTGAGAACAGTTCTAAGTACAGACTATGGAGCATCGCATGGAACATCAAAATCATGTCCAAGGAGTTCAGCTAATAACAAGAGTCTTAGGCTTAGTATTGGTATTATTTTTTAGATTCTTCTTAATATGCCAATTAGAAGGTCTTGACTTAGCGTTTGCTTTGAAATGTTTTTAAGTACTTCAGAACACTGCCTCAGAACAGTTCTAAGAAATCAGGTCTGCAGTATTCTGACGTCAAAGACAAAAAACGAATTTCAAGATTTTAGAATTTTTTTTTGACGATTTTTCTTAAAATAATTAGGATTAATTTCCCTGTGTCAGTTGAGTCTAAAAAGATTTTTTCTTTAAAGATAATGTTGAGAGATTTTTTAGTAGTACAGTCTAAAAGGGTTTCTTTCCTTAAAAGATACTATTGAAAGATTTTTGAAAGATTTTATCCTATCCTTTAAGGGAAGAATATCAAGAGGAAAGATTTTAGGATGTTGAGTGTTAGAGTGATTGAGGGAAGGAAATCTTCCTAACCCTACGGCACAAGCATACTATTTAAGTCGCCTCTTTCTCAAGTCTTTCTCAAGGTTTTCCAAGGGTTTAAAATTGTCTTTGTGAGTCTAAATTTTCTGAGAGAAAACTTTCAAAGATAGTGCTAAATCGAGTCTTCAATATTGGCATAATAGGGATTGTATTATACCTTACATTCAGCTTGTTTAGAAGGATTCAACTAAGGAGTTTTCCTTTTTCTCTTTTCCATCAGTGAGATAAGAGAGTGTTCAAATCTTGCGAGACATTGGACGTGGTTTTTGTAACGAGGGTCTTGGGGTAGACTAAGTTACGTGGTGTTTGTAACGAAGGTCTTGGGGTGGACCAAGTTACGTGAGTGACTGAGTCACGTGTGTTACAGTTGTAACGTGTTCGGACCGTTTAGTGAAAATGTGTTGAAATCATACAGTTGTAAGTCGTGATTTTCATACCTTAGTTGGGCCAGAGGTGGTTTTCCACGTAAAAATATTGTATCTCATTTATTACTTCCGCAATTAGTTTTGTTTCTGCTTCACTCCATACACTCAGTCCAAACAGTTTTCACGAGTATTCTGAAATAATCAGAAAAGTCGGTAGACACAATTCACCCCCCCTCTTGTGTCTTTGTGAAATTAATTCTAACAAGTGGCATTTGAGCAAAGTTCTCATATTTAAGTTAACACCTTAACTGATCTTGAAAAGATGAATACCCCACAAGGAATTTTGGAGGGTCAATCTGTGACTCGACCACCAAACTTCAATGGACAACACTACAACTGGTGGAAGAATCGTATGGAGAACTACATTCAGGCCGATGATTATGAGCTATGGATGATCATTGTGAATGGTCCTTACATTCCAATGAAGACCACAGAAGATGGCAAGACTGTTGCTAAAAAGTCAGAGGAGTTCAACTCGGAGGATTTTAAAAAGATGGAGAAAAACGCTAAGGCTAAGAAGTTACTGTACTTTGGCCTTGGACCAGATGAGTGCACTCGGATCTCATAGTGTGAGTCCGCAAGAGAAATATGGAGCGCTCTTCACGTAGCACATGAAGGAACTAACCAAGTTAAGGAATCCAGGATCGAGCTATTGATAAGAAAGTACGAGTTGTTCGAAATGAGCGACAAAGAGACGATAATGGATATGTGCACTTATTTTACTCACATCACCAACGAGCTGAAATCGTTGGGAAAATCCTTCATCACTAAAGAATTGTGATGTATATAGGGGAAGACCTTTATGAGAAATGCCCACTATTTCTTGCTGCAACAGACACACAAAACCGGGCCTTGGCATGGACGAACTAAGTGTGAGAAGAGGGTTGAACTCCGCGACTTTTCTGAACATAAGCGCAATTCCTTGACTTCTTTGAGCTTTGTGGGATCTTCCTTGAGCTGAGTAATAGTAGTAGGATTTATGAGCATGCTGCATGATGCGCTTAATCCCCCATTTGGGAAATCCCTTTGAATAAGGCACTTTGAAGTTCAAAACAAACTCCACAAAGTGTCTTGTGTCATGGAACTCAAATAATGGGACCAAATATAACTGTTTCCATGCATGATTTTGTTTGGCCTTTTTCTCTCTTGAAGTTGAGCTTGAGGAATGAAAATGATGCATATGAAAATGTGCATCATACTCCCCAGGTTGTTTGGAGTTTGTCCTCAAACTCGAGAGTTCTTTATTCTTCTCATACAAGAGGGCATATTTATGGAATGAGGTTTGTTAGAATGTATAAAGTTTTGATGATAACAAATCCAAGTGTTATTGTTGTGCCAAACAGGCCTTCTAAACAGATTCTTACTGCTGTTCTCAAGTCTTAAAACTGCTTGACTAATAGATTATCAAGAACAGGTACTCAAGTCAGCGATACAAGAACAGCCATGAAGAACAGGTTCTGCGAAGTGTTTGAAGCACAGGATATAAGTGCAGCCGTGAGAAACAGATTCTGTAAAGTGTTTGCAGCAAATTCGTCTTTCTTCAAGATGACTAGTGATTACAACAAGATGTCTTGATGTAATTTGGTTTTATATTTTTAGACTCTTGTTAATATGCCAATCAGAAAGTCTTAACTTACCACTTACTTGAAACGGTTTTGCTTTTTTGGAAAATATTTCGGATCACCCTTCGGAACAACTCTGGAAACAGGACGCTCAGGGTGTTTCCAGAATAAGCTGCGAAAAACAATTTTTCACGTTTTTATCTTTTGGATTTTGAGCAGCTTCTCCAAGATTTGCAAGAAAGATTTTTCTATGGAGTATCTTACCCCTTACCCTAAAAACGGTTATTAAAATCTAAGGAGATTTGCAAAATCTTTTTGAATAAAAAGAATATCCAATTTTTTGCAAGTGGATAAGGTTGTTGAGAAAAACATGGGCTAGTTGCTGAGAATCACCGCCTTATGCACACGATTTAGGAAGTGCTTTCAGCTCATATTTCCTCATCCCTTGTGGCTAAAGAATTCTATATTCTTTAGGGATTTTAGTTTCCAAAAATTGAGGAATTGTTTTTCCAAGCACTATATAAAGTCGCTTCTTAGAACGTTAGAAGCATCAGTTTTCAAAGGCAAGAATTCAGTGTTCATGAGCTTAAAAGTTTCAAAAGAAAACCGTGTCTAGCAAGTGAGTTATTTGAGCTTTCAAAGTTGGCATACTAGAACTTCATTGTACCCTATATTAGCTTAGTTGAGAAGCATTGTAATAGGGTGTTTTTCTTTATACTCTTCTTTCACAAAAGTGAGTTGAGTGTGTGTCCAAATCAAGGGAATTTTGGACGTGGGGTAACCTGTCTTAGGGAAGACGATTATGTGGGTTGCAATTTGTAACAAGGTGTTTTACTATTGTAACGTGATTAGCCCGTTTAGTGAAGTGTTTAAATCCTACATGAGGTAGGTCGTGGTTTTTCACCTCAGTTGAGCTAGAGGTGTTTTCCATGTAAAAATCCTGTGTCCATTATTTCTGCATTCAATTTTGTTGGATTTTTGCTTCTGCTTATCTCAGGAACAACCTGTGCGAACAGGGTCTAAGACTGTTTGCCAGCAACTTGCGAAAATCGGACACCACAATTCACCCCCCTCTTGTGGTTGTGTACTCTCTAAATCAACAAGTGGTATCAGAGCAGGTTCTCCTTTGAAAGGCTAACACCTTGAGAGATCCTTGAAGATGAGTACACCACAAGGCATGCTAGAAGGTCAATCCATAACTTGACCACCATACTTCAATGGCCAACACTATGGTTGGTGGAAGAATAGGATGGAAAATTACATCCAAGCCGAGGACTATGAGTTGTGGATGCTCATCAAGAATGGACCACTCATCCCTAAGAAAATAACTAAAGATGGAAAGTCAATCCCTAAGGAGCCTAAAGAATTCAATACTGAAGATTACAAAATGATGGAGAAGAATGCCAAAGCCAAGAAACTTCTATATTTCGGCCTAGGTCCTGATGAATATACTCGCATATCTGAATGTGAGTCGGCCAAGGAGATCTGGGATGCTTTGCAAATAGCTCACGAAGGGACCAATCAGGTAAAGCAATCCCGGATTGAATTGCTTATGAGAAAATATGAGCTGTTTGAGATGGGTGATCGTGAAAGTGTGATGGACATGTACACTCGCTTCACTCACATAACGAATGAGTTGAAATCCCTGGGAAAATCCTTCACCGCCGAAGAATTGGTGAGGAAAATCCTAAGAATTTTACCTCATTCTTGGGAAGCGAAAGTCACGGCCATCCAAGAAGCTAAGGACATGAACAAGATCACCCTAGATGAGCTGATTGGAAATCTCCAAACGTATGAACTTAGAAAAAATTCTCAGCAGAAAGATGAGACAAAGAGAGATCGAGGTCTTGCACTAAAGGCCTTAGAAGATGATTCTGATTCTGATGACGAGGAGATTGCCATGATAACTCAAAAATTTAAGAAGTTCTTCAAGAAAGTTAAAGAAAACAGCAAACGGAAGGACTTCGGCAAGGGCAGGAACACCTCTCGGGAACAGTTCTCTGGATGCTTCAAGTGTGGCATGCTAGACCACATTGTGAGAAACTGCCCACTACACAAGGAGGAACAAGAACCCGAACACCCTGGAAAACAGGGGAGGAAACAGGGTGTAAGCAGCTCAGCAAAACGACTCTTAAAAGCTATGCTCGCAGCTTGGGGTGATTCAAGTGAGGATGAGGAAAGGTCTGAAGCCGAGGAAGCTGATGTAGCACTCATGGCAAGAAGTGACACTGATTCAGATGATGGATCAACAGATAGTCTGACTCAACTCAAGAACAAGGTACGTGGTCTAAATAAATCAACTCTTGAGGAATTAGTGTACTCTATAATGGATATATGTACTGAATTAAAAAGGGATGTTCGTGACCTAGAACTTGAAAATGAAACTCATAAATTGGAAAAACTTGAAGTTGACAAAGAGACACTTGCCTTGCATAAAAACATTAATGTGCTTAAAGAGACTCTACTCATGAAAAAAGAGACTTGTTCCATTAATCTGACTGAGCTGGAAAAGGAATCTCTTGACTTAAAAGGAAAGGTCGAATCTTTGCTGAAAGAAAATAAAAACTTGCTTGAGAAAATAAAACAAATGGAATTAGACCTTGTCACAAACAAGCTCTGGAACAGGTTCTCAAGGGCGCTTGAATGGTTAAACACACATCATAGTCGAAATAGAAGAGGACTAGGTTTTGTGCCTAAGATGACCTACCCAGTGAATAGAAAATACGTAGGATTATTTGAGAACATTGTATGTTATCACTATGATAAAACGGGTCATTATCGTTATACTTGTCCCTCGAGAAAGTATGCCATTAAAAGGAACACAGCTTATGTAAAACAAATATGGTTTAGGAAAGATGAGATTTGTACGTCTAAAAGAATGGGACCCAAGTGGATCTGATTTTCCAAAACTAACCTATGATCTGTTTTGCAGGCTGAAGTGAGAGAAAACCACCCAGCAAACAGTGCAGGGAACAACCTAGGGAACAAGCAGCTGTGGTATGTTGACAGTGGGTGCTCGAGGCATATGACTGGTGAAAAATCCAATTTTCTCTCACTTACAGCTTCAGAAGGAGGGAGTGTGGCATTTGAAAACGGCAAATCCGGGACAATTGTCGGTATAGGTAAGATAGGTGAGTCACTCTCCCATTCAATTGACAATATTTATTTTGTGGATGGATTAAAACACAACTTGCTAAGTGTGTCCCAACTGTGTGACAAAGACAACCTAGTAGTGTTCTCTCCAACACGTTGCTTGGTTGTAAATATGAACACAGAAGATGTTGTGTTGAGGGGGAAGCGACACAAAAATGTTTATAAAGTGTATATTTCTACTCTTCCCCAAAATAATTTGACTTGTTTGAGTGCTTTAAATGATGATGTTATGCTTTGGCACAAAAGACTAGATCATGCAAGTTACTCACTGTTGAACAAACTTGTAAGCAAAGACTTAGTGGTTGGCTTACCTTCCATCAAATTCAATGATGACAAGGTATATGATGCATGTGCCAAAGGCAAACAAGTCAGAAATTCATTTAAATCTAAAAGGTGTGTAAGCACTACTCGACCTCTTGAATTGATACATATGGATATATATGGTCCAATGAGGATCATGAGCAGAGGTGGTAAGAGGTATGTGCTTGTGATAGTGGATGACTACTTTCGTTTCACTTGGACCCTGTTTTTGGCTTCTAAAGATGAAACTTTTAAAAAATTTCTTGCTTTCATTAAAAAGACTGAAAAGAGGGTAGGACACTCTTTGGTATGTCTAAGGTCTGACCATGGTACAGAATTTGAAAATTCGAGCTTTATTGATTATTGTAATGAGCATGGTGTTGATCATAATTTTTCAGCTCCAAGAACACCCCAACAGAACGGGGTGGTAGAACGCAAAAATCGCACTCTAGAGGACATGACTAGAACAATGCTTGTTGTTAGTGGTCTTCCTAGAAACTTTTGGGCTGAAGCTTTGAATACATCATGTTACATTATAAATAGATGCAAGATTAGACCTATTCTTAACAAAACTCCTTATGAACTTTTCAAGGGAAGAAAACCTAATATTATGGATTTGAGAGTTTTTGGTTGTAAATGTTTTGTGCATAATAATGGAAAGAATGCCTTAGGGAAATTTGATCCAAGGAGTGATGAAGCAATATATCTTGGTTACTCCTCCCATAGTAAGGCATACAAAGTGTTTAATAAGAGAACCTTGTGTGTTGAGAAAAGTGTGCATATGCTTTTTGATGAAACTAACTCTCTAAGCGAGAATGATGCACAGGAAGAAGACTTCGAACTAGGTCTTGTTAGAAAAGACGTGCTGCTTTAAGGTGAACAAGGTAAGGATCAATCGGAGGGAGCAAGGCCTGAGGCTGTTCTTCAGGAAAGTAAGCAAGGTGTGAACCAAACAGGGGGAAACAGGGTGGAACCCTGTTCGGGACAACACCAGCCGAATCCTTCAGGAATAAATCCAGGAACAAGCTCCCAAACAGGCTCGAGAACAGGTTCTGAACCTGTTTCACCGAGTATTCCAACTAGGATGGAGAGCGAGTCTGTGAGCCCACTTTCACCACGATCATGGAAATACCAAAGTTCACATCCTCTTGATCAAATTTTGTCTGATATTTATGCAGGGTTCTTGGTTGATAGAAAAAGCACCTCAGGTATGGCTCACTTTCTTGGACCTTGTTTGGTATCTTGGGCAACCAAGAAACAACTCTCTGTTGCCTTGTCCACAGCAGAAGCTGAGTATGTGGCAGCTGCATCTTGTTGTGCTCAGTTATTATGGATAAGACAACAACTCAAGGACTTTTGTGTTGACATAGGATGCATTCCTATTTATTGTGACAATACAAGTGCAATTAACATTGCCAAAAATCCATGTCAACACAAAAGAACAAAACATATTGACATTCGTCATCATTTTCTAAGAGACAATGTTGAAAAAGGAGTGATCTCAATGAATTTTTGTGCCACTGAAAATCAAATTGCTGATATATTCACAAAAGCATTGGGTAGAGAACAATTTGAAAAGAATAGACTCGAACTAGGCTTGATTAGAACAACGTGACCAACCTGTTCTCTCTCCCTGTTTGCAAAATTTAAAAGTTATGGGCACAACATGTTAAATTTTTGTTTGCAATCAACGTCTGTGCTATATTTAGCATATGTGAGCTTTGCAACTTGCTGACACTCGTTGAGGTCTAATGAGATTGCCCTTATTGTCCCATGTTACCGAGCAAGTAACCTCAAGAACAAGCACCAGGAACAGGTACGCCTCTTGTTTGTCAAATATGTGCAACAAATTGAAAATTGCTAATCTCTTCCCGAGGCGTGCGCGGCCTAAATAAATGCAAAAGCCTTGTTGCAAAACGGGCAAAATCTTTTAAAGATTTCGCATGTCTCTCTCTCTCTTTAAAGCTCTCTTGCTCAATCTCTCACCTCCACCGAAACTCTCTTGCTCTGAAACTCTGTTCAAGAAACCCTAATCTCTCTCCTTCCTCTGAAAAATGGCGTCTCCCATTAGCTCCGAGAGCTCCTCGACCTTGACTCAGGGCAACCAGACACAGGGCACAGCCTTGCAAACAGCCACAGCCCTGTTTGCGCCTACACAATTTCTGACGGCCCTCATGGAAGGTAAAACTACTGAACCTTCTCGACCCATTGTTTATAAACCTTTTGGGTTTTTGAAAAGTATCGACCTTAGAACAGTGAATCTGAAATTGGAAGACATCCCTTACAAATTTGGGTGGGAATTGATTTTGTTTGGAGAAACGGGGGCATGTCAACCCTAAGAACCTGTTGGGGCATCTGAAAGGGAAATTGGGGCTTTAGATGACCTCTTTCTGTCTGACCATGGCCTAGATGACATCAATTCGTGCGGGCTGTTTCCAGAGCAGGAAACAGGGGCCGAAACAGGGCCTGAGGTTTTTAGGGATGACCTAGGGGAGGATTTGTCAAAAGAAGAAGGGGGAAGTAGTTGTCAAATGGAGGACTCTCCTGTCAAGCCTGCACAAGCCACACCGATAACCCAAACCGGTGAGAAACGCAAAAGGTACAAAATTGTGGCTAGGCGTACTAGAATGTTAAGAACACGACCACCTTCAAGGTCTAAAAGCGGCCAGACTGAAGAACCCTCAAAAAGTGAAACCCCTGTCAAACCAAAACCACAAATCCCCTCTTCGTCCAAACCCACAAATAGGCCAACTCGAAAATTAGCCCGAATTGCCTTCCACTTCACACCTCGTCCTGCTAAACAGTCATCCCCTGTTGTTGAGGAAATTGATTCCTCCTCTGAGCCTTCATCAGATAGCGACACTGAGAACACCACCTTCAAACAGGGCACTCCCGTGTTCTTAGAGTCCTCAGAGGATAAGCCTATGCCTGCACCAAAATCGACCTCCACTTTACCCTCCAAACCATCACCCCTCAAAACTCCCAAGAGAAAAGCCTCTCTCAAACACGCCTCCACCCAAGACCCTCCTATTGAGCCTCAACCTAAAAGAGCCAAAGAAGTCTACCCCGTCCGCAATCTCAGCCAAACTAACCCAACTGCTTCAGAGACGGGTAGTCAGGGGCAAAATTATCAAGGTAAAATATTTTGAGGAACAGGGTCTGGGGGTGTATCTGCACAAGCTGCGTACACAGGGGTGGTATGAGCTGTTTACAAACACCCAGCTGGGGTGTTCTGTACCTAAGTTGGCAGAGTTCTATGCCAACTGCACTGTCACCAAGGAGTGGTGACAAGTATTGTTAATGGACAACAGCTTCGCTTTGATGCGAAGATATTAGGGGAAATTCTGGGGATTCCCTCCACGAGCTTTGATATATATATGAGAGAAGACAAGACTATTCTAGGGACAGCCAGGCTGCTGGAGCTCTCCCAGAAATTTAGCCAGCAACCAAGCCTGCAAACACCCAAGTCCATGAAGAAAGGGGACATGACATCGCTCCATCAATTGATATTTTGGTTTATTATCAAGAATGTCATTCCTCGGGGCTAGGGTCGCAATCTTGCCGATGTCATGGATCAGTGTCTTATGGACCTGATGGACAAGGAAGAGCAAATCAACCTTCCTACCATCATGGTTCGACATATTGCAAGAATTGCGAACACCTCCAGGGAACATGACCTGGGGTATGGTTTCTTCCTGACTAGTGTCTTTGAGCATTTTGGGGTGACATTGCAGAAGAAGGTGGGAGCTCAGTTCATTGATGAGATTGAGAGTAACACCCTTATGGGGTGTGGATACACTTTGGTTGAGGGGTCTGCATCAGAACAGGGGACAAAAACACCCCGTCCTCCTGTTTCTGGCAGTTCCTCAATCAAACTTGAGGCTGTTCTATAGGAAAACTCTCGACTCAGTGCTAAGCTTACTACTGTGAAGGCTGCCCTGGACGAGGAAAAAGCTCTAAATGCTAAGCGCCATGAAGATCTCCTCGCCCTTCTCTCTTCCCTTTCAGCAAAATTTTCTCTTGCTCCCTGATCACCCCCCATAAGCTGTTCCCATCGGTTGTTCTCAAAGACTGTTCTCACTTCTCTTGGTTATCCTCTCTTGCCAGTTTGTACTATGTTGCACTCTTTTGGTAAATGACAGGTTATCTTGGTTTTTGATTGGCTTTGCCTTACTTGCTTTTTGCTGTGAATTGCTTGTGTGTGACTAGGATGGCCAATCTCATTACCGTACCAACACACTTGAGTGTATCGCCTGTTGACTTTTCTCCATTACCCAAGTGGTGGTGATAGCAAACACCCTCTGTTTGACTGTTCGCCCCTACTTTTTAATGATGCCAAAAGGGGGAAGATAGGATGACCAATATTGTTTTAGTTTTGCCATGGACGTGTTAATTTTCTTACATTTTCGAACTCACTGCTTCATGTGAATGTGAAAAATTGGCACTAATCACTTCAATTGTCCTTGAAAGTCAATATGGTCACTTGGTTTGTCATCATCAAAAAAGGGGAATTTGTTAGAATGTATAAGGTTTTGATGATAACAAATCCAAGTGTTGTTGTTGCGCCAAACAGGCTTTCTAAACAGATTCTTACTGCTGTTCTCAAGTCTTAAAACTGCTTGACTAATGGATTATCAAGAACAGGTACTCAAGTCAGCGATACAAGAACAGCCGTGAAGAACAGGTCCTGCGAAGTGTTTGAAGCACAGGATATAAGCGCAGCCGTGAGAAACAGATTCTGTAAAGTGTTTGCAGCAAATTCGTCTTTCTTCAAGATGACTAGTGGTTACAACAAGATGTCTTGATTTAATTTGGTTTTATATTTTTAGACTCTTGTGTTAATATGCCAATCAGAAAGTCTTAACTTACCACTTACTTGAAACAGTTTTGCTTTTTTGGAAAATATTTCGGATCACCCTTCGGAACAACTCTGGAAATAGGACGCTCAGGGTGTTTCCAGAGTAAGCTGCGAAAAACAATTTTTCATGTTTTTATCTTTTGGATTTTGAGCAACTTCTCCAAGATTTACAAGAAAGATTTTTCTATGGAGTATCTTACCCCTTACCCTAAAAACGGTTATTAAAATCTAAGGGGATTTGCAAAATCTTTTTAAATAAAAAGAATATCCAATTTTGGCAAGTGGATAAGGTTGTTGAGAAAAACATGGGCTAGTTGCTGAGAATCACCGCCTTATGCACACGGTTTAGGAAGTGTTTCCAGCTCATGTTTCCTCATCCCTTATGGCTAAAGAATTCTATATTCTTTAGGGATTTTAGTTTCCAAAAATTGAGGAATTATTTTTCCAAGCACTATATAAAGTCGCTTCTTAGAACGATAGAAGCATCGGTTTTCAAAAAGAAAAATTCAGTGTTCATGAGCTTAAAAGTTTCAAAAGAAAACCGTGTCTAGTGAGTGAGTTATTTGAGCTTTCAAAGTTGGCATACTAGGATTTCATTGCACCCTATATTAGCTTAGTTGAGAAGCATTGTAATAGGGTGTTTTTTCTTTATACTCTTCTTTCACAAAAGTGAGTTGAGTGTGTGTCCAAATCAAGGGGATTTTGGACGTGGGGTAACCTGTCTTAGGGAATACGGTTACGTGGGTTGCAATTTGTAACAAGGTGTGTTACTATTGTAACGTGATTAGCCCGTTTAGTGAAGTGTTTAAATCCTACACGAGGTGGGTCGTGGTTTTTCACCTCAGTTGGGCTAGAGGTGTTTTCCACGTAAAAATCCTGTGTCCATTATTTCCGCATTTAATTTTGTTGGATTTTCGCTTCTGCTTATCTCAGGAACAACCTGTGCGAACAGGTCTAAGACTGTTTGCCAGCAACTTGCGAAAATCGAACACCACAATTCACCCCTCCTCTTGTGGTTGTGTGCTCTCTAAATCAACAAGGTTCTTTGTGGAAAAAAACCATAGGGCATCTCTTGAAGAGCAGTATGAGCATGGGGTTGATAAAAGAGGGTAAGGGGGGGTA
The DNA here is from genome assembly GCA_029747015.1 of Carnegiea gigantea. Taxonomy (NCBI): domain Eukaryota; kingdom Viridiplantae; phylum Streptophyta; class Magnoliopsida; order Caryophyllales; family Cactaceae; genus Carnegiea; species Carnegiea gigantea. The sequence continues at coordinate 80,723 of JAKOGI010000671.1, forward strand.
GAAACTAGGGTTAGACTCGGTTGGGAGAAGAGAGGTGAGTAAGAGGTTCTTTTGTAAGGCCTTTTGTGGTTCGGGGGTTTGGGAAGGTTGAATGGGGCTAGGTTCATGCTCATCAAATCTTGGAGGTAGGCTCCAATTTACTCATTATCTACTTCATCATAGGTATCAAAGATGGGAGGTAGATCAAAGTTAACCTCACTATTTTCTTGATAATGACCTTCTCTATTTAAGACAAATGGATAGCTAACTTCTTTTTTCTTCCTTCATGGCTTCTTCCCATTCGGTCAAGGTGATGAATTCCTTGTTGGGGCAGTCCGAGAGTACATGACCAAAGCCTTGACACTTAGAACATCTTTTAACACTCATGCTAGAACTCATGGTAGGACCAGATGTGTATGGGGCTGATTTGCGGATGTGTTTGGGTTTGGAAACTTGGTCAAGTAGGTAACCTAGGCTCTGATACCAAATAATGTATATAGGAGCACCCAAATGACCAAGCTAAGTATTTTTGTGGTTTTTATAATTGAGAAAACAATGAAAAGTAAAAAGGATAGTTCAAGGTTGTGTTTGAGATAATCCTTCCGGAGCCACTGAAACCAAACCTTGGGTAATCCCTTAACTCAACTAGGATACAGAAATTAATCACCACCAAGTTGAGAACGAGGGACCTAGAACACCACTTGAGGATGCCACTCTCAAGATATAGAACTAGAGATTTATAAGGAAGAGAACAAACACTCTTTGTTTGAACTTGCTTTGCATTACTTGAATGACTTGATTTGATGCTAAGCAACTCAATTTATGGCCTTTATATAGGGTAGGCCTTACATAATGAAAAGACATAACATTTCACGAAAAGATGTGAAGGAAAAAACAAAAAAAACAAGTACACTTTGCTGCTTGCTTCATTCGGATGCACCTAGGATGAAAAAGTGTATCTCTTGGTGACTTTAGGTGTGAAAAAGAGGTAGCAGCAAAAGGAGATCCATGCACCTCTTAATTCACACATTCAGACCTTGTTAGGGGAGAAGGAACTCAGTTTTGTAGGAGGAACAATGCACCAAGGCCGAAATGAGAGAGAAAAAACCATGTTCACACGTTTTGTAATTAATGCATTCACACGTGCAGCAAGTCCAACTTCCAGGAGGCATATCTCTCTGAATACTCAGCCAAATTTGGTGATCTTGGGCTTGTTGGAAATCTCAGGATGTCTAGTTTCTAGGGAATGTAAGTTTACTGAAATTGGACCAGTCTAGCAAAAGTTATGGCCCAAAGAGTGAAGACTATCCAAACTATCCTGGGCTAAAATACCGTGAGCTTGTGGGCTTTATTTGACCAACCAAATGAACTCCAAATAATACGTGGTTGGTCTTGTTGGAAAGCTTATTCTTTAAGATTGAATAAAGGAAGACCTTTATGAGAAATTCTCACTATTTCTTGCTGTAACAGACACACAAAATCGGGCCTTGGCATGGACGAACTAAGTGTGCGAAGAGGGCTGAACTCCACGACTTTTCTGAACATAAGCACAATCTCCTTGACTTCTTTGAGCTTTGTGGGATCTTCCTTGAGCTCAGTAATAGTAGTAGGACTTATGAGCATGGTGCATGATGCTCTTAATCCCCCATTTGGGAAATCCCTTTGAATAAGGCACTTTGAAGTTCAAAACAAACTCCACAAAGTGTCTTGTGTCATGGAATTCAAATAATAGGACCAAATATAACTGTTTCCATGCATGATCTTGTTTGACCTTTTTCTCCCTTGAAGTTGAGCTTGAGGAATGAAAATGATGCATATGGAAATATGCATCAAATTGGTAAGAAAGATCCTGCAATTTTTACCTCAGTCGTGGGAAACGAAAGCCATAGCTACACAAGAAGCAAAGAAGATTAATGAAATCACATTTGATGAGCTCATTACAAATCTTCAAACATATGAGTTAAGGAGAAGTGCCCAGGTGAAGGAAGAAGCAAAGAGAGATCGAGGCCTTGCTTTATTGGAGAGTGATGATTCAGACCTGGATTTTGAAGAGATAGCTATGGTGACTCGAACGTTCAAGAAATTCTTCAAGAAGGATGAAGGAAATATCAAGAAAGCAAGTACTAAGAAGCCACGGAATAGTGATCATGATCAGTTTTTAGGATACTTCAGATGTAGAAAACCCAATCACATTGTGAAGAATTGCCCGATACAGAAGGAAGAGCAGGGGTCAAAATAGTTCCAAAACCATGGCAAGAGGCCGCAACAGAGTAGCTCCTCAAAGCATTTCGCTAAGGCAATGATGGCAGCCTGGGGTGAAACTTCAGAGGAGGAAGAGGACTCCCAAGAGGAAGAAGTTGTAGAAGCCCTCATGGCTAGAAACGAGTTTAAATCGGACCTTGAATCAGTCGAAAGCCTGTCCCAACTCAAGGATACGGTACGTGGTCTTAGCAATGCTAAAGTTGTGAAATTATTATTTGCCATAATGAATGAGTGTGAGACAATAACGGCTAAAAATTGCATGCTTAAAGGTGTTGTTTCGAATTGAAAAAAGATGTTAGAATGCTTGAACAGAACAAACTTAGAACTTAAACATGTCAATGAAGTTCTCAAATGTGAGAAACTTAAGGCAGAAGAAGAGGCCCTTGCCCTATGTAAAGATCTTAACACACTTAAGAACCTTATGAACGCAAGAGAGGAAGTGTCTAACACTGATCTTTCTAGGCTAAAAAGTGAGTCCCTGGACCTAAAGCTTAGACTGGAATCCCTGGTGAGTGAAAACAACCAGCTGCTTGAAAAACCTCATAAGGTCGAATCTGACCTTACTGAGAACAGACGCTGGAACAGTTCTTCAGAAGTGCTTGACTGGCTAAATACTCACCATAGCCGAAACAGAAAGGGACTAGGATGGGTGAATAGGTGTGTTACTAGACCAGTTAACAAAAAATATGTTGGACTTCAAGAAAATATAATATATTTTCATTGTGAAAAAACTGGTTATTATCACTATGCTTATCCTTTGAGAAAAAGAGCCATTGAGAGAAACTCATTATATGTTAAACAAGTATGGATTAGAAAAGATGACTTAACCTCCATGTCAAAGAAAATGGGACCTAAGTGGATTTGGGTTCCGAAGACAAACACTTAGCTGTTTTGTAGGCTAAAGTGAGAGGAGGCAATTAACTATAGTTCTTGGATAGTGGTTGCTCAAGGCACATGATGGGAGACAAATCAAACTTCCTCTCACTTACATTGTTTGATGGAGGGAGAGTGGCATTTGAAAATGGCAAATCTAGGAAAATTATCGGTGTAGGTAAGATAGGTAAATCACTCTCTCACTCTATCGATAATGTGTATTTGGTAGACGGTTTACAACATAATTTGTCAAGTGTGTCTCAACTATGTGATAGAGATAATCACATTAGTTTCTCTTCGGATCAATGCTTGATTACCAATATCAAATTTGGTGATGTTGTGTTGAAGGAGAAGCGATACAATAATGTGTATAAAGCTTGTGTTCTTTCACTTCCCCAAAATTATTTGACTTGTTTGAGTGCTCTTTATAATGATATTATGCTTTGGCACAAGAGGTTAGGACATGCAAGCCTTTCTCTTTTGAATAAACTCATTTCCAAGGACTTAGTAGTTGGACTACCTTCCATTAAGTACAATGATGACAAGGTGTGCGACGCTTGTGCTAGAGGAAAGCAAGTTAGGACTTCTTTCAAGTCAAAGAACTGTATTAGTACTTCCCAACCTCTTGAACTACTACATGTTGATTTGTTATAGCGGATGATTACCCTTATTTCACTTGGACTCTATTCTTAACATTGAAGGATGAATCATGTGAAAAGTTTCTCGCTCTTCGTAAGAAAATTGAAAAGAGAGTAGGACACTCATTGGTGAGTGTTAGGTCTGATCATGGCAAAGAGTTTGAAAATGCTAGCTTTGTTGAATATTGTAATGAATATGGTGTTGATCACAATTTTTCTACCCCGAGAACACCCCAACAGAACAGGGTGGTAGAGCATAAAAATCAGACTCTAGAAGACATAACTATTACTATGCTTGTTGTTAGTGGTCTTCCTAGAAACTTTTAGGCAGAGGCATTAAACACATCATGTTATATTATTAATAGATGCATGATCAGACCCATACTTAACAAGACTCCTTATGAACTTTTCAAGGGACGAAAACCCAATATTATGCACTTGAGGGTGTTTGGTTGTAAATGCTATGTGCACAATAATGGGAAGAAATCCTTGGAAAAGTTCGACCCTAGGAGTAATGAAGTCATATTCTTAAGGTACGCCTCATACAGTAAGGCATACAAAGTGTTTAACAAAACAACCTTGTGTGTTGAGGAGAGTGTGCATGTATTATTTGATGAGACTAACTCTGTGGTTGAGCATGATACACATGATGAAGAGTTTGAACTTGGTCTTGTAAGAAAAGACTTCTCGCTCACTCAAAGCTCCATAATTGACAAAGGTGAGGCTCCTGAAGGTGAACCAAGTCTTGCAACTGATAATTTAGAAGGTGGGTAGGGAGCAAACCGGTCAGGGGAAAGCATTGCTGAACCTGAGCAGAACTGGCCCACTCAACTCAATTATTCCCAAACTGATTTGGGAACAGGCATCAGAACAGTTCTATAACCTGTTTAACCAAGGACCCAGGAGAAATTGATAAGTATATTTGTGGATATATTTATTCCACGACCCTGGAAGCACCAGAGCTCGCACCCCCTTGACCAAATCATGTCTGATATTAACACAGGGGTGCAAACCAGATCTAAACTCATAAACTTTTATGCCTTCTATGCTTTTCTATCTAACATTGAGCCAAAGAATGTTCATAAAGCTCTTGCAGATTCTGACTGGGTTACTGCCATGCAAGAGAAGCTTCATCAATTTGAAAGAATCAAAGTCTGGCACCTTGAACCAAGGCCTAAGGATAGATCGATAATTGGCACCAAGTGGGTGTTCAAGAACAAACTGGATGAGTTCGGAACAGTCATTCGGAACAAGGCCAGGCTGGTGGTTCAAGGTTACAACCAAGAAGAGGGAATCGACTATGAGGAAACATTTGCACCAGTTGCAAGGATCGAGGCTATCCGCATTTTGGTGGCCTTCGTAGCTCACATGGAGATCGAGCTGTATCAAATGGACATCAAGAGTGCATTCTTCAATGGATACCTTAAGAAAGAAGTGTATGTAAGTCAACTCCTGGTTTTAAAAATCATGATTTCCCTAACCATGTGTTTAAACTTAACAAAGCTCTTTATGGTTTAAAACAAGCTGCTAGAGCTTGGTATGAACGTTTGTCAAAATTTCTAATTGATAATGGCTTTCAAAGGGGCAAGGTAGACAATGCCTCGTTTCTCAAATCAAAGGGGGACTATACGTTGATTGTTCAAGTATATGTCGATGACATTACATTCGGTGCAACCAACAGTGATTTATGTGATGATTTTTCAAAATTGATGAGGAGTGAGTTTGAGATGAGCATAATGGGTGAGCTTTATTTTTTCTTATGCTTGCAAATCAAGCAAACCTCAAACGAAACTATGATACATCAACAAAAATGTCAAAGAGTTAATTAAGCGGTTTGGAATAGAATCGGCTAAGCCCATAGACACATACATCTCTCCTTCAACCATATTGGTTGTGGATGATGGGAGTCTATCAGTTGAGGAGAAATCCTATAGGGGCATGATAGGGTTGCTTCTATACCTAACCGCTAGTAGACCCGACATTATTTTCAATGTTGGTTTGTGCGCCCGTTTTCAATCAAATCCCAAATAAACATATTTGAAAGCTTTGAGATATTTGGAACACACCTCAGACTTAGCTTTATGGTATCCTCGAGGATGCAATTTTGATCTCATTGAGTATGAGGATACAAAGTGTGCTAGATTCTTGGTTGATAGAAAAAGCACCTCAGGTATGACTCATTTTCTTAGGGCAACAAAGAAACAACACTCCGTTGCCATGTCCACAGCAGAAGCCGAGTATGTAACGGCTGCTTCTTGTTGTGCTCAATTGCTGTAGATAAGGCAATAACTCAAGGACTTTTCTATTGACACAGGATGCATTCCTATATTTTGTGATAACATAAGTGTGATTAACATTGCCAAAAACCCATGTCAACGTAAAAGGACAAAGCATATTGACATATATCATCATTTTTTAAGAGACAATGTTGAAAAGGGCTTACTGCCAATGAATTTTTGTGCCACTGATAAGCAAATTGCTGACATCTTTACCAAGGCACTGAGTAGAGAGTAGTTTGAGAGGAATAGACTTGAATTGGGTATGATTAAAAGAACTTGAGCATGCTTGTTTAACCCCAATGATTGACTAGTTAAGGGTTTTTAGGCCAAATAAATTATTACAATGGATGCATTCAATTTTTGTACTTTTGCTGGCATATATGTGGAATGTAATATGCGGACACTTGTTGAGGTCTAATGATATTACCCTTAGTGTCCTGAGACACCGAACTTTTAACAGTAAGAATAGGCTCTAGGAACAGACCTGACCACTGTTTGTATCATGTGCTGACTAAGTGGCGTTATCAAAGGAATGTTGGAAACCGAAATTTCCTTTTTTATTACACCTAACCTATAATTTATGCTATACCTAGTGTAATGATGTGATACATGCAAAACATTCTCTCTCTTCAAGAAGGGCCAAAATAAACTATCCCATAAACTTCCTCGATTTTCGGGCCACTCATGCTCCCCATTAAATCCCTCCACTCTGTCTCTCCATAACCCATCCATCCATTCCTCTCTCTCTAACAAGAACCTGATTTGCCTCTCTTTCTTTAAACCCCTTCAAAACCTAACTCCAAATCACCTCAGATCCTCAAATCCTCAATGGCAAGAACTCGTGGCGGTCAAGCATCTTCCAAGCACAAGACTTCTCACCCAAGATCACTACGAGACCAACTATCAAGAAAAAAGGGGCAGAATTGGGATGAGTTCTGAGGGAACATCACCAACACCTTTATCACCATAAACGATCTCGATTGGCATGGAAAACCCTCGATCACTTTCTTTTTCGATTACTCCCTCTATTTTTGGTTCTTGAAGAGCTTGGACTTAAGATCAGTAGACTTGAACCCTAATATGGTACCTTTAGTACACCCAATTACAGGTAGAGAGATTGTGGTGTATGACCTGGTTTGGCCGAGTCTAGATTAAGAGGGAACAAGTGTTCGAACTAGTTGAAGAGTCTAATGAACCAAAGAAGAAGAAGATTAGAAAAAACATGACACTTGCTAAGAGATATGAGCATTTCCTCTAGAAATCTATGGTTCGGGGGAAGGTAGTTAAGGTGTTATACTTTCAGGAACAGGGGCTAAAAGTATTCTTAGAGAAGTTGGAAGCTCAAGGCTGGTTAGACCTGTTCACAGATACTAAGAGAGGATGTTCGTTTCCAGACTTAGCTGAGTTCTATGCAAACTGTGTTGTCACCAATGGAGTGGTGACAAGCACAGTTAATGATCATGACCTATGGTTTGATGCTAAGAAGTTAGGTGAGTTACTTGGGGTGTCCTCCGAAGGTTTTGATGTGTATGTGCAAGAGAACAAGAGCGTCGTAAGTGAAGAACAGCTATTGGAATTGACCCAGAAGCTAGCCCAAAAACCCCATCTGACTGTGTCTCCTTTTGTGAGAATGGGAGAAATGATGCCATTGCATTGACTGTTGTTTTGGTTTGTAATTAAGAATATTATTCCTTAAGGTTAAGGACGTAACCTTGCTGATCCCATGGACATGTGCTACACTGATTTGTTAGATAGGGATGAGCAAATTAACTTGCCCGCAATTATGATTAGCCATATTGGGAGAATTATCAACGCATCCAAGGATCATGACATAGGGTATGGGTTCTTACTGACGTCAGTATTTGAGAAGCTTGGGATTCCCTTGCAAAAGAGAATACGCTTTGAGGTCAGTGATGAGATTAACAACAGCACGTTGATTGGGTGTGGTTTCAAAGTGACAAAAGGCGGCAGTGCAACTTCAGAACAGGGGCTCCAAACACCACTTGGACCTGTTCCCAATGAAGCCTCCGTATCTAACACTCCCACAATTGATACACTGTTGCAGAACCAGATTACATTAAAGGAGGAGATAGCTGAAGTAAAGCAGGCGTTTACAGAGGAAAAGGCTCTCAACGCCAAACACCATGAGGATCTACTGAGTGCCCTTCTTGCCCTCACATCCAAATTTCCTCCTCCACCTTCCTCTACCTGAACCTGTTCCTTTCCTTGTTTCCAACATTGTTTTTCAAACACTTAGTTATGTATGTGACTACTAATGGTTTATGGCTGTTTTTGGATGGTTAATGCATTTATGCTATAACTTTGCTTGTTGCATGAGTTATTTGTTTGTGTGTGACTCGAATGCCCAATATCATTACTGTACCATATACTTGAGTGTATCGCTGTTACTTCCCGCATTACCGCTTTGGTGGTGATTGCACCCATATTGGATCCTATTTTTCGACCTACTTAACCTTTTCGATGATGTTAAAAGGGGGAAGATGAGTATAACCTCATCTCGATTAGTTTGTCTGATTTTAAGTTGACCTCTTAACTCTCGTAACCCTTGCTTTGCCTTTTGTGTGGATTGAATAACCTACTTTGGCACTAATGTCTTTTGCCCTATCATGGATGACGACTATCAGTCACTTGGTTTGTCATCATCAAAAAGGGGGAAATTGTTGACCCAATTAATGTGCAAGATTTTGATGATGACAATCCAAATAAACTAGTTAATATATTGTACTTGAGTTAGGTGTTGTGCTTGAGTTGTGTGTTAAGACAGGATCTGGAAACATACTTGGAGAAGTTCGAATGAGTGTGGAGCATCAAAGTCGATACATGCACAAGGAGCCCTGCTGATAACAAGAGTATGAGAACAGTTCTGAGCACAGACTATGGAGCATCGCATGGAACATCAAAATCATGTCCAAGGAGCTCAGCTAATAACAAGAGTCTTAGGCTTAGTATTGGTATTGTTTTTTAGATTCTTGTTAATATGCCAATTAGAAGGTCTTGACTTAGCGTTTGCTTTGAAATGTTTTTAAGTACTTTAGAACACTGCCTCAGAACAGTTCTGAGAAATCAGGTCTGCAGTGTTCTGACGTCAAAGACAAAAAACGAATTTCAAGATTTTAGAATTTTTTTTTGACGATTTTTCTTAAAATAATTAGGATTAATTTCACTGTGTCAGTTGAGTCTAAAAAGATTTTTTCTTTAAAGATAATGTTGAGAGATTTTTTAGTAGTATAGTCTAAAAATGTTTCTTTCCTTAAAAGATACTATTGAAAGATTTTTGAAAGATTTTATCCTATCCTTTACGGGAAGAATATCAAGAGGAAAGATTTTAGGAGGTTGAGTGTTAGAGTGATTGAGGGAAGGAAATCTTCCTAACCCTACGCCCAAGCTCACTATTTAAGTCGCCTCTTTCTCAAGTCTTTCTCAAGGTTTTCCAAGGGTTTAAAATTGTCTTTGTGAATCTGAATTTTCTGAGAGAAAACCTTCAAAGATAGTGCTAAATCGAGTCTTCAATATTGGCATAATAGGGATTGTATTGTACCTTACATTCAGCTTGTTTAGAAGCATTCAACTAAGGAGTTTTCCTTTTTCTCTTTTCCATCAGTGAGATAAGAGAGTGTCCAAATCTTGTGAGACATTGGACGTGGTTTTTGTAACGAGGATCTCGGGGTAGACTAAGTTACGTGGTGTTTGTAACGAAGGTCTTGGGGTGGACCAAGTTACGTGAGTGACTAAGTCACGTGTATTACAGTTGTAACGTGTTTGGACTGTTTAGTGAAAATGTGTTGAAATCATACAGTTGTAAGTCGTGATTTTTATACCTCAGTTGGGCCAGAGGTGGTTTTCCACGTAAAAATATTGTACCTTATTTATTACATCTGCAATTAGTTTTGTTTCTGCTTCACTCCAAACACCCAGTCCAAACAGTTTTCACGAGTATTCTGAAATAATCAGAAAAGTCGGTAGACACAATTCACCCCCCTCCTGTGTCCTTACGCGATTAATTCTAACAGGCCCTAAAGGGCTAAAGGTCCTAAACACGATCCTCGCCCGTTCGCTGCACCTTTAGCCTCCAAAAGGGGCTAAGGTTCTTAAAGCACGACCCTTGGCTGATTGTCACATCTTTAGCCCAAGGGGCAAAGGGTCGATAGAAACTCCTAAGCACCAAACTTTAGCTCAACATGAAACAACATGACTGCAAATGCCTTAATGGAATCTTTTTTCACTAATGAAAGGATAGATTACACAAGGAGAATTTAACAAGGTATAAAAGCTAAGAAGAAAGCAAAAGCACGTCATCTGATCAATAGGAGGAGACTTGGTGGCCACCGTCGTTGCTGGACGAAGTTGGGTAATCATTCGACCCCACACTTTCGCCCGGATCAAAGGAGGGGGCCTGAGTTGCCAATGGGCCCACCATGGCAAGAGTAGTCACTGGTGGCTGCTGGGCTACTAAAGGAGACCGCTGGTGAATCCTAAGCCATACCTCAAAAGAATATTAGCTAAGGTTGGTCAATGTGTCCTTCAATACGAGGGCTATGTTTTTCGTCACCACGCCTAGTTCTATGGTGTCATTAACAAGGACTACACAAGTTTAGGGATTCAAAAGTCTTAAGCGGCCTCCTCGACATCTCTCTTAACGAAGTCTGGGTAGATGCTCTAATAATCCTCTAGGAGCGGGCGAGGTGGTGGGGGAGGATCTGCACGGTTCCTCTTTCACCACTTAAAGGTTTCCTACACATGAGTGGTCATCTCCTCAGTATTGAGGTAATAAGGAAAAACCATGGTTTTAAATTGCACAGTCGTGTGAGTGAAGTTGAGTAGAGCTAGAATGAGAACTTCACTACACCTCTTCATGTCATTTCATACTAGGGAGTAAGCGGTATTTTTGCCAATAGTAGTAAAACCTTAGAAAATGCACTAACACACATTAGAAATGAGCTTTTACTAGAAGTTAGAGGCACATGTATCAATGGACAACATAAAAGTTCATTATAATTATATTTACTTACAAAGGGGTATAATTCGGAGGCAAAATGGGAGAGGCTATTGGGGAGCAGCTATAACTTTGGTCGGGAAGGCCTTCTGACTAGCAGATAGCAGCTCGTCCGTATGAAAGACCCAACCAAATTTCAAAGGGGAACAACTAACGGTTCTCCAATGCCTCCTATAGGACATCGCCCACTACCTCAGCGAGTACTCCTAATTCCTCAGCATAGGCCACAGCTATCATGTAGAATGTCGCCTGCACCAGCTTCGATATATCCACCTCCCGGGCAATTTCCTTTGCACCCATACTTCAGAAATTGGGACAAAGTGATTGGAAATACGTTAGAATTGGGTTAGGAGGAGAACGTGGGATGGCGTTGCCGAACTTGCCCTAATGGAAGGTCACCCAAACATAGAGAGTCATTTCATTGGTATTGAACCAGGTGGGAAATCCCATTATCAAGAGAACGGGTGCTCACAAGGGGATGAAGACCAGGGGTGGAAACCCCTCCTATCCTCTTCCCGCCTTTTTATACTATGGCAAAAGGCAGATCATATAAGAATCTACCTATTAGAAAAGACGAAAAAAGAACCTCAATATAAGCGCAATCAACGAACCGGAGAGTTTCGCAATGTAACCATTTAGGGTATTCTATCCATATTCCACCTGCTCCCCTTTCTGAAAGGTTGTGTAGATAGAATGTGAGGGGCTAAATGATTTAGATAAAACTCTTAGCCTACTAGCCACGTCAGTAACTAAGTCATGGAGCTTGGGAAGATGGCTCAGATTCATTATGGGCTTCTCCAATAGAAGAAATCTGATTCCATCGAAACCCACAACGGCAAAGTCCTCATGGAATTACCGTTTGGCCCCTAGCTATAGTGCCCTATAAATGCCCATCTACCTGATCTAAAAAATGGGACCAATCTTTCTTAGAAATCTAGGCTCTGACATCACTAGTGCTAGAGGTTTTCCTTTTCGAGAAAGGTCACAGATTTCTTAAGGACGATCTAAACTTTATCACTTCACTAGGTTTTAAACTCGTGCATACAATTCAGTTCAGTTACGATTTATTTTTCCAAATCCTATAATTAATTTAGTGATTAGTGCTTATTAATGCTTAGAGTTCTAAAATGTCTTCTTGTCTCCTACATTACCCAATCAAAAGTCTCCATCTTAACTTAAATGCCACCTCAATTGTCATATGTTAGAATCAAATCATTCACACTCGATTTTATATATAAATATGTGATTCAACATCCTTTTCTCTCTCCTGATACGAAGAATGACTTGAGCGTCGGATGTGCATTCCTGGGATCTAACACCGAGACTGGCCTTTTTGCAGGGAAGGAGGAAGGAAGGGATGACGACCCACGATGTTCACCATCTGATAAACCCGTTGTTTTCCACTTTATCATCTGAGAAAACTCTAGTCGGAAATAGGATGTATTTCAAATTAGTAGAGATAGAGGGATACAAACCATGCAGCTAACTATTGTATAGCTTCCTAAGTATACATGAAGTACATAGAAGCCAGGCAATTACACAGCGCCTTCAAATGCAATAAGCAATATCGATTATTAAGGACAGGGGTGAGCAGGACCGAGTACCCAGTTGAATTTTTAAGAATCAGAATTGGGCCTAGTTGAAACCGAGTCCTAAATTTGAAATCAATTTAATTTTAATCGGGTACCGAGTATTGAGTCCGAGTCTGGTTCCAAAATTTCGAGATCGGGTATAATTGGGTCCTAAATTTTGAAACTAATCTCAAAACTGGTCTAATCGAATCCGGCTCTGCACCCATCGAGTCGAAACCAGTTCTAAATTCGGAACTGAATATCCGATTTTTTGGTACACTCCTAATTGAGGGTATTAATCATTTAATCTCTAGAGGCTGAACTAAAATATATGTAAAAAATGCCAGAGAAAAAAAAAAAAAGAAAAAACCTACGCTGCGGGTGGGCAGGCCAACGCGGCCTAATTGCCACAATTATTAGCTCCACCTGATTCGGCGAGGGATATATATATATATATATAGATGAGGGAAGGGAACCTAAACAAAAACCCTAAATTTCACAGTCGCCTTTCCTCTTTAACTTTCAGAAAAAAGACACAAAGGTACCTTAAATTTCGTATTAACAATAAAAAGGCCCCTCATTTTATAAAAATAACTGTAGGGTACCTCGATTTTTGAGAAAACTAACTGAAAGGAACCTTGTCACTATTTGCCTTATTTGCGTTAACGCCCAAAACTTTTCAAATTTGTAAATCTACCCTCAATCCTTAAAAACTCCTCAATCCTTAAAAACTTACTTTCAAAAAATTTAAATTTGTATTTGTGATATTTTGCTCACTAGTAATACTCGAAGTTCTCTTTCATCTGGTATCAGAGCCACGTATGCAAAAATAATTAAGATAATTAGGCTAATTAACTGCGATTGATGCTTGAATCATCACCTGCTTGCCCTGATCTTAATTATTCACACATTGTCCACTCACCTGAAGGCAACACCTTATTAGCACCTCAATTAAACTATATTACTGATATAGCTTTAGAATTAAAAGTAGAATTAGCTAAAATTAAGATAGAACTAAAGGAGTTTAAGAATCAACTAACCGTTATCCATTTTTCCCGTATTAACGAATTCAGACATAGCGAAAACGCTACTCCTAGTATTGATACTCCTTTTCAGCATAAATACCCTTCCCAAAACCTAAAAAACAAGATTCCATTTCCTTTACAAGAAGTAAAAATCCAAAAAGAAGTAGGAAATTGATCATGAAGAAATCAAAGGAAATTGAGGTCTTCTCATAATCCAAAAAGACATGATCTATAAAAAATTTATTTTTCAATTAAAAAGCAAATACGTATGTGAAATGATGAAAGAAGATCTTGAGATAAAAAATTGTGAATATGACATTGGGAAAGTTAATCTGATTAATTTTAAGAATATCCTTAAGTATAACAAAGATAGAAAATATAGGTATATCAATATCGAAAGAGTCCAAGTTCACATCACTCTATTACAATATTATGGTAAAGATATTGATCTTTATGCTTTACTCTATGATATTAGGTACACCAAATTTAATAATTAGATCATCATAGGGATAAAAACCAATTTATATAATGGGTCAGCAGGTTTCAACTGTCGATCTGAATATTATGTAAGTTTAAAAGATAAATTTATTAAAAACTTCCTATCCCTTAAGATAAAAACAGTTGGGATGGATATAAAAAGAGGAGGATATCCTTTAAGGATATTTTAAAAAATTATCTACAAATTAGATAATACAATAGATCCTAAGATCAAGGTAATAATGATAGAAACAGAGAAATTTGAAAGTCCTACCCTTATGCAAAAGATCCAAAGGATTATGTCCAATCCTCAAGACATAAAAATTGACCGTTCATAGATACCAGCTTTGTTAATCCTACAAAGATCAATAAGAAAAATATAATAAAGATTGATGAGGAAGGTAAAATCACCATTAAACCCTAACTATTCATAACTATAAGTACAAGGTCAGATTGGGGAGAAGGATCTTCATCCGCTAAAGAAGAGTTCAAGGAAGATGATCAATTAGCATGACCAGTGAAATGAGTAGAATGAGTTTTGAGGCTGTAAGACCTAGTGTAGATCGAATTATGAGTCTAGATAGAAAAGTCATTGGGTACAAAACTAGAACGGTTAGTGAACCCATCTATGAGGATGAATTAGTCAAAATATGACTATGAAAATATGCTATGAAACTACCAATATAAATCCTAATGGCATCTATATTCTAATAAAGCTATGTTTAGAGGGATATAATAAATATGAACTGTATACTTATATAGATAGTGGTTGTTCTGTATGCTTTGGAAAAATATCATTATTTCCTGAGTTTATGTGGAAAAGAGCTAAAAATCCTTTACAAGCAAGGATAGCCGATAATTGTGTTATGAGGCATAATGGAGCCATACAAGGATTATCCATAGAATTAGTAGGAGTTTGATGCATTACACCAGTGCTATGAGCTATTGATCAACCCTCCCATGATATGATTATTGGAAATAATTTTCAAAGATTATATTCTCCATGCAACCAGACTATAAACCAAATAATATTTATAATTAATGGTTACTCAGTTCCTATTGAAAAATTAAGTAAGGCTTACATTCATTAAAAAATTAAGTTTACACGTAGTCAGCGTGGTGAGAAGGTAATGCCTCTATAATGAAAGGTAGCACTGACAATCTCAATACTTAAGTTATCTGTTAAAGAGCAGATTGTTAAACAATAAGAAAAATTATGTAAAGAACTCTATTCTAATAATCCTCTAAAATTTTGGGATAAAGACAAAATATTTGCTAAAATCACTCTATTAAATCCCAACACCATCATTCAGGCTAAACAAATGGTGTATACACACGAGGACATCCAAGAATTTAATAAACAAATCAAAGAACTTCTGGATAAAGGATTGATTAGAAACAGTAAGAGTCCTCACACCAATCTCGCTTTCATGGTAAGAAATCATGCTAAAAAAAAAAAAGAGGAAAAGTTAGAATGATTATCAATTATTAAAAACTTAATGATAACACTATCTTTGATAGTTACTATATTCCTAACAAAACAGTCCTTTTTAACAGAATTCAAGGAGCCTCTTGATTCTTGAAAATGGATTGCAAAAGCGGTT
Organism: Carnegiea gigantea; assembly: GCA_029747015.1. Taxonomy (NCBI): domain Eukaryota; kingdom Viridiplantae; phylum Streptophyta; class Magnoliopsida; order Caryophyllales; family Cactaceae; genus Carnegiea; species Carnegiea gigantea. The sequence continues at coordinate 96,445 of JAKOGI010000671.1, forward strand.
ATTGGCAGATAAAAATGGATGAGAAAAGTATTCCTTTAACTACATTTAGTGCCCCACAAGGTCATTATGAATAGATAGTAATGTCATTTAGTCTTAAAAATACACCCCAAATATTCCAGAGAAGAATGGGTAATATCTTCAAAGATCTTAATTATTGTTGTCTAATTTACATTGATGATATCCTCATCTTTTCCAAAACTATAGAGCAACATAAAGATGATATCTTGGCTGTCATCCAAAGATACATTGATCATGTTATTATACTTGGGAAAAAAATAAGTGCATTTTATGCTGAACAAGAAATTGAGTTTTTAGGTCTAGAGATAAAAGTTGGACAAATTGTTCTACAAAAATATATTTTGAAAAAGATAGAAAATTTTCCTGAAAAAATTAAAGATAAGAAGCAACTAGAAAGGTTTCTTGGATGCCTTACCTATGCTTCGTACTTCGTTAAAGATTTTGCTAAACTAAAAAAACCATTACAACAAAAACTCAAGAAAGATGTGATATGGACATGATCTACCAATGATTCAAAGATTGTCTAGAATTTCAAAAAGATGTGCAAAAGTCTTCATGTTCTTAATTTACCTAATGAAGGAGATGATTTAATTCTTGAGACAGATGCCAGCAATGAACACTGGAGTGCGATACTCGAAATCAAAGGAGAAGAAAAACTTTGTAAATATTGCAGTGGAAGCTTTAATAAAGTAGAATGCAACTATCCCACGATGGAAAAGAAAATCCTTGCAGTTATAAGGGCAATTGAAAAGTTTTCAATCTTTTTAGCCCCAAAATCTTTTCTTATTTAAACTGACTGCAAAGGAATACTTGGTTTTGTGAAAAATAATTTATCAAATATGCGAGCGCAAAGGAGACTCTGCATTGGCAATTATAATTTAACCAGTTTTCTTTCTCTATTGAATATATAGAAAGATCAAAGAACTCTCTAGCAAATAGTCTAACTCGAGAACTCGCCCATGGTGATCATCAAAGCCGACCTCCTGTTAGAAAAGGAGGAAATTCTTAATGAAATGATATTTCTACTAGAACGGGTTACACCTTCTAGTAAAGTCCTTATCGATAACCTAAAATTTCATATAAAAAGTAGATCACATTTTGGTCTATTATCCACTGCCTACCTAATAGCCCAAATATTTTCCCTTGAAGAGTTACAAATTAGTTACCTTCAGTGTCCTTATGATATCTCAAAAAAATAAATTCTCCTGTTCAAGAAAAATGGTTCAATGAGTGGTATGCAGCATGCATCGACTTTTATCATCATTATTCCTATGATATTTGGGAGTCTTGGAGTAAAACAATCTTTTTTTCCAACAGATCTGAAGTTGGTGGTATTTATTTCACATGAAATTCATTATCTCCAAATGACCCTGTTTATAAAGTTTGGAAATACGGGATGGTACTTTTATTTGACAGAAATCCTAGATTCGAAATTCTTATTTTTCTCAACCTTAACTAAATTCCAGTAATACATATTCAAAAGAATCGATTAGATTTTTACATCCCCTGAAGGTCCAACAAAAATTTTAGTTCACAGATACCTAACTTTAGGGTTCTATAGCGCTCTAATTAAATATGAAAATGAAAAGATCAAATCAGCCTATTATCTTGTCCAAATTATTGATTGCGACGATCTCAATGATCAACGGCAAAGTTGGGTTCATGAAAATCCGGTACATCTAGTTACTGATCCTACTTTATCAAGGGCCATTGGATTTTTCAACATTTATCATCAATGTTGGGCATTAATCGAATGAGAAAAAACATTAATACATTGTGGAAACACTACTTCCTCCTATAATAATGAATTTAAAGATTACATGAAGGTAGAAGGAGCAGTGTCAGAAGATATCTTTGATTATCTCTTTGATGTTGGAGTTGGAAAACTCTTATCAGAAAAAGAGAAGAAATATCTCCTTAAATTATTTGAAAAATGAAACTCATAGCATCTTAAGCAAATTGATGAAGATTTTGATGATTATTCAGATAATGATGGTTTAGAAGATATAATTGGAGATGAAGGCATGCAGAATCTCAATAATGATGACTAGTCTTATTATCATTAAAAGTTCTGAAAAGTAACTATCTCATTATTGTACTATTGTGACAAGTGTCCAATCTATAAAATAAAGTGTGTACTGTAGCCATGCGAAAAATTATTGTGTACTATTAGGGCATCCTAGGTACCCCCATCCCTCTATAAATAGAGAGATCGAATGTTGAGAAGGCAACACGGTCATTTGAGCATTCTTGAGTATAAGAGAAGTTGGGATTTTTCATTTCTCTATGAGCAAACATCTCTAATGATCTTATCTCAAGTTCTTCTTCAAACTTTTCATTGTAATATAACCACTTTCAAGCTTTCAATAAAAGAAGTTTCCCAATAGGAAATGTTACTCAATCGAACCTTATGTCTTAAATATTATACTTTCTTGATTAAAATCTCATTATCATTTAAAAATACATTAAAATTTAATTAGTGACTGCGGTCTGAGGCAGGAAACAAAATAGATATGTGATGTGCCTGATCTAAGGAAGGTGATGTTGAGATTAGCAATCTCTGTAAACCGGAAGCTAGAGGAACACTCGAGTCCAGCGCCGACTAAGTTTAGACAAACTTTCTAATTAAACTTTAATTATTTTGCTAAGTATGGTAGGCCTATAACCACATAAATTATAATATATAAGATATAAGTGGTAAATTGTGATAATTAATACCAGTAAAGTCATTATAAGAAGTTTAATCAGTCAAAACAAGCTTAATTATACGTTTTTCCTATCCTAGGGACTACTCTGTAATTTCTAAAAATTTAAGAGCTAAAATAATTATAAAAAGGGCCTAAAAATTTTTTGTTCGAAAATTTAGGGATCCCAGTATTATTTTCAAAATGTCATGAGTCAAAAAGTGAGGAGTTCGATGAAGCTCGTAGTCAAATCGTCACCCGTATTCAGCACCTTCGCCATGCCATTGGACTCACGTCTGCTTGGATCCGTCTTTCCCTCCTTCGTTTTCATTTGATTCTCACTTTAGATGATACATATATATATGTTTTCCAATTCTTGCGGTTTAGGATTTCTTATGTCATTTCATTCTTCTCTTTCGCAGTGATGCTCGTCTTGAAAAAGAGAAAGATTCTGCGAAAAAGACGGTCCTTCTCCAGACGGCTTTCTTGTTGCGCTCTGAATGTGCTCAAGTGTATTTCGCGAAGATCCGTAATTTGAGTTGCGACGGTAAGTCTCTCAACGTTGCACGACGATGTGCCTAGGACTCTAGGAGTATTAGTGGGTGATTCAGCTTTGAATTGAAATTGTCTTGGATGAGCAATTATTAAAGCCTTAAGATTCTTTCAATTAAGCATCTTTTATTCCCGTCGCTGATTTTCCGAAATCTGATACTTATAGTTGACAAAGAGCTTGACACTGCCGACTTGGATGAGATTAAGGATGCGTCTTAGGTTCTACTGTTTGAGGCGAAAGAGATTGCTCATTCAAACGAGTTGGGCCTTCTACAAGAACAGGTCGAGATATATGGTTAACTGGGCATGTACATGAAATGCAAGGTTTGGTCTTCTACGTCCCTGCTTCTGTCGTCATCTGTTGGTAAAATGCCAAATGTTTATCATGTGTTTCTTTCTTTTTACTCATTCTGTGCAGGTCTTTATGAAGAGGCTTATTATTGGTTTTGCCAAAGGATTTCTTTCTGTGAGAAAATGGATATGGGTTATTATGCCTATTCATCGGTGTATCCTTTCTTATTTGATCAGATGGTGTGGGATGATTTCAGTCTCGTGGGATGATATAGATAATGCATTATTATTTTTCAAAGTAATGGTATAGATGTGTAATATGCTCTATTGTTATTGTTTTCAACCTTAACTAGCATTTTTTAGATGCCGCCGTGCAGTTTCTTGCTTCTGCAATGCACTAGAGGCTCAGCCAGGTGCTCCCTGGTTAGCCGGGAGCTCCCGAGTGTGGTTGATTTCTTGAAGGATGTTATCTCAAACTGTGGACAGGCGTTGCTTCATGATCAAGGTAGTTTTTCATCACATAAACGTTACACCACTGTTTGCTGCTTTTGAGGCATCGAACTATTTTTACTGCTATCTTTCAGGTGTGCTGGTCAAGTTTAAGATACCAGAGTTCCGTACAGCAATTGACCATCCTTTGCATTGGATAGAAAGGATGAACGATGGAGCACTACGACAGGTATGATGGACTACTCTAATCAATTTGCCACTCCCATCTATCTTTCTTTGAGTAATGTAGTCATTCAGGTGTTAATCTTTTCGGGTTGAAAGTTTCAGTGAGTTTGCATAGTTTTATTGAAAGTATAATGAAATGTAGTTTAGCTGTGTCTTTAATGCCATATTATAAGGTTTTGTGGGAGACCAAGTACTGTCTGTTTACGCTCTAATGTCAATTTGACGTTCTACCCCTTGTTCTTTGTTTTGGTTGGAGAGACAAGAGGGAGGGGGCCTGATGTGGGTCAGTGGGTGTTATTTATGTTGCTGTATCTTGATATGGTGCTTGAACTCTGCAAAATGAATTGAATTATTTGGGATAAGCCAAAAATGGTAACCTGATATAGTTTTTAGTTCCATGGTTTGAGGGAGAATTGTTGTTGAACTTCATTGATGGAAGCATGGAACAGACAAATTAACCTTCTTCTAAGAAGCATGGACATTTTCCCTGGCTTCACGTATCCCTGTCCGACACTTGTCGGACACCGACACTCTCGGACACTCTTTGGACACTCTCAAACGCATGTAGAGCATATAGACAATATAAAGAAATTAGGTTATGTTATTGATAGTTGTAGAGTGCACATATTATGAACAATTTGCTATTATTCTCATTCAAACTTGATCCTCTTGAGAATAAAGACGCAAAACAAATTATAAACACAGATAATAGAATAAATATTTTCTAACTATCACGTGTCCCGTGTCCTACTTTTCAAAAAAATCACATGCCCGCATGTCGATGTCGTGTCGTATCCGTGTCACGTATCAGTGTCTGTGCTTCTTAGACTTTCCTGATTAAAGCATAGCCTGCTGTAGACTGCTATTACTTGAATTAGATGACAGTTGTGGATTGGTTGTTAGGTCATTTTCTTTTTCTTGTTCTTTTTTTGGGGGGGGGGATGTTGTTCATTTTTCTGTGTATGCTTGAGATTGGCATTCATTCTACATGCTGCCTTGGACCATCAGAGAGACTTTCAGGGGGTAAGATTGCTACATTAAACCCCCCACACCTCGCCTGGTGGTGGAATTTTTGGGGTATTGGATTTGAAATTCTCACTTCCCCCCTTTCCTTAAGGTATTCTCTATTCTTTTGAGGAAAACATATTTATTGCTATGTGTTATTATATGAAATTAATGCCTTTTTTGGGACGAGTTTTAAAAGATTTCAATTCAACAAAATATTTCATGAAATTTTTTTGTGGGTCTTTTGGGATTGGGTCTGCCGTTGGACTTGTACTCGTTGTTTGTTGCTGCTGTTAACATCATATTATAAATTTCCTTGCATGTACTTCTATTATGCTTGCTTATACATAAATTTCATAAAATATTTTGTAAATTTTTAGTTGTCCTTTGCATTGTAAAAAGCTTTCCTGATGTGCTGTACTATTGTAGTTTGAAAAAAAGTTTTGTAAACTCTGTAATAAGTTGATTGAGACATGTTAAAAATATTAATGAAAAGCTTATTAGAGATATGAACAATAGATATAAAGGAAAAGTACATGCTCTTGTGAGTGGAAAACATGCATCGTCCAATGGATGCTGTGATTGATGTTTATAAGGGTACACGTCCTGAGGTATGAAGAAAATAAGTAATTTACTTCTATGCTATCTGTCGAAGTGTTGACCTTGGTGGTTCCTTTTTGATGAGTAAAAAACTAGAGATGGAGGGAAAGACGAAGATTTCATGAATGTATTAAGAACTTGCATATAAGTACAATTATCTGATATCTTTTTTTCACCTTAGTTGGCTAACTATTTATTTGTTTCCTGCCAGCTCGAAGCTCTGGAAGGCATGTGTGCTTCTATTGGTCATGTTTATAAAGGCAAAGCACGCTGCTGACATATTATAAAGTTGACCTGCGATGTACTGGGTTCTGAGCAGATTCTATGTTGTGGTATTGGTGTTTATGTTTTGTTAGGGTCATGATTAGATCGAGGCAGATATGTTTTCCCCATCTTTCAAATTTCGTCATACTTGTTTGCGTGACATGAGGGATGACATAGACATAATTTTGATGAGGCGGCTTGCGTTATGAATGAACTCTTCATCTTCTCGCCTATTTCAATGATTTGTTCCTGTAAATTGGTTATTATACGTTTTTCTGTTTTGAGTCACAATTGTCGTTTCATCATGCTGAAAGGAATCCGCCTATGACATAATATTTTCAGCTTGCTAAGTTTTGATCTTCAATTTGTCAAGAATTTCACATTATTTGACGTATTAGCAACATTAAGAAAACCTGATCAGACCAGCCGGCTGAACCCGTCGGACCAGGACCGGTCAGCTTGATGGGCTAGAAAGTGGCTAGACTCGTCTGAAGCTTTGAGCCAGACAAAGTTGCTCAAATCCTGTTTAACCTGGACCAATCCATTGACGTTGGGTAACCGTGGTTCAACCGGAGTTTCTGCTGTGATGTTAAAATAAATAAAAAAATTGGCAGATTTGCATTACTAATTTACTAAGCATTAAGTCAAAGTTTGAGTGTCCTTCTATCCTTGGCACCTAATCCCCGCGAACCGTTTCAGGGGCGTGGTCCTGACTCTCTTGCATCAGCCGTTCTGATCTTAGGCATCGTGTCTATGATGATTGCTTTGGCCTTGTTCCTTTTTGCATTTGGAATAATTTAGCTACTAGTTTACAGATTTTTACAACTTCTTACATCTTCTTCTAGCAACTTACATTCTTAATATAATTATTATATTTTCTTACATCTTTTTACATATTCTTACATCTTTTTTTATCTTCTTACATTTCATATAGATTGTGTATAGCATTTATGTACTTTTGTTCTCGTAATTATAAAAATATATATATATATACTTTTTTATTATACTATCAATATACAGACTTTGTGAATATGCTATGAAAACAACATTTATATAAATGTAAAAATAGAGTTTAACGATGTAAATTATATTTGAGTTTCGATATAAATAATATATGTTATTATAGATGAAATAAGTACACATTCTTTTAAAATTACGACACAATTTTCGTTCATGTTTAAGTCTGAATCATATACAAAAAAACTCTCAAATTATATGTGATGAAAACATTACAGCTATTTCATCCCTAAGGTTATCTATGTCAATTTTATTGCTATCATTATACAATTGAACATTTGATGGTCATTCCAAATTTGGTACCCTTACTGAGATTGATATACGCTTGTTATGCAGAATAATAAAAGTGTGGAGAGTATAACAAGAAGCGATTATCTCGAGCTGATGCCCCAGTCTCATTTAAAATTGTTTACTTAAAATAGAATTTAATTTTAAGAGTTGTATTCAATTTTATGACAAAATTTTGCTTTTTTTTTTGTTTGTACTTTGCTTATTGGAAGATTGAACTAATGTAAATATTAAAAATCACCTTAAGTGTAGGAAATTTTGATTGAAAAAAATTTATGGGTTTTAATATAGTTTATTGTTATTTAATTTACTTGGTTAAATGCTTATTTTCAATAAGTATATTATTTTAATATTATTGTTTCTCGTCCAAAATGTTCATTGTAAAAGAAACAAATTTTGTTTTAATAGTATTAAGCAATAATTTGTTTACTAATGGTATCAAATTTATTTCGTAAACATGACTAATATATTACATGTTATTTCACAAATCATACATTAAATACCAATAATATACACACATGTCTACAAATTATACTATACAATTTTTTAACAATTCAACAACTTCTTACATCTATCATTATAACTTTTTACAACTTTTTACAGTTCCTTACATCTTCTTACAACTTCTTACAACTCCTTACAACTTCTTATAACTCCTTACATTTCCTTACAACTCTTTACAACTTCTTATAACTCCTTACATCTCCTTACAGCTCCTTACAACTTCTTATAACTTCTTATATTTTCTTACAATTTACAATTGTATCTTATCATGAAAAAGAACATACCCTTTATCCTTCGCCATTTACCATTGCAATGTGAGGCTAGAGAGAGAGGAGGAAGGGGGCAGGTTGACGAGGACAAAACATTAGTTGAGTAGGGTGCATTAGAGTTTGGGACTAATAAGAAACTTCCAGTCTTTCAACCTGCTGCCCTGAGAGCATTTTCAGCCCGAATTTCAGTTTTTGGAACTCAAGCCTACCACATCAGCAAAAGTTTCAATTTTTTGGAACTTAAATTCTATTACTTCTCCAACCAATGAAATTCCAACTTAAATTATCTAATAAAATATTTTTTATGGACCCACCTTATAACACAACTTTTTTTTAGCTACCTAAATAATATTTTTTTGTTTTAAAAAGGGAAAAACAAATTAAAAAAACCAGAAAAGGACAAAAAAAATGAAATGGGAGGGGGAATACCAGAGCGTTCCCCCCCCCTACGGTTTTCCTTCGCGTATGCCATAGCTAGAATTGTAAAATTCTACTTGGTGTGACACTTGGGCCCCACCCACTGGAACACGTGCTAGTGGATAGTGGAAGCTCTAATGGACTTCTAACAAATCTTTTGGTGGTGGGTAGGCTAGGGCTCTTTGATATAAGTTTTCACATGGGCTAAGTAAGTAAATATGCGCAAGTAGAAGGTACCAAAATTTAATCAAAATCTTTCTTTTGGTGTTAAAAATGTAATGAAAAGTAATAAATAAGTAAGATTTTAGTTGTTGATTTTCTTATACGCACCTTACATAGTTACGAAATTAATGATGTTGCCAATCGGGGCGATTTAATCCAATTCAATGATTAACCGGGTCAACTTATCTAATCCGATTCAAACGTCCAACCGTTTGAACTACTAACCCCCTTCTCTAACTAAAACTATCACTGATTTGATTTTCTTAGCAATGCATAAGTAGAAATATGCTTCCAAGTCATTATGTGTGCACCCTGCTAAACTCACAATCTGCAATCCTTCTCCAACTATCAAATTCGTGTGCATAGTTCCTGCTTTGAAGATTGTTGCTACATGACAATAAATTTAATTTCACTCTAGTGCCCTCTATATTGATAAGCAGTTATTGATGAAAGTATAATTATAAGAACAAATAAAAGAAGTTTATCTATATTGCTCTAAGGACAATGGATGAGGAGCAATAAATGTATCCCAACTCAGGCCAAACAGACACAATGTTAATTTCGTGGCAGTCCTATGCCTATCTCAGATTATTTCAAGACAACATATAATTATGGTGGATATATATGAAGCAACAGAACTCACAGCTTTATTTTTTAGCGGCTGAAGCACATTGAAAAATAGAAGTAATCACGAAAATCTGCCAATTCTTCAATGGACAATTTTCACCCCATCTTCTTCAGATGTGTGTGTGTGTGTGTGACAGAGAGAGAGAGAGAGAGAGAGGGAGAGAGAGGAGAAATGTTCAAGACATTTTGTGAGCAAGCAGAGAGCCATAAAGGACGAAGCAGCCCCTTCTTTTGGTTTGGAAGCAAAAAATTGCTAATTCAATTTGAAAAAGTTACTCCTTCCCAGAGAGGGGAGGGTCACTGACCATAAAAGAGGATTACAAGCATCGGAAAAAAACAAGCAATGAACTTGAAATTCTGTTACCTCCATGCAATTCACACATTTAAATGCATGCATTTAAACTTCCACAAATAGCTGACTTGTCACTTGACTTAAACTACTAAAAGAACAATCAAAAGCCCTGTCAAAAAATGATCAAACATCCCACTAATGAAAAGTTGCTAGCAGCACACAATGACAACGAAACCTTTGATTTTGTCAAAATGATCACGCATCCCACAAATGAAAAGTTTCCAGTAGCACACAATGACAACGAAACCCCAACACAAGTCTTTCCATTAGGTGTTTTTATCTCCCACAGTTAGGATTGTTCATTATTCGATTTAGAACCAAACCAAAATGAATATCAGCCTACACCGGACCAGGCGGGGTGAATTTTGTTGGGTCTTCGGTCCTTGGGCTGGCCTTGTTTGGTATTCGGTCCAATCTCAATCTGGACCAAATGGACCGACGGATCGGACCGTGGACCGAAAAATAGTTAGGGTTTTCATGGGTTCGGGTCTCATTGTTCAATTGTTGGTTGTTGCCTTTCACTCTTCGCCAATTGCCCTTCACTTTCACAAATCACAATCACGCAACTGCGACTTAAGATAACAAACACAGTAGCCTGCCTCCATGCCCTAGCCCCTAGTCTCTCACCCTACATCTCGCACGCTATTGCCGACGCCTCTCCCTGGCTCCCTCAGGTTGACGCCCCTCCCTATCTCCGCGGGGCAGCTGCGTTTCTCAGTCATATGCATCATGCTGTCGTTGGCCGGTAGTATCTCTCTCTCTCTCTCTCTCTCTTTGTTTGTGAGTATAAATTCTTACATACATGGGGTTCTTGAGTTGTGAATTGGCTATAGGAAAGTGAATACTTAGTTTGTTGTGATACATTTTCTAGGAATTTAGAATTAACCCAGCCAAACTGCACTTGTCTTTCAAGTTCACCTAGCTCGAATGGCAGGCATTTGGTGAGAATGTATTAGTTTGCTTGTCATTAATATGCTAATTTCTTGTTGGTTCTACTCATTTTTAATGACTATATTATCTACAGCAACACAAACATAACTGACTAGCTTCAGAAAAGGGAATTTGAAGGCATGGTCCACTGATTTTTTCTAGGTATTTGATTTTCCTTCAGAAAAAGGAGACAAAAATGAGGTTTCTGAGTTGTGAATTTTGCTGTAGGAGATTGAACTGCTTGGATTATTATGATACACTTTTTGAGGATTTAGACTTAGCTGAGTCAGGAAAATTGTGGCAGCCAAACAAAGTAGTCCATTCGCCCAACCTATTTTGAATCGGCCCAAAGTTGGTCCGGTCCCGGTCCAGTCCGGGTTCACATGGTCCGATCTCAGCCTGGACCGGCTTTGGACCGGCCCGTTCCTCGATTTTTGAAGACCCATTCGGTCTGCAGTCCAGTCCAGTCCTGAACCAATGAACAACCATACACACAGGGCCCCCCCAAAAAAAAAGTGCTCTTATGTCAACTCAATGATACTCTATAGTCAAGTCCTTGAAATTTGTAGAGAGAGAAAACACAGGGTAATCTCCATAGAGAAGAGGGAAAATGGGGCAAGGTATTGTGTTACTGTCATTATGACTATCATTAGTCACAACTCTATTAGTGCTTTATTTACACAAAACCTACAGCTGTTTTCTTGCCAAAAAGTTGTTATAACAAATGTATAATTTGACAAAATATCTAGAGAAGAATCTAGAGTACTTTTCAATCACCCATAGCTCCAACACCTCCTCCCAAAATTGATGCTTATGTGAACTTCCAATCGGCATACTGTCTTATGATGAACAATACTAGGTAAGGGTTCCGTGAGCACATTTGTAACCTGTTGCTTAATGTCAACATGACTAAGAGAAATCAGACCTACAACTAGTTTTTGCTCATAAATTGATAGTCAAGCTCTATGCGTTTAGTCCTCTCATGAAAGATTGGATTCCTTGCAATATAAGTGGTCACTTGACTATCACGCTTAATAGGTATAGGAGTAATATTGTCAAATCTCAGTTCATGAAGCGACCTATTGAGCCAAGCCAAGTCAACTACAAGTCTTGTGAGACTCTTATACTCTACCTGTGCTGACAAGAGGGGCATAGTCCCTTGTTTCCTGGATTTCCAAGATATCAAACTCTTGCCAAAGAAAATTACTTAACCACTAACTGATCTCTTTTTATGTGAGCAAGATGAGCAGTCAGAATCACAATAAGCTTCCATATTAAACTATGAGTCTTTACTGAATAGCATGAACTGGCTCAATTGTTGAATTGCAAAAGCCAAGTCAGACCTTATCCTAGTCAAGAAGTTGAGTTTCCTGACAATTTTCCTTTAAAGTATTGGATTTTCAAAGAAACCTCACTCATTAGTTGAAAGTTCGTGATTCCAGTCCAGGGACAAATCATAAGTGTAGCATCTTTGTCTCCAAATTCTTTCAAAACTCATCGCAAATTTCCTTTATGTTAGAATCAATCCATACTTAGCTGCAAGATTCCATGCCAAGAAAGTAATGTGCTTCACCCAAGTCCTTAATCTTGAAGGAATCTTGAAGGCTTCATCTATATGAGATTTAAAAGCCAGAATTTCAAATTCATCATCCCCTGTCAAAAGGATTTCATCCACATATACACCTAAAAATAGAGTTGATCTTTCTGTATTCTTGAGTTCTTGTAGAATAAAGAATAATCATTGGTGGAATATTTATATCCTTTAGCATATATACAAGACTTTTGTCAACTTAGCATGCCATTGTAGTAAAGACAAATCATGTAATGATGTCTATTCTAAACTCATATGTTCACTTGCCCTACAGTCAAGAATCCAAGTTCCTTGGTTCAAGACACAAAAGAAAGAATAGCATTTAAAGCATATGTTATACTTGCCATGTGAACACCAAATGCTGTGTCTTCTGGCACATTTTCCTTTTGTTCACTTACACTAGTCAGGTTTATGAGAAATTACAAGAGTTACTTGAACTATTCCTAACATAGCCCTGGCAAAAAAGGTGTTGGTGCAACTTCTGCTTGGCTTTCCTGTTCTTCCTACACATTTCCAAAATGATTCTCTTTCTCGTTGAGCAAACTAATTGATTTCATTCCTTAGCTTTACAGTCTTGACATTAGGAAAATATTTTCTTAGGAACAACTTAACAAAGTCATCCCAAGTAGGAGTAGAGTTAGTAGCTAAGCAATACATCCATCATTTAGCAGCATGTTTTAAAGCAAAAGGGATTGATTTCATTCTCTACATGTCAACAACTATATGAGGGAAATGCATCATGGAACATACTTCTTTAAATTTCCTCAAAAATAAATATGATTCCTCTAAACTAGTCAATTTAGGAAGCATTTGAGTATAACGAGGTCTCAATGCAAAGGTCATATCAAGTCCTTGGTCAAGCAAGTTAGCACAACGACAAAGTAGTCATTGGAGGATAAAAATATCACTTAAGGTTTTCTCTTGTGTCATTTCTTTCAATTTAGGATCAGACTTGGGTTCTAGTCTAGGGTCGTGTTCAATCCTCACAAGTCTTCTTATCTTAGGGTCTCTAAACCAACCAATCATGCAATGCCCACACCATAGAAGAATTTCTGATCTTTTCTTTTTTCTGATTATTTTGGATTTTTTAAACACACAAAAATAGAAAAATAAATTAAAAAACTAAAAAAATAAAAATAAAAGCAAATAGAAAATCAAAATAATATACATAGAAAATTCAACAAAATCAAGGAGAACATGAATAATTTTTTCCAATTTTTTTTGACCTAGAATAGTGCAAATAATTCAAAATAGAAATTTATTTGTAGAAATCACAAAAAATTCAGACTTCTCGTAGATGTCGAAAAATAGTATTAAAAAAGAGCCGATCCCACACACCCCGGATATTTGTTTAGTGACTTGCGGACATGTCCAGCAAGCTCGTACGAAGTTCTAGGGGCATTTGCAATAGCTTTTTAAGTAAATGCATGCCTTAAGTTAGCGAGTGAGCCGAGAAGAGGTTAAGTTGAATCAGCAACTATTTCGTTCTTGTTTCTCTTTGTTAGAGGACGAACAAAGGCACCATGTGTCATATGTTGAGTCGGTCCTGCGATTCCATTAGTAAGGCAGAAAAGGAAGATCAGAAGGAAGCAGACGTCTAATATTGCACAAAAATTCACGTAGACTCTAAAAATCCCTAGGAAAATACAAAAAAATATTAGAAAAGCAAAATTAAACTGGACTAGCATAGAAGATTAAGAACAAAAACCTAAAAATAGAAGGGGAAAAAACATGCACTCATTGCACTAATTTTTCTTCAATTTCAGTTCTGGCCTGATCTGCACCGACACCTTAATAGCTTCCTGTATTTTTTTCTCAACAAAAATTAACCACTAACTAATAAAAGCAAAAATAAAATCAAAATACAAAGTCTAACTACAAAAACAAGAACACACCAAATTTAGCCTAAGACAATTGAAACGAAATAAACACTCACTGAAAATCAAAATAAAAAAACATATTACTAAGACTCAATCAACCAACTCAAGACTCGATTTGGAATCTAATTTCAAAAATTTCATTCCTTGAAATGACGGCAAAAACTTGTTGTGATTTTCTACAAGCACATGGTTTTGTTTTTGTAGTACTTGAGGGTGTTGTCCTCATGGATGGATTTCCAGATTAGGTCACAATAAAAAAGCAAAAGCTAAACTAAACTAAATATAAAAGCAACCATAAAATCAAAAGTCTGAATTCAGAATAATATACATAGAAAATTCAACTAAATCAAAGAGAATACGGATATGTGTTTCCTTTTTTTTGACTTAAAATAGTGTAGAAAATTCAAAATAGAAAATTATTGGTAGAAATTACAGAAAATTTCAGATATTTCTAAAAACGCCACACAACTTTACCTAGACTCGAAAAATTCCTAGGAACATAATAAAAATATCAGAAAAGCAAAATTAATACTGTATTAGCACAGAAAATTCAAAACAGAAACCTGAAAACAGAAAAAACCTGCGCTTATAGCACTGATTTTTCTTTAATTTCAGTTTTGGCCTGATTTACACCTGCACCTTCATAGCCTCATGTATTTGTTTCCTAAACAAAAAATTAACCACTAACTAATAAAAGCGAAAATTAATTAAAGTAAAAGCAAAATATCAACTCTAACCACAAAAACAAGAACACGCCAAATCTAACCTAAGCACAATTAAAACGAAATAAACACTCGTTAAACATCAAAATAAAAAAACACACCACTAAGACTCAATCAACCAACTCAGAACTCGATTTCCAATCTAATTTCAAAATTTTCATCCCCGCAAACAACGCCAAAAATTGTTGTGATTTTCCACAAGCTTATGGTTTTATTGTCATAGTACTTGAGGATGTCATCCTTAGGGATGGATTATGGGATTATGTCACAACTAAACTAGTCTATGTTAATCTTTCAAGTACTACATTGCTAAAACTAAGACATAAACTTATAATTTAAAGTTGTTATCAATTGATTTGAGTCTTTTTATTCTTAAACTAAATAAGGAAGATATCCATTCTGACTTTGAGATTGAATAGCAACGATTAGGGAGTAGCAGAGCAATATGATTTCCAATATTTGTTCCAACTCAAAGTAGGCATAATTCAATAGCCACAGCCATCACTTTTAGAGACGCTTTTAATTGATTTAGAACAATGATTCAACATGAACTAAAAGCAATAAACAAGATCTAAGTTGAGCAAAAGTAGCTTCGCAATTATCAAAAATAGGTTGAGTGAACACCCGATTCCAGTTGATAGCTACTCAGATCAGAAACATAAGAAATAGGTAAGGACCAAAATGAGCCCATCGACCGCAAAATTCGAACAAATTAGAAACTGAAGCCAAGATTTGTAACAAGTACAACTCCAAACTAAATCACAATATTATATATAACTCGAATTCAACGAATTGTGTTGGCTGGGTTACATATTTTGAGCTATTTTAGGAAGTTATTCTCTAGCTTGTATAGTGAGATATTATAGCAATATTATAGCCTTCTTTTACGGCAGCTTGTGTAGAAAGTTAGGGTTGGCAATACCCTTATAAACATTGTATATATTTAGACTTAAGAGATGAATGAAGCAGACAGAGAGTTCTCTTGACTTGTTCTATGAAATTGTCATAGTATCAAAGCATGGCCAAGAAAACACCCTCACCATATCACCCGAATACGAGTGACAACCCCGGAAATATCATCACTCAAGTACAGTTAAAGGATGAGAATTATGAAGAAGGGGCTTGGGCGATGCGCACGTCCCTACAAGCAAGAAGAAAATGGGGTTTTATTAAAGGCTCCATAGAAAAACCAAAAAATGAATCTTCCGAGTTGGAAGGTTAGTGGACAGTTTAATCCATGTTAATCTCATGGATTATGAACACAATTGAATCAAGTCTTCGATCAACTGTGACTTACACAGAAACAGCCAAGGAATTATGGGACGATTTAAAGGAATGACTCTTGGCTGTTAATGGTCCGAGAATTCAACAACTTAAATCTGAGCTTACCGATTGCAAGCAATGTGGAATGTCTATAGTGAACTATTATGGAAAGTTAAAGTCTCTGTGGGATGAATTGGCGATCTATGAACCAATTCTAGCATGCACTTATAAAAGATGTGAATGTGGAATTAGCCAAAAACTTCAGAAGCAGCGTGAAGAAGAGCATGTTCATCAGTTTCTCATGGGTCTTGATGATGCTGTTTTTGGGACGACATGGTCGAATTTACTAGCTGTTGACCCTTTACCACCCCTGAATAGAGTATATGCGACCATGTTGCAAGAAGAAAGGGTTAAGACTATTGTGCGAGCTACAAAAGAACGACGAGAGGTCGTGGCTCTTTCGGCTCAGACCAGCTTCAAAGGGAAAGGACAGGACAAGAACAAAGACAAAAATCTGGTGTGTTCTCATTGTAATCGGGAAGGACATGACTCTAGTGTATGCTTCAAAATAATTGGTTACCCAGAATGGTGGGGTGACAGGCCACAAGGAGATAGCAGAATAAAGAAGTGCACACCCGGTATAGGAGGAGGTTGGGGCCGAGGAGGAGTTGTGCGTGCCAATGCAGTGCAGACGGCTGGTGGAAACCACAGTGAGGTAGGCCTGGGCATAGAACCAGGGAACTCAACCCCTCTAGGACTGAGCAGCGAGCAGTGGAAAGTTTTACTTGAGATGCTAAATAATCACAAAGCAAGTGAAAAGATGACAGGTAAACACATTATGCCCTGGATTATTGACACAGGTGTCTCAAATCATATGGTAGGAGACTTGGAGATTTGGAGCAGCTTGCGGGATCTACCAAATTGCCCAGTCGGAATGCCAAATGGGAATAAGGCTATTGTAACGAAAGAAGGGACAATTGAGCTCAATGGAAATATTATTCTTAAAAATGTTCTTTATGTTCCCTGCTTAAATTGCAATTTGATTTCTATGTCTCAAATAATAGATGATCTAGATTGTATAGTTCAATTCACTAAAAAATTTTGTGTTATGCAGGACCCTGTTACGAGGATGCTGACTGGTACATGTGAATGAAAAGATGGACTCTATTTTTTCCGCAATCTACCCCAGATTAAGTAATGAAGGTGGACAGATCGAACTCTCTGGATCTTTGGCATAAGCGGTTGGGACACCCTTCCTTGAAGATTACTAAATTACTCCCTCCCATAGATAGTAGAAAGACCGGTGTTTTAGATGATCATTGTGATGTGTGTTTGCAGGCTAAACAAACTCGGAATAAATTTTCTTTGAGTGAAAATAAAGCTTTTGATACGTTTGAATTGATTCATTGTGATTTGTGGGCACCTTACAGAACTCTTTCTTCTTGTGGTGCATCTTATTTTTTGACTGTGGTTGATGATTATGCTCGTGCTGTTTGGGTGTATTTGATTATTGACAAGACAGAAGTGGCCTCAATTTTGAAACATTTACTTTCTATGGTGGAAAGATAGTTTGAAAAAAGAGTTAAAATTGTTAGAAGCAATATGGCACAGAGTTCACCTGCCTAAAGTCATACTTTCTTGAACATGGAATTATATTTCAAACCTTTTGCATTGGAACACCACAACAAAATGGTAGGATTGAACGCAAACACCAACATATTTTGAATGTGGCTTGAGCCTTGCGATTTCAAAGTAGCATTTCTATTCGTTTTTGGGGAGAATGTGTGCTAGCTGCAGGGTATTTAATTAATAGAACTCCCTTTGTACTCTTGAAAGGAAAGACTCCTTATGAAATTTTGTGTGGAACACTTCCTGCATATGGGGACATCAGAGTCATTGGTTCTTTGTGTTATGTGCATAACCAAGATAAGGGAAGTGATAAGTTTGCCAGCAAAAGTAGAAAGTGCATTTTTGTGGGGTATCCACATGGCCAGAAACGTTGGAAACTATATGATCTAGAGACCCATAATTTTTTTCATGTCTCGTGATGTTGTTTTTCATGAAAATATTTTTCCTTTTGCGGAAGAAGCCAAGGGGGGTACAGAGTTTGAGGATGTGGGCCAACCTCCAAAAACGGCCCAAGCTGATTGTGATGAGGGTACTAAGGGTGCAACACAGGAAGAGGAACCTTTGGGCTGCGGACATCGTCGCAGAGAACCTTCAGTTTGCCTTCGTGATTACATCATTCACACTTTACAAAAAAAGAGTCCATCTACTCGTTCATCTCAACCATGGCATACTCTAGGTACTACTTACCTATAGCACTTTATGTGAATTGTGCCAATTTTTCTGCTAGACACAGGCAATTTCTTACAGCCATTACTGCAGAGTGTGAGCCTGTCACTTTTCAGAAGCCGTGAAAGATAAGCGTTGGCGTATCGGCATACATAATGAAATTCAAGCCTTAGAAAACAATGGGACTTGGGAGGTTGCTGATTTGCCTAGTGGAAAGAAGGCGCTCAGTTGCAAATGGGTTTATAAAATCAAATATCATTCTGATGGCACCCTGGAGCGATATAAGGCACGCCTTGTGATTCTTGGGAATCATCAGGTTGAAGGGATTGACTACACAGAGACATTTGCACTTGTTGCTAAGATGGTTACAGTTAGAACTTTTTTAGCCATCGCAGCCGCCCAAAATTGGGAGATACACCAGATGGATGTTCATAATGCATTCCTCCATGGTGATCTCCAAGAAGAGGTGTACATGAAATTACCACCAGGTTTTCAGGTTGCAAGTCAGGGGAAAGTCTGCAAGCTTCGAAAATCATTATACGAGTTCAAACAAGCCCCTAGATGTTGGTTTGCAAAACTGTCTGCTACGCTATTGCAATACGACTTTAAGCAATCTTATGCTGAATACTCGCTTTTCTCTCTTTGTCATGGCACTCTTCATCTCCATGTTCTTGTCTATGTCGACGATTTGATCATTTATGGGAATAATCCTGCAGAGCTACAAAGGTTTAAAACATATCTCAATCAGTGTTTTCATATGAAGGATTTAGGAAAGTTGAAATATTCTTTGGGTGTTGAAGTCACTCGAGGCCCTGAAGAGATTTTCCTATGCCAATGAAAATATGCCCTCAACATTATTTCCGACGCTGGATTGTTAGGAGCTAAGCCAGTTGCCATCCCGTTAGAAAAAAACCATCGCTTGGCATTGGCTGATGGTCGTTTCCTGGATGATGCTGAGCAGTATTGATGACTTGTTGGCCGCCTTATGTATCTCTACTTTACATACCTAGAACTTTCTTTTCGTGTTCATGTTCTCTCTCAGTTCATGCAACACCCAAGGGAGGAACATTGGCATGCGGTATTACGTGTAGTATGTTACTTGAAAGGGAATCTGGGGTTTCTTTCAAGCGCAAATGATTTGTGCTTACGTGGATGGTGTGACTCAGACTGGGTTGGCTACCCCTTGACTCGGCGGTCACTCACAGGGTGGTTCATTCAATTGAGTGACTCTCCCATTTCCTGGAAGACCAAAAAGCAACATATTGTGTCTCATTCTTCTGCTGAAGCCGAATATCGCTCTATGGCAGCAACCACTTGTGAGCTCAAATGGCTCAAACAGGTACTGTCTAGTCTTGGCATTTCACATGTTGATCCTATGCAATTACATTGTGATAGCCAAGCCGCTTTACATATTGCTCAAAACCCGGTGTTCCATAAAAGGACCAAGCACATTCAAGTTGATTGTCATTTCGTTCGGGATGAGATCATTACTAGGAATATCTGTCCCTCTTTTGTACCTTCGCATCACCAGCTTGCTGACATTTTCACTAAGGCTCTTGGCAAGTTCCGGTATGATTTTCTAATCGGCAAATTGGGCATTCGGAATCCCCATGCACCAACTTGAGGGGAGGTGTTAGCTAGGCTGCATATTTGGAGCTATTTAAGGAAGTTATTCTCTAGCTTGTATATTGAGATATTATAGCAATATTACAGGCTTCTTTTACGGCAGCTTGTGTAGAGAGTTAGGGTTGGCAATACCCTTGTAAACATTGTATATATTCAAACTTAAGAGATGAATGAAGCAAACAGAGGGTTCTCTTGACTTCTTCTGTGAAATTGTCATGGAAAGAAAATTCGTGAAATTGGACACTTAGAGTAGTAAATTTAAGAAGAACAAGACAGGGGAAATAAAATTAAACCTTTATATGCTACTCTCTGCTCTCCTTCTCTTCGACCCTTGCCTCTGATTTATATCCAAATATGAGTTTATTTCTTCCATTAATCTTCAGTTAAAAATCCTTGTAACCAATCTTGTAATTGCTTGCCTTCAATCCATCATTAATTCACCCGCAACTTCATAGAGATATGATGATGGTGTTAATGGCCGAATTGATGATGGAAATGATGGATGGTAACAGCTGAGATTAATGGTTATGGTAGAATGAAGAAGGTAAAGACAGTGGGGAAGGGGTCAGGTTTTCTAGAACTTGAAGTTGCAAAAGAAAGAAGAGGAGTTGAAATAAAAGACGGGATGAGGGTTGAGTGTGATTAAGTGAGAGAGGAAGCCGGATTAAGGGAAGTGATGGGCCTCGCATGTCTGGGCCAAAGGAAAACAGACCCATTGCTGGGAAAGGAGGAGATAGCTGAGAGAAGGAGGGGGGCGCTGGGCCGTGCTAGCGAATGGGCCAAGGGGGCCGCATTGAGGGAGACGAAAAGAGAGCTGAGAGGATTGGTAACGGGGTCACGTACAAGGCACGTGACACGCGGAGAAATCTGGGCCACTGCATACGGGCCTAACCAGCTGGGTCATTGCCTTCCCTTTTTTTCCCCTTTGATCATTGGTCCAATCACTTCTTTTTGCCTCCTACGTTAGCATCCTAGTTCAACATTTTATTTTATTTTTTCACAATTTTTCACAATCCCTACAAAGCCAAAAAAAAAAATTAAAATCGTAACTTATTCACTTATTTTGAGCAAATATTAAATAATAATGGGACACAAAATGATATAATTTCAGGTTGAACAAAGATCTAAGTAGGCTTATTGGTCCAAGAAAAAGGGAGCAACCCTGTTTTCCATGTAGGTGGTCTTTACTATTTTATTAAAGTAATGTTCACAGTGTCCATTTTCTTATGGTTGCGGTTACGCACTTCCCTGAGTATGTTCAATATAATTCCCCTACTTCCACGCTGCACCTTACTTAATGGGGGGTGGGGGGACGAATTCTACTTCTGGACAAGGATGCCAAGTGGCCTTGCCAGCCAATAAGCACAGCTAATCTTTTTTTTTTTTCAAAACTTATTTGTAAAACATTTTAGTGCCAGTTCTAGTTAACCAATTAACCGATAATTAATTGACCGGTTTATCTAGTTTCTTTTCCGGTTCATGCTTTTAAAAATTGACAACACCAGTTAACCGGATTAAGAAAACATAAAGCGGACCGGATCCATTGACCACCCCTACAATTAACATCGCGGATCTGGGTGTAAACCTGAAAAACGAGCCATTCGGTTCGAATATAGGTCAGGTTGAGTTTGGGTCGGTTCATGTTTCAGGTCAGTTCGGTTTGGGTCGCTCATCCAAGCGTTTTTGATCTTGGGTCAGTTTTTTCAGGTCTACTTGGGTCGGTCATACAGGTGTGCTAAAATAAAACAAAATTTCTTTCCGTCTTTTATTGAATAAGGATTTGTTCTTTTCGTAGGTAAATTGAGGTGAGTAAAAGGGTAAAATAGGTTGAGGTGGGTTGAAGTGGGTTGAAGTGGGTTGAAGTATGTTGAAATGGATTGAATTTTTTTACGTGATAAATTGAACTTGGTTAAAATAGTTGAAATTGGTTGAAATTGGTTGAAATAGATTGAAGTAGATTGATATTGATATTTTAGAATTGATCAATGAAAAGAACAGAGCCTAAATAGGACGCAAAACGAGTCATTGAAATGGGATTTGATTAATAGTCAAAAAGAACAAAGTGTTAGTTCGGGTTGTTAGATTAACTGCCTCTAGGACCCCAAATAAAAGGGGAAGGAAAAAAAAAAAAAGGGTTTTGTGATGGAGGCCTCAAATCCTCAACCCAATTTCATTGCGCAAATCATATTAGCATCAAGGGTGTATCCAAAGCTAAATACACCTGCATTGAAGACATGCATTTTCGCAACCGAGAGTCAGGCAACCACACCTAAAAAATAGTAGACACAGCACTTGTACTGAAGACATAAGCAGCAACATAGCTGCTAGGGCTTGGGCTTGCCACATCTATGGGCACATATAGTTTGAGGGGGTGGTACTTGGCGAAGAAAAAAAAAGGGGGGGGGGGATTTAGGTAGGGAGTTGTACCTAACAAAAACAAATCAAATCATAAAGACGGAAGAAAAGGAGAGATGGAAGAATAACTAGTGGCAGATTTAAGCATATACATGAGCAAAACCTGGGGATGTACGAATTCTGATCAATGTACTAAAAATCTTGTTTCAACAATAATCGCAACCTTCGCAAAATTTTGATGATTCGATTGGTCTTTCCCAATCAAAATAACCCAAGAACAAGTTCTAATCTTTCAACACTAAATCAGCCTAAATTCCAGAGACTTTATCAAAATTGCAGCTAGTTATATTACATTAAAACTTTGGAAGGTCAAGATAAAAATGACATTTTGTTCAAACCGGCATGAAAACTTTATGGCTGCGGATTGAATTGCCGCTCATGGAAAATCTGCCCAAGCCGCGTGTAAAGAGACTCCTGCTCTTCATAACTGAGGTTGCTAAGTATCTACACCACAATCAACCATAACTTGTGCCATTAGAATCACTTAGAAATCAGTTGATGAATATGTCCAGGCCGACAGACTAATAAAGAACATATTGGGTTGACTCGGGTTATATTTCATCAAGCATTGCGTTCTACAACTTTACCTGGTCCAGTACCCTATCAACAGAAAGTTCTTCCAAGACAACAAAGGATTGATGATATATGTATGCAAAAACGGCCATCACCATCTGCACAATAACGGACCCTAAGTTAGCATGTCAACGTGGTCCTTTCTTTTTTTATTTTAGAGTTCCATCACGATGATTCTCACCTAGCATCTTTTCAATATTCTCAGTATTTTTCAAATGTCAGACAGAATATTAAAAAAAAAAAAAAAGAGAGACCCTAAGAAAACACCTATATGCTTTTCAAATAGTAAAGACTACATTTTTAATCTCTCCAAATCCTACTTTGGAGGGGGGTGCTGTTGTGGACACTGTTGTATCACTATTTTTCAGGATGAGTTCTTCGACAACAGTATAAAGCATCTTCGACAACCGTATAAAGCATTTTTTCTGAGCAATAACATCACAGCAAGACAATAATCTTGGCAAGTGTTTCTTAGAAGATCATCATACCATATTTAGATAATTTGCCTTTCACAGATCCCAACTTTAGGAGGAACCATATTGATGGTGGAGTTTGTATCACCGTTATCACAAAATTTGCTGCTAGTTACTAGTATGAGTGTGAAGGAATCAGGGATTTTAAAAAATGTATGTATAACAGCTGTGAGAAAAGGCAATTATACATATGGCAGATGTACGAGCAGAACAAACAATATCTGGGCGAAACTGGCCGTTCTACCACATAAACCTGAAAGACGGCTAGAAAGCGTGATTATTGCGTATGACCATAGTTTGAATTAGTCATGTTCAAGTCGAAGTGAGCATTCACAATTTGTCTCCTACCTGGCAATCCATTCTATCAGTGAATCCTCCATGTCCAGGAATACTATCACCAAAATCCTGTAACAAAATGAACAATAAAGTAACCAAATATCATATCAGCACAGCTGGAACCAGGAACCCTTCCCCGTTCCCCCCTCCCTCTTCCTCTCTCTAGCTTGGTATTACAAATTAAATAAACAAAGAACACTGTTAAGTCCTGTCTGAGCAAATAATGTCAGCCGGTTGCCACCTAACCATTAAAAAAGTGAAGAAATACAAAATTTACAGCAATGAATTTCACACCTTTATTTTCAATGCTCTCTTGAAGCCACTGGCAAAAAAGCCTCCAAAAGGTGCTATTATTGATGCAAACAGCCCCAAACATAAAGCATGCCACTGCACTGGCAGAATGGCTATCTCTTGCACATGAAACTGCAATGTCACTAGTAGAAGTTAAAGTAAGCTCAACTCAAAGAAAATATGTACGCAGAGAGAAACAGACTGCAAAGTTGAGCCTCCTTTTCTTTGAAAAAAAGGAAAAAGACAGAAAGAAAGAAATGTTCCACTATCATACTAATACCAAACTACACTTAGAAGGAAATCAACCATTCAAAATTGAGACGAGATGTCGACATCTAAGCAGTGCAGACAAATAGAGAGCCTGTATCTTATGAGTCAGTGGAAAACCAACACTCTCTTCTCGCCAAGGAGCCAGAAAAGCTTGCATACTTCGTATAACAGACATGCTAGAAATGAAGGCATGAACTTCCACACATAAACTTTGCCAGTTGTGCAGGTATTGGTCAAAGTCCATAGACAGAAGATGACATTAACATAGCACAAAGCTCTAGTGACTCAAATAAAATGACAGACTCGTGTCTTCCTCTCTAATTTGATTACACATAAGGGCTTGTTCTCTTAACCTAATGCACAAGTATAATAGTTGGTAATATACAGCATGAGCCAAGAGAAGATCACAAGCGATACTCACCAATTGAGAAACCGATTGCGGTAAAGGATAATACTCTGGCTTGAAAAGGGGTCCAGGATCACAGCGAAGCCAGCCAGTAGACAAATCCTGCAGGTTCCTAGATATGAGCTGAATATGCATTTCATTTAAAAATGGAGGATTGTATAATTTCTCTTGCACAAAAATCACCTTTCTTGGACATGTCATCCACTGAGAACGGCCCATTAAGTTTCCAAGCTGCAAAAAGAAATGTGAACAGTTGATTAGCGTCCATTTTCAGGTAGCAAAATCAGATCTTGCTCTCACCTGACTTGTCTCTATTCAATTAATATGATGGCCAACATATGGAAAAACATTGCTTATATCGCGTTCATCGTTCCTCAATACCGCCTCCCCACCTTACCAAACAAAAAAGGGATCTGAACTGCAGGTGGTTGCGGGACCAGTAAGCTAAAACATACTAGCTCTAAATTTATGACTGCATCAGAAGTGCAAGTTGCGTTCTTATGTTTCCAATGAAGAAAAGCATGCATGTTATCTACCTTTTCCTTCCTGGCTTCCTCAGATATCCAAAGTTTGAATTGTCATAATAAAGGGCAAAACTTACATTCTTCAAATTGGTTAGATGCTCTTTTACTTCACATAGCTCATTAATGGGGAGAGAAGGAAACTAATCCCAGGCATCATTTCCTAAAATCTTTATTCTGTACATTACGGCAAATACTGAATTCATTCAGACAGATGCAAGAATTACTACACCCAAATGACGCATCATAATGATCATTATTATATATATTCTTCCTTTCTTCCGTCTTTTCTGTGCGTTTATGCAATGCTTTTCCTTCCTTTATTTCCTCTTTTTTTTTTGATGTGTTGGGGGGGGGGGGCTTTTTCTGGGAAGTAGTGGATGGGGGGTTTGGTTGAATGAGTAGCAAGCAAAAAGTTATCTAATCTAAAACTCACCACAAATGCAGCAATCAGTGTTGTGACTGAGGCTCCAATGAACCCCTCCCAGGTTTTCTTGGGAGAGAGTTTTATCAATGGGGTTCTTCCGAAAAAGAAGCCAAAGATATATGCAGCAACGTCATTTACAACAATGAGGGCTGCAGGGAGGAGGAACCTGAAATAGATTACCCTGTTATAAACAAACTAAAAGAATCTGAACATACAGAACTTGTTCCAGTAACTGTGAAGGCACAAACACACTCCCCACCACAAAAGAAAGGAAGGAAGAAATAAAAAGTCAACATGGATTGACAACTAAATTAACTTAGCTCCTGTATGCAATGACAATCCATCCGCCAATTGTTTGCAGCTCTTCACAGGTCTCTAGAATAACATTGTCAATAATTTGTGATTCTGTCATCCTCGTGCATAAGTCTTTTTGAAAAGGAGTTATTTCACATCCAATGCATGCCATAAATAGATATAAAATCCTTATGGATTAAAAGGGAATATAGGTGAAAGTCCATATGCTTATAATTTTGAATCATCCAATATCCTCTCTAATAAATAGGCCAGGCAAGCCCACACCAATCACATCAAACAGCATCGAAGTAAAAGCTACCCACAAGTGGTACCATCAGGTGCAGAACTAGAAATTTTTTAGGCGGCACCACCATTCCATTTATTTTTGGAGAGATTTATAACTGAAAGACTGAATTATAGCCAAACATGATCAAATTAATAGACAAATCGTGCTTAATATATTTAGAAAAATATTAACAAGATAAACTAATTATCAAAACAAAATATTTCAAGCAATATAAACTAATTATCAAAACAAAATATTTCAAGCAAAACTCAATGCCATACAAATTTATCACAAGGGGGGGATAAGTATGGTAGCAATGAAGGATACAGGAATGGAGAAAAAAAAAAGAAAAGACAGAAGTAAAAGAAGCAAGAGTGAAAAAGCAAGCGATGGAATCATGAAATGAACTGTTCATGAGAGAGCAAGCATACAAATGGAGAAGAATACTGAACAAGAAAAAAGTTGTCCTAAAGGTTTGAACCAAGGACCAAATGCATAAACCTGCCATATTGAGCAGAACCTAGGCCACTACTCCACAGGAACGCATCCAATGTTGCAGTCACACCATTAATACATGACAGACTTCATGAAATTAAATATATTTTTAATTTCAGCCCCTGAGGATCATATGATAGTTTAACAAGTGGGGGCAAGGAACATGTCCTTCATCAACGGATGATGTAAATGAATTAAAAAGAAATAAAAACCCATTCTCGAATAAAGTTTGAAAATAGTTAGCAGTAAAAATTGATCAGTCTTGTCGCACAGAAAATAATTGTAACATGGCTTCTGAACTGCAAAGAAATTTAAAGAAACGTATCCATGCCAATGGCAACATCATCACAGTAAACCAAAGAGAAAGACTCCACAGTTGACACATGGCTTAAAAGGCGATTTCATGATGGTACACATACACACAACACATGTTCTGGATCATCGAATACAATCGCAGATAAGATCAACCAGAAAATGAAAACAGCAAACTGACAGAAGATAATGAATAAACTGCGTTGAACTCTCTGAGCTTAGAACATGTGCAGTGAACAGCACCTGCTTTGTGACTTCACAGTCAAAGAGATTAATTGACATGTAATGAAAAGGAATAACTGGGGACCGTTAATTACCAGAAGATTCCTTCAAAAATATTAGCTGCAGTAAATGAGGATTGAATGAAGACCACTATCAGAATCATGTGTGTCCATGCATATTGGCTAAACTGATACTTGTACATTTTCTTCTTTAGCGTCAGAATGAACCACACAAATCCTGATTGTATTAAGCATAAATACCTCAAATCAAGATTTGACTTGAAAACCAAAATGATCAGAAATGAATAAATGGCCACTTGCTTGTGGACCTCCTAGCAAAACACTAATTTCAATTAGACCTACCCAATAGGAAAATGAATATGAAAATACTGTGGGATAATCTAGTCTTATTTCAAATTCATGGTAGAGAAATGAAAGAAAATGAACCTGCAATGTATAGAAAATAACAGATAACCATCTGATATTTGATAATGCCACTAAGAAGCTTATATGACACTTTATCCGAAGATACGGTATTGACAAGCTGTCGGTTGAGAATCCGGCCATACACAAATAGCATTGCTGTGACAAAGAAGTGCCTGCACAATTTTAGTGAACATGATTTGCAAATTATGTCCAAGCAGCTTTATTCCTCAGTAGAATGTCAACAGAAATGTGATAATCATTTACCAGTTCAAAAGCCTGAATCCTGGAAGTCTCTTGTCTTCATGTGCTTGTCTACACAGATTAAACAGCTCTTGGACCATAAATATCTGTATGATAACTACCATGGCCCAAATGTAGAGATGACCCAGATATACAACAACAGAAGCAGCTGCGACCATCCAAAGTGATGAGTATGCACGGATCAACATGGAATGATATTTGTCTCTATCATGGACAAGCAAATGGCTTTCATTTGGTCTGCTGGTTTCTGCAAGAGCCTGAGACTAGAAGAAATTGAAACTTTCGGAAGACAAGATCAAGAACAAACAGTTATGTACACTAATTAATTTTAAAGATGGGAAAAGGAAGAAAAAAGGTCTCCCCTAAAGCCAATTGCAATGTGAACAACAAGAAAATGGTAGAAAAAGATGCATGAGCAACTACGAACACTGAGACACCCCCCCCCCGGCGGGCACCCAGAAGAAAGAAAACAAAGAAAAACGAAAAAATAAAATTGTCTAGTGGGGGAGGGGGTGAAAGAAACCCAGTATGAACCGTCATAATAACAACTTGGGTCCCAATCTGACCCACCAGTATCTAATGCCTACCCTGAGTTGCTTCAATCTTTAGGCCAAGTTTTCTGTTTCATTGCCACTAGATAGATGAAATAAGAACGCATACTAGAATATGATTACTAACCTCAGCAGATCTTCTGCGATTCCGAACCCTGGGTGTTGATGGACTGGAAGGAGCCCTTGGTGTCAATGGACTGGAAGGAACCCTGAGTGTCAAAGGACTGGCGGGACTACGATCATGTGGCATCTCTCTTTTATCAGCGAGTTCTTCAAAGTAGCCACCGAAAGGCATGCATAAATCCCAGAAAAGTCTATAGTTGAATCATAATCAGGACGGTCAGCAAGTGCATTTCGAGGCTCCAGAAAAAAGGAACCAAAAAAAAAAAAAAAACATATTTCACTAGTGTCATTTGGGATTGACACATCTGTATAATGAAGAGTTAAACTTATAGCTTATACATATGTTTAGGCATCTCAGAGAACTAACTTTGCACCTTGCTCGGATGACACAAATGCATCATATCCTTGTCAATATGTTTCATCTTCTAATCCTTCGCTACAAATCTATTATGCCTTTGCCTCATCAATAGGGCAACATGCCATCATGTACAACAAATCAAAAGAAGGTGAGGCTTCTTTCTCTTATTTCGTTGCTCCTCCTACCAAACTACTAGCAGCTTCTAACTATTTGGTTTTCTTAGAGTTAACTTCTTTATGGTGATGCTGGCCATTTTTGAGTAAAAAATGATGCCATCTGCCAACGAAGCTTACCCAGGATATCCATAAGCATGCACTTGAAAACTTCTCTTAACCAGCAATAGCATGAGTTCCTCTACTGAAACCCATATAATACTCATATGACCAAGGCATTTTTAAATCTTGACTTTATTCCCATTCACCTCGTCTTGTTTAATTCCTCTTCGTGCCTCAAACGATATTCCAAGATACCCTTGGGGTTGGAATAGTGACATGAAGTAAGCCCTCCATATCATGTTCAAAAATATTTTCCTGCAAGGGACTTCCAAACATCCCAATGGGACAAAAGACAATTTCAAGAACAAGAAAGCCAAAGATTGGAACATACTATGCTCCTCAAAGGGTCTTGCCTAGAGACCGTAGCCATCATGATCATGATCTAAGTGGGATGGGAAGACCAAATGGGACAAAAGTGGCGTATGTTATTGGAAACCTGCACTAAGTAGGTTGACCTCTGAATTGGTTCTACCCTGCAAATGATAACCCACCCACTCAACCACCGCTCCTCCCCCCCCCTTCTTCCCATCCGACCCCTAACAGAAGGTTGAATGCCAATGTGACTTCATCTATGGGCCTTTCTTTCACGTCTCTGAGGCATTTTGTCAAATACCTGAAGGACAAACGACAACTACGTAGCCATTACATATAGATGGTACATAATCGACATTGCAAATCACACACAGTTGACAATCTTGTAAAAAAATACTTCTGAATGCATCATTTTTTACAGCTCATTAGGATGCGCATTACAGCGATTTGATCACACACCAAAAAACCAAAAAAAAGAAAAATAATCACGTACATTATGGTAAAACAAGACTTGAATTGCACTGCGCTTACCTAAGGACAGAACTAGTTGAACAGCATTGCATGCAAACAAATCGGTAGGGAATTAGAGAGAGAAGGAAGAGAGAGAGATTACCGATTAGTCTCAAGTTTGAGTCACAGCAGTGCTTCCGCGAAGAAAGTTGACGAAATCATCACAATGAAAATGGAAAACAAGTAGTTTTTCGCCCCAAGTTTTTTACAACTGGCATCGCTTGCTCGTCCGCGACACGGGCTGCTTAGATTTATTATGTTTTCAAAACTACTTTTTTTTTACACATAAAATAATACGTTTTTTATTTGCGGTTCATTAACACAAATTCTTATATAAGACTATTCTCATAAAAACTTATTATGAAATTGCCTTTGGAGAAATATTTTCCTTTTAAATTTATGTGGTGATTAATGAACATGTGAGATATCTCACAACATAAATCATTGTGAGACGGTCTCACACAATACTTACAAAATAATTACTATTAAATCAACAAATCATCATATCATATCATATATTATATCATCATGTCATATCATATATTAAAAGTTGGATTGAAGCATTGTATGTTTGACATGTAGGATGATACGTGTCAGAGCAGAGGCAAAGCTCTTTGAGGGCTATAGGGAGCCATGGCCGCCCTGCTATTTGATAAATACATATGTTGAGAACCCATGTCACTTTTATTGGCCAATGCAGATGGTCTGGTGTACTGTACCATTTATTTGTGGTCCCGTGTTCGATATCGTCAGTGTGCTTTTGTTTGCTCTCTTTTTGTCCTTTCATTTTCCTTTCACTCTTTATAATAATTTATAAGCCGGATGCGCAAGCGCGTGAAGATGCTTAGATACTCTATTTTCTTCCCTTCTTTTTTGGGTGTTCTTTGGTCCCACTATTTCCTTATTTAATTCTCCTCTCTAATATTTTTTTTCTCTTTTTGGGTCTAGAGGAGCCATGAGAAGCATTATAATACAATTTTTTAAGGAGAAGAAGAAATCAATTGTAGAATTTAATGTACTCAATGTATCAATTTATCTTCTAGTATCAACACTTCAGTGTTAATAAAAAATCTATGGATACTTTCAAAAATATAAGAATATATTTTTTATTCTTTTTCTCTTTTTTTTAAAGCACAAAAAATGTGCGAACTTAATATTTAAGACAACAAATACACAATGTCAAAAACAACCCATATAGGCTTAATATATCATAGCACTAATATTAACCACAACCATCTTTGATACACTATATTGTACTCTTCTAACTTTACCTATGGATTTTGCGATATGAAGTAAATGCTTTCAATAGAATAGATAATTAATATCATATTATATAATTAACAGTTTAAATCACAAATTCAAACATATGTTATAAATTAGACATGTAATGAGTATGTATATTCAAATATAGTTTTCATCAATGAAGTCCTTAAATATATTAGATTTAAAGTTATTCTTAGCATTTTTACAGATTTCAAAAATATTAAAACAAATACACTTAGAGAATATAAAAAATTAAAATATATTATTGAATCAAAAAAATCACCACCTCGGCCCCCTCAATTTCAAAGCCTAGCTTCGCCCCTGCGTCCGAGATTAATTACACACAATGACACGTACGTATTATTTGTTGTTTGAAGTTAACATCATTTGTTGGCAAACATTGGTTATTCAAGATCAGAAGAAAGAAGTGATTGGCAACCAATTGACGTAAAGTTGAGCTCAATGACTTTATGTCTTGGAGATGTAGGATGGTAGAATGTAGGAACTTGAATTTTGTCGCTGCTTTCTGAAGTGTATGTTGTTGAAAGTTTGATTTTGTTTGCCTTTAACCTTTGTACTTTGCCACTTCTGATAGTTCGCAGTATTTTGATGTTGCTTGCGTTAGGTTCCCAAGATTATAGAAACCTATATCTCGCACTGTTGGGAAATCTAAGGAAGAAGCACACTTCAATAAGTCTAAGTAAGGTTCCATCCTAAAACCAATCGGCAATAGGAGGAATAACTCACTTAACTTATATATCATGGTCCTTCTCTTCAAACTCCCGATGTGGGACTTTTTGCTCATATATGACATTCCCAACAATATCCCCCTCATATATGAGTCTCTTCCGAACCACATCAATGTACAAGCCCCCTTGAGTTGGAGTTTTTACCAGGGTGTCAACCCACCATCAAGAGCACACCCGCTCTTTACTCTATAGAGTCTACACACTATTCTATACCAAGCCTCCATGCTATCCACTATGTTCCAGGAGTATCGATCGTGCATTCCATGTGTTTTTTTCACTCTTGTCCATGCATGGTGCTTGTTTTTTTTCAATAATACCACCCAAGTGCTTATCCACGCCATCGAGTCATGCTGCAGTACACGTGTTCCTGCTCGATCAACCATGCATGTCACTTCACCAAGCTCGTCCATAAGGTCCATCATGCCACACCTTTTTCGCCCAACCGAACGCACTATCAGCTCTAATACCACTGTTAGGTTCCGAAGATTACAGAAAATTATATCTCATACTGTTGGGAGATCCAAGGAGAAAGCTCACTCCAACTGAGATCCAAGGAGGAGGCTCACCCCAATCGAGATCCATGACAACAAGTTCAAGTAAGTTTTCATATCCCAATTTTAGGTTATTTAAAGTCAAGATCAATCAAGAGAGATATTCTTGATCGTGTTTTATGCCTCTAATTTAACAAGTTTGAGTGTCCTCTTTCCAGAGATAGTGTAGAGTCCTAAATGGTCAATTTCCCTGCTATAAATGATAATTAAGCGAAGTCAGTACTCTTTCTTGTTTGTTAGACAACTCGTTCCTCTAGACTCCATACCTACCCAATTCCTATTTTCCTGAGGCTGAGGTCTAAGCTCTATTCTATGCAATCGAGAATCAAGGATATGGCTGTACGTGAACTGTCTTCCACGCCGTCTATAATCAAGGTGTTTTGTAAGAGGCATTCAGACATAATGGTATATTCATCTTAAGGCAATTTACTATCTAATAAGAAAACATATACAACATTTTGGGAACTAATTGTAATCATAAAGCTGCAATTTGTAAATTTTATGATATGCACATGCATTAGTGCTATATTTAGGTAAAGTGGAACGCGTATGGATGCATGCCAAATCTGAAGACTTTAGTCGCCATATAATAATGTTTTAGGGTATGATTGCCTTGAACATGCTAATTTTATCCAAAAAACTAGACAAAGAGCATGGCTAGTGATCATACTAGGTGTTCAAAAATATCCTTTTTTGGATAAAAATATGATTAGTGGTCTCCTTTGTCACTAGACATCTGTTGGTGAAAACCCTTTTTCTTGTAGTGTATGTAAATAAAGTCCCATGTAGTGGAGGGGGTGGAGATGTTGAAGGTGTGTGATCTTGTTAAGTAGTTAGGGAGGAGGGTAGAAGATGGGATGTTGACTTTTTGAGGGACATTTTTGTTAAGGAGGAGGCTAAGCTTATTAGTTCAATTCTGTTGAAGTGATGGTACGGTCCAAGATGAAATGATATGGGCTTGGAATCGTAAGGGACTATATTCAGTGAAATTAAGATATCCGCTTGCAAGGAGGGAGCTAGTGGAACAAGCGAAGAAGGAGGAAGGCGAGGCAACAGTATGAGGGGAGAATAAGGAAGTTGTGTTTGCCAGGGTATGTTGAAGATTTTCTATGAAGAGGGTGTAGGGGTTTTGTGCCTGGTAAGTCTAACTCGTGGAGAAAGCAAGTCTATGATGAACCTATTTGTGACTTTATGGATGAATGGTAGAACACTTGATGCACGTTATTTAGGCGTGCCCCTTTGCAACAAATTTTCGGAATAACTTGGGTTATATCCTTACGATATAAGGATGTGAGTTAAATAATTTTTTAATATATTACTAAAAGAATATAGTTTTTTATAAAAAAGCAAACAATAAATTGATGTATTATATTATTTTGTTGATACAAAAGTAAAACGAGTCTTCTTTAGTTTTTTCCCTACTAATAACATATTTTTTTATTCTTAATTAATATCTAACTCATATTTTTTGCTATATTTGCATCATTTAATTATATATATTTTATGATTAGATTTTATTATTAAATAATAAGAAGGAATGTGAGAAGTTACCTTATTAAATAGAATTAATATTGTGTTAAATTTGCATCCATCTTACATAGCCTTTTCTTTTTATTTTAAATCTCATGCAGTATCTTATGTTGTGTTAAAGTATCTTACATGACTATTCTCTCATACGTGGCAAGCTTACATATTGTTCATACATGAGTTCAATCCAACTTTCAATATATATATATATATATATATATATATAATATATATATATATATATATATATATATATGTGATGATGATGATGATGATTGCAGCAAAGTCGACAGACCTGGCGCAATTGACTCGATGCCTGAAACCCGAATCGAATAATTAGGACTTATATCCGACCTGACATCTAAAATAGGCTGACCTGGAAGTAGACTCGAAACCCGCATTGACCCGAACCGCATCATACTCGACCCAAAATTTCCAACAAAGTTGCTTATTTTTGCATGACAAGCTTATTAGAAAAAAAATCAATTGACCCACACTCTATCGGAACTAAAGTTCACCCGATCCAAATCAAACCAACCTGAAATGTCGCTTGACCCGAAACCTGACCCGACCCAAACTTAACCTGACCCATACATGAACCGAATGACCCATTTGTTAGGTCTAAAGATCGATGATTTGCTAAAAGAGTACCTTAGACCTCTTTCAAGAACTGGGTGGGTGCAGCCATGAGTAATGGGTGTTGACTCCTTTCAAACCCTATTTTGGATTTTGAATAAAAGACATATTTTTAATTTGATTAAATCAGAATTGATTAATTTGAAATTTTGAACAATCAATTTGGTGTTGCTAAATATATTTTTTAAGTGTCAAGATTTGCTTAAAATGATATTATCTTGTGATGTACCATTTTGAAAAAGATTGTGCTACAAAATAAGCAAACTTTTAGATAATTCTCTCAGCAAGATCTTCTGCTAAAATTAAGGGAACTAGCTGTTGAAGATCAAAAGAAAATCGTTGAGCAGCACAGTGAAATTCAAGGGCTCGAAATGCCAGGTTCAAAGCCTTGAAATCGATATGGAGAATTATTTTTCCAAAATTGGTGCAACGGTCACTTGCCCTTTTTTCCTCCAATCTCTTCAACATCTTTTGCCTATAAAAAGGAGGGGAATTAGTAGCTAGGATACACAGAGAAGAGCAAGAACAAATATCAATATTCATAAGCATACATTGAGCCTTGATTTGTTATTCATTCAATTTACTTGTATTGTTCAAGTTGTAATTGGGTGGGATTAGAGAGTTCAAGGGTCAACTCCTCCAAACCTAGTTGAAGGGTTTAACTTGTGACTTAAAACTTATAGTAAAGTGTACTCTAGAGTTAATCCAAATAAAATTAGGTTAATCCTAGAGTTATGGAACTCTAGGAGGGGACTAAGCCTGGTTGAGGCCAACCTCGTTAAAAAATTCTTGTGTGTTGTTCACGTTTATCTTTCCGTTCTTTATTTCAATTAATTTGCGATATTGATCATCACTCTATTCACCCTCCTCTAGAGTGATTTAGTAGCTTTTAAACTTTCAATGGGATATTGGAGAGGATGGAAGCTATTTTGTGCTGTGCGTGGCGACTATGGTATGCTAGGAATTGCATGCTATGGCAGCAAGAGGAAGTAGGGTTCGAGTTGTGTAAAGTATAGGCAGGTGCAACTTTACAAGAATTTAAGATAGCGAATAAGGCACAAGCCAATGTGGGGTGGGGGGGGCGAAGGCAGGAGGAGATTGGTAGAAGCGACCAAGAGGACGATTGAAGTTCAATATGGATACGGCCGTGTTCACGGAGAATGGGTAGGTGGGTGTGCCTGTGGTGGTCGAGACTTGGTGGGTAAGGTTGTGGGCTATATGGTGAGGAAGATTGAGGGGGGTAAAGAGGCCCTTCTAGTAGGGCTAATAGCATTGAAATGGACCTTGAAATGATCGAGGGATATGCGTTATGAGGGAGGAACCTTTGAAAAGTTGATTAGGTCCACGCACAGAGTAATACGCATTTTATGACTGAATTTACTTTACAAATCAGAGACGGTAAAGTTTTGAGTTTGATATTTAGTTGTTTTTCAATTAGTCATTAGTAGCATGGCTAATGCGTAGCTCTAATTGGCCAAGTTTGCTAGAGAAATAGCCAATGTCGGAACATGGGAGCATGGTTTACCTTGCTGTGTAAGGCATGCTATTGTTTCTGGAATGAAATAAGATTGGTTGTGTTTGTTCCCCCCCCCCCCCCCCCCCCCCCCAAAAAAATGCCGTAAATTCCTACTCGGGAAAAGGTGTATTGGTTCAAATTCTGTGGCAACCTTGATCTCCGTTTTCTTGATCAATTAGTCACTTCAAGTCTCTCTCTATATGTCTGTCTCTCATTCCTAATCAGAGTAAGAGATCCTTGAGCCTCATCAATCGGAACGATGCCGAGCGACAACGAACCTGCAAAGATGTTGCTGCCATATCTTCAGCGCGCCGATGAGCTCCAGAACCACGAACCCCTTGTCGCGTACTACTGTAATTCTCGCTCTTTGTTTATTTCTCTACAAGCTTCGTTGATTTCATTATTACTCCGACTCCCTAATTTTTTCGAATTTGATAGGTCGATTGTATGCGATGGAGCGAGGGTTGAAGATTCCTCAGAGCGAGCGCACCAAGACGACCAATTCCATCCTAAAATCTCTCATCAATCAGCTTGAAAAGGTCCAATTTTCTCAACTGCATTTGACTCTGTTAACATTTGCAATTTTAGTGTTCGCGGAAATTGATTTTACATTGTTCATTCTTTCAATGTTTGATTAGTATCGTTGTGATTTGAGGGTTCCATTAGACGTAGGCTCCTGGGTGAGGGAGGGATTCACCCCCCCTCCCAGGAGAGCATGCATTTGACTTCGGTGGATGTGCGATGAATTTGACATAAGTAGCACACTGACGGCTAAGTTTGAGATGTAAATTGAGCATCTAGCAGACAGCTACTCCTGCTTGGTCCTTCCAATTATGCGATAACTTTACTAAGCTAACCATTTCTCCTTGGGAATTCATCTTTGGCACAGTTTTTAGTGTTTAACTGTCTGCATCAAAAGCTTCTCTTGCAAAAGGTGTTTGGGGTTTCTTTCAGCTCGACCCATTTACTATGCTGCTTGTTGTGCAATGATTTGGGGCTTCTTTAAGATTGAATCATATTAGCCCAACTGCATTTGAGTCCAAGACTGTATTATACATCTCTTTGGAGCAATGCAATTTGATTGGGGAAAACATGAGGTTGTGATCCTTTATGGTGGAGGGAGCTACCCTTGGCTTTAGATGAAAAACACTTTTTCTCATGTACAATGTCCACAACTCCAACCACCCAAGTCCAACCCAGGAAGATCATGATACACAGCTTAGGGCAGCTGCTTTGTTGGTTGAATTCTGTCCTATGGTGGTAGTTAGATTCTTTCTTATTAGGATCAGGTCCATGCAGCCCCCTCTAGTCAGTTGCTTTAAAATTCTAAAATTCTAACCCTTGCAGTCCAAGCAGAGTTCAAGCTGCTTTCCACTCCAAGGTACTTTCCTACAAGCTGTAGTCACTTCATGCAAGAGGAAGACAGGACACAAAAAATAAAAAGAAAGTTAAAGAGGGATAAAGCACAAGTTGTCTTCAACATAAGGCAATATTTTTTTGCTAAGCAGTGCGAGGGCCTATACACATTGGCAGAGGTATGTTGTCCAGGATGCAACCACTAAGTAATTTTTGTAAAAAAATTGTGTACAGAAATTCTTAAAAACTTGAAAAAGAAGATTCAGTAAAATTACTCCAAGAAACTCCAAGAAACTTAAAAATAGGACACCCTTACACAAAATTTTCGGATCCGCCACTACTTACGCACATAATATATCAGTCTTGTTGAAAAAGCGGATGCCAAAATATCCAAGGGGTTATCACTTCTTTGCAAAACCGGTAGCTTTCAAAATGATTATCTCATCATGAGTGGGAAACCATTCAAACTATATGCAGGTTTCCGTGCCATATGCTGTTCAGCTGACATTTCAGCAAACCACTATGGCAAACAGCGGATTTTCATAACAGGAAAAATATATCTTCTGTTACAGAAAGTGTTTGGACATCTGGAAAGGTCAAATAAGGAATTCCAACTCTCTTACATGTAGGATAGAACGAAACACAGATAAGGTCATTTAGCGCTGTCCTCATAGTATATAGTTTAATTGGATGAAATGATTTGGTTCGGCGATAAATCATATAAGTTTACTTTTAATTGCATCTGAAGTTCCATTGATAGCTCTAAGTGTTCTATGGCTTTGAAATGGGCTAGGATTTTCTTGCAGGTTACTCCAACCTGAATGCTGAAAGTGTTGCTGTCTAGGACTGTAGCCTGTTGATCGCTGACTAATGTGATTGTCTGTCATGCTAGAGAAGTACCTGACTCTGATCTAAATTGTATGCTATGTAGAATGAATCTGTTATTGATCACCAAGAATGTCATGCAAAATAGTTGTTTTTGTTTTTGCCCCCCTGTTTATTTAAAAGTATTAAAAATATGACTAGGGACGAGTCAGATATTGCTGTGAGTGGGAGTTAAATATCTATTTGTACTTGAGGATGTTGGACAGTTGGAGCACACTGCCAATCTACACGTTAACTTTTTTTGAAGGATTTCATTGGGCTTTTAGAGTAGCTTCATTTTTGTAATTATTATGTAAGCTTACCCTTGTCGGGCTAATATTTAGGAAATCAGGAATGGCTATTTTCCAGTTTGTAACAAGTAAGTGAGTCGATTGTGTAAATGTTATCACTAAGAGGGTAATCTAGTGGATTTGATCCATTCTCTCATCAAGAAGGTGTCCAAGTCCCACTCATAGTTACCCCGGTCGCCATTCGCTCCGGTACATGGTACAGGAAAGGGAACACGGGACGTTACCTACAAGGAATTGGGTACGCGAGGGTACAATCTTGGATACGCGGTTTGAACTTGGGACGATCAAATTAATTTGTAAAAATTTCTTTTGGAATGATATGTTAGGAATACTAATTAATGGCTATATAAAGATACCTGATGTATATGTGGGTGGCAAGTGAACCAAATCAAACTCCAACTCAAAATAAGCCAAATTGGGAAGAGAAATGAAAGATGGATGAGATGGATGAAGAATTTCACTACACAAGAAAAAGGAATAGAACAAGATCTTGTAATTGAGATAATCCTTCACGGAGCCACTCAATGACTTGACCTTGGGCTAATTCTCTTGTCTTAACCAAGGAATCACTCCAATTGGAAAAGGAAGAGAACCTAGAACACCACTTGAATTTGCCACAATTCAAGATATAGAACTAGGAATTTAGTTGCACTTTTGAGAAACACACTCAAAGTACTTGTATTGCTTTGGAAATTTCTTACAATGCTGAATGAATAGCTTCACACGCCCCTCCCCTTTTTATAGACTCAGCAAAAGACAATCAAAGGACTCAAATAACTCCTAACAATTAAAACTAGCTAATGAAAAGTCTAAGAAAAATGAAAAGACTCATCATAAAAGGGGTGGGGGAGGTTACAAGGAATATTCTAGGATTTTTGCAGCTGATTACATCAATCTAGAAGCATCTAAAACGTGCACAATATCAGCCACACAAGTATATGTAACCGAAGACTCTTCATATTCCCAGCATTAATCCTTGCAACTGCCTCAACTTCAACAGAGCATAACTTCCAGAATACTCGGCCAAATCACGCGTTCTTGGGCTTGATAGAAAGCCCTGGAAGTCTAGTTTCCAGAATGGGCTCATTTGCTCAATTTGGATAAGCGGTTTAAAAGTTATGGCCCAAACAATGCACCTATCTCAGACTGGACTGGATCAGCATAACGTATCTTTGAGTGATATTTTGCCCAATCAAATGATGTCCAAATTAAACAAACTTGGGCTTATTTTAAAGCTGAAATCTTAAGCTTCAAAAGCACATGGGCCCTCAAGTTGTGGGTCCACTTGAGCTTGTCCAAAAGTGGTCACAAAAATCGGGTTCCGCAGGGATGAATTCGGCACCAAATTTCTAGCAAAGCTTAACCTCTTTTTGACCTCTCCATAGTGTCGCGAGTCTTTGAACTCACTTAAGAAGACCAAATAGGCACATTTCCATGCATGATCTTCTTTGACCCTTTTCTTCTTTGAAATTGGACTTGAATAAAAATGATGCATATGGAAATATGCATCATACTCCCCGGGTTGTTTTGAGTTTGTCCTCAAACTCAAAGGGTTGGCAAGCCTCTCAAGAAAGGGGTCGCGCTTACAATATGGGAGCTTTTGGAGAAGGAGGTCACAGGGCATCACCTCTAGAGAGATATAGAAGAGGGTGAGGGGAGGATGATAAAACGGGTCATACCTGGTGAGGAGAAGAGGCGGAAGTGGGAAATCTTCTTTGGGGGCAAGGGTTTGGGAAGGATGAATGAGGGTTAAGGCTTGTCGGTCCTTTTGTGGCTTGGGGCTTTGGCACGATGGAATAGGGGTCAAGGTGATTTTCTTCTCATCCTTAATAAAGGAGTAGGTGTTGAGGCGCCCATGATGAATTACATGGCGATCAAACATCCATGGTCTACCCAACAATATATGGCTTGCATCCATAGGAAGAATGTCACACAATATCTCATCCTTATAGTGGTCTCCAATAGAAAGAGAAATGATGCACTGATGAGAAATGTATATACCTTTGCATTGATTTAGCCATTGGATGCTATAAGGCTTAGGATGGGGTGTAGTCTCAAGTTTGAGCTTGTCCACCATGGTTTTGGATGCAACATTTGTACAACTACCTTCATCGATGATGAGGGTACAAACTTTCCCTAGAATAGTGCACCTTGTGTGGAAAATCGCCTCTCTTTGCTCCAAGCCTTCTTGAGTAGCAAATCCGCTCAATGCTCGCCTAATGACAAGCAACTCACCTTCATCGGGGCCTATGATAACCTCTTCTTCTTTTTCCTCCAAACTTTCCTCTTCTTCATGGTCATGCTCCTCAAAAGAAGCTTGGTACTCAGCCAGGGAAACAATCTTCTTGTTAGGACACTCAGATGCAAAATGTCCCATACCTTGACAACGGAAACAACGAACCTGGTCTTTTGGCCGTGAGGGCACTTTTGTGGGAGGTGGAGGGGTGATGGGAGGGACACTTTTGGCGGGTGAGGGGGTTTGAATTTGTGGGGGAAAGTAAGGTGATTCTTGAGAAAAAGGACGGGAAGGAGTCTTGGAAAAGATGCTCTTTTCCTTAGATTTCTTTTGTTGCTCTACCTTATAGGCTAGAGAACTCAAGTCATCTAGGGATGAGTAAGGTTGCAACTCAATTACATGAGCAATGGACTCATCAAGACCGGTTAAGTATCTTACCAAGGTTTGTGAGTCGTCTTCTCTCAAATCACATTTGAGTAGGAGTTGTTCAAACTCCCGAGTGTATTCTTCCACGCTCTTGAATCCTTGCTTGAGTCGATGGAGCTTGAGATAATTGTCTTGCACATAGTGAGAGGGAAGAAACTTGGCCTTAAACTTTTCTTTCATTTTGGCCCACGTTCTAATTTTCCCTTTCCCATTTCTTGCTCTTTTCGCTCCAAGGTTAGCCCACCAGATTGAAGCATATTTGCGGAGTTTAAGGGCTACGAGTTTTACCTTCTTGTCCTCCGGGATGTCCTCATATTCAAAGATCCTCTCAATGGTGTGCAACCAATCGAGAAATAAGTCCGGGTCAAGTTGGCCTTCAAATTCGGGGATGTCAATTCGGACACCACCAATATTGCTTCCTTGCCTTCGTCTCCTTGGGGCTTCTTCGTCACTAGAATTGGCTCGGGATTGAAGGACTTCTTCTTCCGATTCGACCACCGGTTCATGAGGATGAGAGGGAGTGGGGCTATGAACCCACCTTCGTTTTTCCTCCAAAAGTTGGCTAAGTTGAGTTCGAAGATAATGACTTGAGCTTCTAACTCTTCCACACGTGCTTGGTCGCTTCTTGTGGACTTTGTAGACATGTTGGAGATGCTTTGAAGGAAGAATATGCAGCAGGGAAGGTGGCACGGTCGTGCAAGGGGGCACGGGCAGGCCGTGCTATGCTTCGACTTGAGGAAATGCAGAAAAGTATAGTGGCACGGTCGTGCTGGGGCGGCACGGGGGCACCGTGCGAACTTTCTGGCCTGTGGACACGGGCTGTTCACGGTTTTTTTTTAATTTTTTTTTTTTTGTTTTTTTGTGTATTTGGGTATGATGTGGGTCACTTAAAACCTTAGCTCTGATACCAATTGATGTGTATGTGGGTGGCAAGTGAACCAAATCAAACTCCAACTCAAAATAAGCCAAATTGGGAAGAGAAATGAAAGATGGATGAGATGGATGAAGAATTTCACTACACAAGAAAAAGGAATAGAACAAGATCTTGTAATTGAGATAATCCTTCACGGAGCCACTCAATGACTTGACCTTGGGCTAATTCTCTTGTCTTAACCAAGGAATCACTCCAATTGGAAAAGGAAGAGAACCTAGAACACCACTTGAATTTGCCACAATTCAAGATATAGAACTAGGAATTTAGTTGCACTTTTGAGAAACACACTCAAAGTACTTGTATTGCTTTGGAAATTTCTTACAATGCTGAATGATTAGCTTCACACGCCCCTCCCCTTTTTATAGACTCAGCAAAAGACAATCAAAGGACTCAAATAACTCCTAACAATTAAAACTAGCTAATGAAAAGTCTAAGAAAAATGAAAAGACACATCATAAAAGGGGTGGGGGAGGTTACAAGGAATATTCTAGGATTTTTGCAGCTGATTACATCAATCTAGAAGCATCTAAAACGTGCACAATATCAGCCACACAATATATGTAACCGAAGACTCTTCATATTCCCAGCATTAATCCTTGCAACTGCCTCAACTTCAACAGAGCATAACTTCCAGAATACTCGGCCAAATCACGCGTTCTTGGGCTTGATAGAAAGCCCTGGAAGTCTAGTTTTCAGAATGGGCTCATTTGCTCAATTTGGATAAGCGGTTTAAAAGTTATGGCCCAAACAATGCACCTATCTCAGACTGGACTGGATCAGCATAACGTATCTTTGAGTGATATTTTGCCCAATCAAATGATGTCCAAATTAAACAAACTTGGGCTTATTTTAAAGCTGAAATTTTAAACTTCAAAAGCACATGGGCCCTCAAGTTGTGGGTCCACTTGAGCTTGTCCAAAAGTGGTCACAAAAATCGGGTTCCGCAGGGATGAATTCGGCACCAAATTTCTAGCAAAGTTTAACCTCTTTTTGACCTCTCCATAGTGTCGCGAGTCTTTGAACTCACTTAAGAAGACCAAATAGGCACATTTCCATGCATGATCTTCTTTGACCCTTTTCTTCTTTGAAATTGGACTTGAATAAAAATGATGCATATGGAAATATGCATCAATACCAATAGCCAAACCAGTTTTGGGTGTAACCTTTGTTAAAGTCTTGTACTTGTAATTAAACAGGTGTGCTCGGTTCCCAAAAAAATAAAATAAAAAGGGGGCTCAAAAACAAAGTCTGGCACCTTCCACAGTGCGCCTTTTCATCTTCCTCTCCCTTAGCAGCTACTGGCATTAATGAACTGATTAAAGAAAGGGAAAAATCAATTGCAGACCTCTCTCTTCTACGGTGTCTCTTCTCCTTCCTTCCTCTCTTAAGTTCAATTTCTTAGAGTTACAATGTTAACAAAGGAAATGATAAAGGAAAAGCCCAGAGCTCTCTGATTCAGAGACCATTCACCATCTCCAGCCTCCTCTGATCTGTAATTTCCGTTTCAGAAATCTTCTCATCCACCGTTCATCTTCAAAGTTTTTGGTTGCAAATGATGCGGCTTGGGGTATCTTGCATGAATTTAGCACTAATCTTCAAGAGTTGAGATTTACTCATTAGATTTTTCTCAATTTTGTCACGGTATGTTTCTATTGCTTTGAATGTATTCATTCTTGTCTTAGTTTTGCCAAAAAAACTGAACATCCTCTGATGGTTTCGGAGTCGCCGACTTTGCCGAACTGGAGCACGACCCACCTCG
Organism: Carnegiea gigantea; assembly: GCA_029747015.1. Lineage (NCBI taxonomy): Eukaryota > Viridiplantae > Streptophyta > Magnoliopsida > Caryophyllales > Cactaceae > Carnegiea > Carnegiea gigantea. The sequence continues at coordinate 140,801 of JAKOGI010000671.1, forward strand.
ATCTGGATCGTCTTTGACCCGTGTACGGGGACGAACGAACTAGGACGCAATTCCATACCTCGACCTAGGATCCGGGTAACACTAGTTCCACTTGGGAAATTGGGATGGGAAGGTTTCCCTTCTCTTCATTTCTAAATTCTGCCTTGTTAGGATCCGTCTGCCTATGTTACTTGGACTTGGGTACAAGCGTCTGATTTGAATACGCGTCCAAGTCTTTGACTTTGCTATTTCCAAGAAGTTTTGAGGATTTTGATTTAACTTGAAGTGTCCAAGTGTGAAGCTCATGTCCAAATGTTTAGGCATGCTAGGGGGAAAAAGCATCTGAATAGAGGGCATTCCTTGAGGGATAGGCCCTCTTACATGGGCTCTTCTCTCTGGTTTTTTTTTTTTTTTTTTTTTAACTCTACACCTCCTAGAATAGAAGATATTATGCATAAAAATGAAGTATATTAAGTTGATAATGTTTTCTTAGTAGACCTTTTATTTCTAAAAGAAGCAAATAGCATCAAGAAGAACTATTATTTTCCTAAATCAAACTTGGATATGAAACTTGCATTATAATTGGAAGCTATTGCATTCAATATCAACTACTTCAATGTTTGGTATCAAACAATTTGTGTTAAGAGTGTTAAAGTTATGCAATAATGGTTTTATGTTTTCAGTTCCAGGAGAATTTACCTATGCACAAAGATATGAACCACATGCTAGTGAAAATAGGAGGAGCGCAACCTTGGGCTTTGGCGTAGAATTGTCATGGGGATAGGTTTCTTGATATTCAGTTGAGTCAATATTCTGTTATGATGGACTGAATAGGGAATGAAAGGGGATGTGGAGGGATTGATGAATTGGTGCTTTGCTTTTTTGGTTGGTGAATTCTTAAAAAGATAGTTCTTAATGGTGATTAAGGTCCCCTAATTTTTGATATTCAGTACAACACGTTAGTGTGTGCAACTTTACGGTTGGCTTAGTTTTAGAAAGTGTGCCACATGCACCTAGTTTCAGTCAACTGCAAGGCTCAAACTTCATTGCATGGACATTTGATGATGTTGCAAGTTGAAGAAGCTCATTGAGATGTGGTGCGCCTCAAGTTGAATTCTGAAACTAAACCAAGCTTCATGTCAAAGTGCCAATGAAAGGATTTAAACTCCAATCCCAATTATTAAGCATTTCGGCACCTTCCCTTTGCTATTTGCGCCTTAGGTTTTGGCCCTTTGTGCCTCTTTAAGAAATATTCTCTTTTTAGTTTATCATTATGGTCCAGAACGATTAAGGTACCATGATGGGTGATTATTGGAGAGCATTTTGAGGGATAAATGGAAGCACACTCTTTGCTTTTGACAAATTTCTGTACACTTCTAAAGAAGTCCAAAGCACAGTGTATAATGACCTCCACTTTAAAGTGTCAAAAAGGGTTTGGTCACTTTACCTTAGTACCTTCAAAGTTGCTTAAAGCATTTTGTAACACCGTACAATTTTCTAAGGAAATTCTCTTTTATTTAACCTTAACCAACACTCCAATAGTTAGGGAAAATGTTTAAGTAAAAAAGTCTTGGGCCTATATAGGAAATGGGGTTTTTGGGTCAAGAGTGTCATGACTTACGTGAGTATAGTCTCAAGAAGTGAGGTGGTGGCAACAAGCTTTAAGCATGCGTCGAAGGTTGTGACAATGAGTGGAGTAAGGAATGGAGAATGGTGGGATGCAAGGATTCAAAATGAGGTTTTGGTCACGATTTCGGTTTCGGTAGCGGTACGGCAAAATCGCTCTAAAACGGCAATCACGTTCCGTATTGCGGCTATCGCGGCATGAAAACGCGGATCGCCCAACTCCAAAACCTTTCCAATGCGGCCACTTCGTCGCGATTCGGCCACATTTTGAATCCATGGTGGGATGTGTCGATCCTTTACCTAGAATTTTGGGGTTATTTTATAGGGGAGAAAGAGTTTATTTTTTTGCGGTTACGATAGGCAAGGGTACCATCTTACTTTGGATGGTTGTGAGCCAATCTGTAGAATACTTTACAAGAGAGGATGACCGCTTTTTCTGGTTCTTATGAGAGAGTAACTTATCTGTCATGAAGGCCATAGTTTTGGAATCCAAGTTGGCCAAGTCCTCTTCACTGAAATTTCATTGTATTCTTGGATTTTCTTTGTTAGTGTTTGGAGTATCCAAAACAAATGGTTCTCAATTAGTCATCCTGAAACAATCATTATCCATTTATTTACTTCATCATATTAGTTAAACATTGCAAGCAAGTTGTAAAATGAAATAACACTGAAACAACTTTATGTGTGTCAAATTGTCAATAGACTTATTTTATACTAGAGGCGACTCAAAGTCTTCTGATGATTCTGTATATATCATAAACTAGAAAGCTATGCCTAAGATGTAGTGACACTTAGTGTCACCTCTAGCATCAAATAAGTGTAGTAACACACGTAAAGTCGTTTTTCGTGTTATTTCATTTTGCATGTTGATCCCAGATTGTAATGTTCAACTATTGTAATGAAGTAAAATAATGTGATAATGTTTGTTTCAGGTTGCCTAATGAGGAACTAATCTTTTTGAATACTCCAAACACTAACAAAGGAAACCCAAGAATACAAGAAAATCTTAGTGAAGAGGACTGGACTAACTTCGATTTCAAAACTGTGGCATTCATAATGGATAAGTTTCTCTCTAATAAGATCCTATAAAAAGAAGATGATCCCCACTCTAAAATGTTCCAAAGGATTGACTTTTACAACCCTCCGCTGTGTGACGGTATCAGAGCACACTTTGGCCTACTATAATTGCAAACAAATCAGCTCTTTCTCCCTTATAAACACCCCCTAAATTCTGGCAAAGCATCCACTCATTCTTGGGCCTATGCTCACCTAAGCCATGACACTCTTTAACCAAAACCCCAATTTCCAATAGAGCCCAAGACTCTATTACCTAAACCATAGTTACCGAGATCGCTCTATAACCCCACGATCCCCGTTCCAAGAACAAGCGATCTAGAGCCTAAATTAAACTAAATTTGTCGAATAAGTAGCAATCTGCGTTCCGGACTAAGCGATCCAGGAAGCATTCCTAGTAACTATGACCTAAACATTTTCGACATTATGTGCATCATGTTGTAGATTTTGCAAGATGGTTCCAAGGTGCCCAGAAACCAGTATTATGGTGGCATATGGATACTCTTCTATCTATCTAAAATGGATTTGAAACAGTCTGAAATGCAGAGGTTGAGAAGAGCAGATTATTACCATTTCCATTTAACAGCAGCTTGAACATGTTCCAAGAACATGAAAAACCATGCTGAATTACTTCAATTTGTGGCTTTAAAGAGCTTAGTTGTAGGAAAATCATGCAACTCATTGAGGGATAGGGCTTTAGCTTTATCGACTTGGCTTTTGGAGGCTGATTGAGGCACAACCTTACTTTTCATCAAGCCAAGCCGGTAGGCACATGCTTCTTGTGCTTCTTTGATATCTTTACCTATACGTGAAAGATTAAACAAAGAACCATCAAAGTTTCTAAATTTCAATCAATCTGATAACAACAGCTCCCAGTGTAGGTCTCACTTTCCCAGGGGTGTGTGGAGATCCAAATGTAGACAACCTTACGTCTTTAGGCTTGTCTGCCCGCATAGAGGCCGATTTCAAGAGGCGCACATAAATTTATAATTATAATTTAACTTTAGTTTGGATAGACATAAGGTAATATAAAAGAAATACTTAAAAAAGCATAAAAGCATGAAAACAACATAGGAGAGATAGGTATCATGCCTTCAACAACCAGCGTTGGGATGCTAATAACTGTGTTGAGCATAGTATATTACTAACATACAAAAGTGTATTGCTAACATACAAAAATACTGCAAACACAAGTTAGAAAAAATATCCAGTACCTCACACAACATACTCTTATCTTTCAGTAGACAATGGAATGCTGAAAAGCTAGCTGTCAATGGTCCTCAACCTTAATCGTCGACCTCCACAGACTCCTATCTCCATAAACTCTTATCCTGAGTCAGGTTCTCCGTTAGCCGCAAAGATTTCAAATAATGCTTAATCACCTTAGTCCAGCTTTTCTTAGGCCATCCTCTATCTCTCTTGCACTTGTAAAGGCTAATCATCTCACATCTTCTCACACTGTACTCCTCTTAATATGACCAAACCATCTAAATCTAGTCTCTCTCATCTTATTGTCTATGGATACCACTTTCACGTTGTTTTTAATTACCTCGTTTCTAAACCTATCCAATCTCTCGTGCTTGCATATTTACCGAATCATTCTCATCTATGTTACCAACAATCTTTGGACTTGAGTCTTTTTAAGTGGCCAACACTCAGAGCATACAAGATAAATTTTGCCTTTTAATCCTGTTGGTATCCTTTTATCACCTAGCACTTCTGAAGCATTCTTCTATTTTTGTTTTCCCACTTTCATACTATGGTTAATGTCCTTGTCAATATCCCCTTTCTCTTTAATGACCGAGCCCGAATATCTAAACTTCTCACCCTTTGTATTATTACCCCATCAATGGTGGCTTCTTCACTGTCATCTTCTCCTCGACTGAAACTACACCGTAAATATTCAGTTTTCGATCTACTTATTTTAGAGCAGGAACAAAGGTTGGCTTGCGAGCCGATTTTTGGGCTTGCGTGCGAACGAGCTGTGCACTACCTTACAGTGGGAGGCTCATGGCTTGCGACTCACCAGGTGGCTCGCCCTTGGCAACCGCTTGTCCATGCCACTTCATGCTTTTTCCCTTTTTTTTGCTTCAATTTTATTTTTGTTTTTATAATGGAAATTATTTGGGCTGGACGATTTTGCTTTTTCCTTCTAGAAAAATATTTTGGACAGGCGCATGTTTTCCTTTTGGACTCTTTTGGGTAGAAATTTTTTGATAAAATTTGATGGAGTTTTTTTTTTGGCTTGAATTTTTTTTTTGCAAAGATAAATAAATTATTTTCATTAAATTAAATAACCATAAATTATTTTTCGAAGATAGAAACAATTATTTTTATTGACTCAAACAATGCCATGTTGCCAACAGAAAATGATAAAGTATGATTAGTAGTGGGCTTCATTGGTATTATTTTATATAGTGAGCCAAAGCTGTGAGCCTTGCATTAGAGATGAAAAGGATTGTGAGCCAAAAAATTGGCTCAGAAGCTGATGTGGAGGTAGTAGGCCCCCGCTTCACCATTGCATATGCTCTTAAAACCTCTTGACTCTAGAGTATGTCTATATCTCGTTCCAACCTAATGCTAACTCCATCCCTAGTTTCATTGATAAGAACAATATCATCTGTTAGTAATATATACTATGATACCTCATCTTGGATCACTTTAGTGAATTCATCCATTATACAAATGAAAAGAAAAGGATTTAGAGCTGATCGTTGATTTAGTCTAGTATCCATTGGAAATTCATTTGTATCTTCTTCGAAGGTCCTAAAACTTGTCTTAACCCTCTCGTGCATATCTTTAATAATTTGGATATATCTAACCGACACTCCTTTTTTCTCCAAACACTTCCATATGGAGATCCTTTTTCCTTTCCCTATACAATTCCATATGGAGATCATTTTTTTCTTTCCCTATACAATTCCATATGGAGATTCGTTTCCTTAAGTCTATAAACACCATATGGAGATCGTTTTTCCTTTTCCTATGCAATTTCATGAGCCTTCTAAGGAAGTGAATTGCTTCTGTGGTTGATCTACCAGACATAAAACTAAATTGGTTTTCTAATATTGAAATATCCTTCCTCAACCTATACTTAATCACCCTTTTCCATAATTTCATAGTGTGGTTTAGTAGCTTGATACTTCTATAGTTGTCGCAATTTTGAATATCACTTTCGGTCTTGGAGAGAGAGATAACTGTTGTGCGTCTCCATTCGCGGGCCATCTTTGTAGTCCTAAAATCAGATTAAATAGTTCTATTATTCACTTTAGTCCCTCCTCACACAAACCCTTCTATTCTTCTAGAGGGATTTGGCCACGACCCACGACCTTTCCATTGGGCATCTTCCTTGGGCCTCTTTAATCTCATCTTCTCTAATTGGGTTGCGTAAGTGATGGTTTGGTTGCCTCTCGCTACACCCTTGCTTCCTTCTCTGTGAATTCTCAATTAACTTGATAATCACCAAAAAAATCATTGATGCAATTTTAAGCAAATGCTTTGCATGAAATTTCTTCAATCAGACTCCAAATTGAAGGTTCCAATTAATTTAAATCCTAATTTATAAATCACATGTGGGGCACCAATAAGTAGGCTTTGAATCTAATCCGAAGAAGAATCAATTTTTTAAGTTCTTCAGGTTTCCCCCCTAGTAGTCAATTTTTTAACTTATAACGACAGCAACACCAATTTTTCTTGAGTCGGGCTGTCATGACAGCTGCTGATGGTGCTAACCCATATGGTGTACTTTTCGTTCATTTCCCAGTGTGGGTCCTGGGTCCCGGGTCTTGTTTCATGGAGTTTGTAGGGAGATACCCCTACAAGCATTCCTACTAGCAAAGCAACCAATTCACATAGACCCACCAGAAAAGAAGTAGTTTTTTGAAAACTTCCTAGTGAAGTGAAATCATTATTTTCTTTAAATAAAAATTAAAAAAACAATAAATAAAGAGAGTAAGAGGCACAAACATGCTGGGAGAAAGTGGTGGTATTTAATGAGTGGCAAGTAACATTACACATAGTAACATTACGGCAGGATGGGGGGATTGCAGAAATGGGTAATAGATAATACACGCAAACACCTACTAAGTGTTGCCCACTTTGCAAATCCTATGACATCAACGTTTTAGGAGTGTAGACGAAATGAAGAGAGAGTGAAATGCACGCTACCTAGGGTATGTGATGGTAATCCGAGATCTCCAGAATCCCCTATTGTAAGAGGATTGTAATTACTATTTACAAACAAGTTTAGATTTTTGAAAATATAAGACGTCAATTATTAAGATTTTAGCAACAATATGCCCGTTGCATCCACGATGCATGTGCCTTTGCCTTGCACCTTCATACATCATGTGCCTTTTTAAACGAGATGCTGGAAAGAATTTGCTAATGAGCTACTGCTGTTGCTTACGAAGATGAAGTGGCAACTCAAGTCCCGTAAGTATATCATATTATCATCCCATTGCCTTCCATGAAGCTTCTACATATATGTTATATGTACTCTTGTTGACTTTTGAGTTTTGACTGTGATGATGCTGGATTCGGTGGCAGGTGATAACCTAGTGAATAGAGGACAGTCAACTTTGATGTCTGACAAAGTAACTTGAATGGAAAAACACATTTTTTTGGTTATGCTTCGTAATATCTCAAAAGCATATCTTTAGCTCATATTCTCTAATCTCTTTGTTGCTGACTTCCACTGATGTATAACTATATTTTGCAGGATAAAAAATCATTGAAGTTGTCACCTGATGATCACTTGCATTTGGAAGGATTTGCTTTAAGCGTGTTTGCAAAGGCGGACAAGCAAGATCGAGCCGGACGAGCTGACCTGTATGATAACATTTCCTTTTGTGTTCTTTACAACATAGAGTAGTTTCTTGAGAAGTTCTCATGATTTCTGGTGCTTTTTTCTGCAAGTTTTGGTTAATCATTGTTTTCTCAATTTGTAAAGCATGGGCTGCCACTGGGAAAATCTCACCCATGTCTGTTTCAAGCCTTTTGTTATGCTTTCTGTGTGACTCAATTGTCCATTGAGCTTCTGCAGCATAGAGGACTTCAAAATTTGCCTTTTCTCTTAGATTCTTAACTAACCTGTTCGTTGCAGTTCTAGATATGATTTTGATTCACAACATGCTTGAAAGTCACTTGCTTTAAAGTCAGAAGAGCTAATATAATTATCACTATGTTTTGTGTGGCATTCAATGTTTAGTGGTGCAAGCTGCTTATGATATCAGCCTCCCATGATGACAATGTCCCTTATTGAAAGATAAGACTTCATATAAGAGTAGTACTAGCCGAATAGCAGTTGGCATAGCCGAATAGCAGTTGGCACTTGGAGTGCTGAAGGATGATCAAATGGAAATATGTTAACATCGTAAAGCTTGCATCTTACCTTGATAGCTTATGTTTCTTCAGATTCAAAGTGGAGGCCAGTGTACATGATATACGGTCAAAGAATATGTGGTACGAGGTAAGGAGAAGGCAAGTTCCTCTAGATGGACAATAACTGAATTGTTGTGACAACAAAATCTCTACAACTTTAACATTGCACTTCGTCTAACTTGAGTGCAACAATGACAACAAGAACAGTCCAGGGTGGACGCTGCTGAAGCAGTCTTTGTCAGGACTTGGATATATGCAACCTTACTCCAGACAAGTAGAGATGTTTGCTTAAGATTTGTGTAACATTTTCTTGATAGAAATTTTGAACAGGAGAAGAATTTTGGACTGGCTTGCACGGGGTTCTGAATTTGGGAATGAGCTGTAGTCTTGTAGAACTTGCGTAGTCTGAGAACGAGTTATAGAACTTGGTTGGATATCTGCTCTGGAGTTATCTTTCGCTGTTATCTGTGATCTTGAGTGGATGGCCGTACTCTCAACACCCCCCCCCCAAAAAAAAGAAGATAAAGGGACTGATTTTTTTCTTGCCACAGTGATGTGGGTGGCAACTGACAAGAAAAGGAAATAAGATATCCATGATTTATGGTATAAATTTATTATGTATAGGATTTTTTTTTTTTTAAAGAACCTAATAAATTTAAACCATAAATAGAGCATATCTTATTTCCTTTCACATCAATTAGATATTGTCATGGACCCATCCAATGTTCTCTGTGTCATATACATTTTGTAAGAAAAGTCTAGATACCCCTTCTGCTGTTTGAGCTCAGAGCCTCTCAAGGGGGAAGAAATCAATAGATCGAGCTGTTAGTCGATATTGTTGGAGTTTATGGTCCAATGTTGATTTGTTGAATCTGTTTTAGGAATACTGCAAAAACGTTCTATGCTGCAAGCATTTTCTTTGAGATTCTTAACCAATTTGGGGAACTCGCACCTGATGTAAGTTTCTGTTTTTCTCTTAAGAGTTCTTGTAGTATTTTAGTTGGGGTCTTCTCCTATGAGGACTGCATTACAGTTGCACTATGTAGTACTCATATTGATTTATTTGTTTTGCATTTTTGTTGTTCATTAAACAGCTTGAGCAAAAGCAGAAATATGCGGTTTGGAAAGCTGCTGATATAAGAAAGGCTATAAAAGAAGGCAGGAAGCCTGTTCCAGGCCCACCTGGTGGTGAGATGGATTTGTCTTCTCCATCGAGTACTTCTGGTGGATATGTAAGATCCTAACTTGGTCATTTACTAGCTTGTTGGTGCTTCGCTATTCGTAATGGTGCATTGATTTCACAGTTCCTCATGTCATGGCAAGTTAAGGTTTAAAAGCACACCTTTAGAGTCTTTGAGTTGTAAATAAAGGAGCAAATGGGAATGAGCGAATGCTTTCTTCAAACTTGACATTAAAAAAAAATAATAATGATGACATGCACTTGGGAAATATTTCCCCCCTGCCTCTGCCATTTAATTGTTGCTTTTAAATTGAAAATCTCTGAGTCTTGGACCTTACCAACAAAACACAGAAATTGCCAGGCCAAGACAACACTTCATGGATGGCCTTTTTGTGAGAACTAATGCCTGTGGGTGTTGGTAAAGTTCAGTTGAACATAATGCTGTATGGAAATAGTTTATTATTGCATTATCTTAGTTCAAACCAACCGTCGTATCAGGATTTATTTTGATGGAGGGCGGTCATGAAAAAATTGGGCTTGGATACAGGGCCACTTATATAACAGAGCAGCACAATTTGAGATTTAAATTGCGTGTCTATATTTCTGCCGCATGTAGGCGCAATGACTTCATATTGAAGGTGAAAAGTTTGGATCAAGTTCTTGTGGCTCTATGCTTTGCAGGATCTTGAACCAAGGAACACAGGGCATGATGCCATCTTAGGCCCGGAACATGATCCAATGTCTTCTTCTCAATTCCCAGATGGTTTAGGGAGACAAATTTCCCCCGATATTCCACCCCTGGCACATGATCCAATGTCGACTCCTCAATTCCCTGATGGTTTAGGGAGACAACGTTCCATCAATATTCCCCCAGCACCTTCTTCTGCTAATATATCACCTTCTCCGCCTTCATTCCCAGTTGGTGATTACTCTTCCCATTCAGCTGATTATCATCCACAAGATTACCAATCTAGTCAGCCTTCTGGAAGGCTGGAGAATCCCACTTACCGTCAGCCCTATCACACAGAGTCTTATCCACAAGAACCTCAACACCCGCCTCATCTTCCGCAAAACTATCTTTCCCAGGAGACCCCAGCATCCTGTGCTTATCCTAACTTTCAATCATACCCGAGCTTTTCAGATAGCAGCCTTCCAGCTGCCCCATCACATTATCCATCTTATTATCAAGGTTCTGATGCTTCATACTCCCATCACTCTGTCCCATCCATGACAAACTACTCATCAGCTCCGGAATACAACCCTAGCAGCACAAACGGGAATGCACCACATGCCCCATCCACAGCTGCTCAAGTATACCACTATGACAGCAACTACCAGGTCCCACCTGAGAAGATTGCGGAAGCACAGAAGGCAGCAAGATTTGCAGTTGCCGCGCTGGCATTTGATGAGGTACCTGTCGCAGTTGAACACCTCAAGAAAGCACTCGAGTTACTAACAAATCCATCTGCAGGTCAGTAGGCATGTTATTTGGAACAGAAATGATTTTGTTGCAATGATGTTTGTTGTTGCTTCTATCTTTGTGTATGGATTGATGTGTAAATCTGACTCTGACTACTGGATACTTTCCATGGAGCTATTTTGTGACTCCTTGCCCCTTACATGATGTAAATGAGATTCATGGTTCCCTTCAAATTGTATACCCCAGCCTCTGACGTCTAATGATTTGTCAGTATCTATGGCATTATTGCAAGAATTGTCATGGGATTTTGTGGAATTTTGCCCTACTTATTGGGGTGCATGATTTTTTAAAGTTGGCGCCCTGCTGAACAGGAAGAGGACAATGAAATCATACTGCTTCTTGTTCTTTAACTTTTCCATCTGAAATCAGGCTTGTTTTGTTATCTCAAAAACCTTGGGCTCTTATCTACCAAACTACGTGTGACAGACAAACCAATTTTTGAAAGCATATATGAGTGCATGCGTTTGAGGATGTTCTTCTCTTTTGTTCCGTTGGGTGATTCTGGACATTTCATGTAGTGCCAACATGATGTTACTTTCTAGACCTTGCCAAATTCATTTTCAGCAGGAGACCCATTTTTGGAAGCTCTAGCTCATAGACAATCATGATTATTCATGTTGTGCCCTTGTTTGTCTTGGAATGATTGCATTACCATGATGTTTATGAGAGAGCTTTAACCTTGGGCTTTGTAGAGCCTTGTCTCTTTCCATTGCATATGATGACTTGAAACGTTTCAGGCTACTAGTAGCATAGCGCCTACTCTTGTCTGTTAAAAACACTGTTTGGTTAGATTGTGTGATGCAGAAAGTCCGGTTTCTGGGAAGTGCCATAATTCTGTTGAGGTTCGTATTGTCCACCCTCAATGTTTGGTATTGTTGCAAATTAGCAGTGAATCAAATTGCTGTAATATTCTCGATTGCGTGTGCGCAAGGAATGCAGAGTCATGGAGTATGTTACGCTCCATGGATCACAGCTTCAGAGGGCTTATTAATCTTCAAGCTCAACTTCTATATTTGAATTAAACAAGTTCTAACAATGTTCTGTTCTATCAAAAGAAGAAAACAAGAAATTCAGTAGTAGAAAGTTGTGTGGCAGCCTCAATAATGGGCTCCTGTGGTCATTTTAGTGAAGCAGTCAAGCAGCAGCCTCTTATAACCCTTGCAGTTCAGCAACGAACCGTGCGTAATTTCCCATTGTGTGACTGTGGGCTAAAATCCCCTGACAATCGTGATTATGCAGAAAAATCACCTTTGATTTGGCCCCGTGTTCCATGGCAAGGACATTTTCCAGACTTAGATGACATATAATAGCATTTTGTCAAACTAACAGTTTATGCACACCCTTATCATTAAGTTGTGGGCCAATATAAGATTCGTGTTCTTAAAACGTTTTGAGGACATAAGTAATGAGTTTATTCTCATTTGTTCAATAATGAGCTGTGTCAAACGCCTTTGTCGATTAATAGGGAGTTCTTGACAAAAAATGCCACTAGATTATGCAATTTATTTAAAAATGTCAGTATATTTTTTTTTTGTACCCAAGCATGACACTCAACCTTTTTTTTGGGTCTTTAATTCTTCATTTTACTGTATTGGAGCTAATGTTGGTCTAATAAAGGACAAAGTTCTCCCATTTACAAATTTTTAATATTTACAAGTCGCCAATGACACAGACTTATATACGTAAGAATTAAAATGCCATCTTAAGTAAGCATTAAAATAATATTTTAATACATATTAAACCAGTTCAATGACATGTTTAAGTAGGAAAAAAACATAGTGACATTTTTGTATAATTCGCATAGTTCAGTGGCATTTTGACCAATATTTGATGAATAGGTATAGTTACCAAAGTCAGGATCATCTAGCCACCGAATTTGTAGTATGGGAATCAAATCTATTTAATTACTCTGATTTACTTTTGACTTCCGCTATTGCATTGTGATCGTAGCATGTTGTTAAGATGGTGTCGTGGGTAACTGTTGAGTTAAAAAGTTTGTTTGAAATTATATATATATATATATATATATATATATATATATATATAGAGAGAGAGAGAGAGAGAGAGAGAGAGAGAGAGAGAGAGACACACACACACACATATATATATATATATATATATATATATGTGTGTGTGTGTGTGTGTGTGTGTATATATATATATATGTGTGTGTGTGTGTGTGTATGATTATATATATATATATATATATATATATATATATATATATATATATATATATATATATATATGTATGTTTAAATCTAAAGTGGACATTTATAAAAATTCTTAAAGATGGGTCAGCTTCCACTAGACTACCCTTTGATGATAGAGAATGATAGATATTTGGCATACGGTATCTAAATTTTGGAGGCGGAGGAGCTGCAGAACTTTGGACTATTAAAAAATTAAACATATTAAACTCAAGAGTTACATGCCAAAAATATTGGCATCTCGTAGAAAATATATTAACCTACAAATTAAAATGTGAAGGTTATGTGATGGACTTGTTCACCTAATCATAGGAGCCTTGCTTGGCATATTTAACACGAAGTAAAATTTACAATTTACATTGACATCTCTATATCTCTATTACGCCCCCTCCAGCTGATTGGGGGGACGAACAGACAACTTGGACTTTAAAAACAAAAATTGTTGGGTAGATCGGACAACTCTTTGGTAAGTACATCATCAATTCATAAACTAGTACGGATATAACGAACTATAAGATCTCCATAAGCAACTTGCTCTCGAACAAAGTGATTATCCACCGCAATGCGTTCGCTATGATCATGCTAAACTGGATTCATCATCATATAGGTAACACTCACATTGTCGCAACAAAGATGCGTAGGGGTGGTGACTATGACCCCCAAATCACAAAGGCTCTTACGGAGCCAAATTGTCTCTGCAACAGTGTAACCAACACCACGATATTTAGCTTTAGTGAACTTAGAAACAATGGGTTGCTTCTTGGAGCGTTGAACAGTAATGTTGGATCCAAAATAAACTGCATATCTAGTTGTAGAGCGACAGGAATCCTTACAACTAGCCCAGTTCGCATCAGAGTAAGAAATAATGATCAACGAATGATGATACGAACAAACGAGAAGACTATGGTCAACGATGCCCTAGAAATACTTAAAAATGCGCTTGACAGTATATAGGTGAGCAGTATAGAAACATGCATAAACTGGAAAAACTAAACATAATGCTAGGTCGTGTCATGGCCACAGATACTATAAGGCCTCTCCCATACTTCTATACCGAGAAGGATTAGCAAGCAATTCACCATTATGAAGGGAAATGATGGTTCAGGCACCTAAGGGGTCTTAACAGGCTTAACAGTATGAAGCTGGAATTCACAAAGGAGATTAAGGACATATTTTTCCTGAGAAAGAAAGAGACCAGAGAAGTGCGAACCACCTGAATGCCCAAGAAATAATGAAGATCACATGCATCCTTCATAGAAAATTGATGCAAAAGCAGTTGAATGAAAAAGAGTAAGAATATAGAACTACTACCAGTAAGATAATATCATCAGCATACAGTAGCAGAACAACAATATGATCACCAGTGCGAGCAACAAACATGGAGGGATTAGCAGAGTTACAGGAAAAGTCATGAGACAAGAGGAAACTGCTAAAACGATGAAACTAGGTCCGAAGGGTCTGTTTCAAATTGTAAAAGGCCTTTCTAGGTTTACATACATGTATGGGAAACTTAGGATGAACAAACCCATGAGGTTGCTTCATGTATACATCTTCAGTTAGAATGCCATGCAAGAAGGCATTATTCACATTTAACAGACGGATGGACCAATGCATGGAAACAACAATAGAAAGAATAAGGCGAGCGATAGCAGACTTAACAATAGGACTAAGTGTCTCATGGTAATCAATACTTTCCTGCTGGTGAAAGCCCTGAGCAACTAGACGAGACTTGTACCTTTCCACATTTCCATCTTAAGTTCTTAACAATACTTTACCTTGTAAACCCATGTACTACCAATAAGATTTGAACCAAATTAAGTAGGTACCAAATCCCATATGTGGTTAGAAATCAAAGCATTATATTTCTCAACCATTACATCTCGCCAATGTGAGAACTTAGATGCTTGAGAGTAAGATGTGGAGTTAACTTCACTTACATAGATGGACAGGGACAAAAATTGCTTATGTTTAACCATGTCGAAATTAGCCCCAGTTTGCATAGGGTGAGTGTTCAAGACAGCTGATGGTGGAGAAGGAACCATAGTAGTAGGCGACAACGAAGAGTCACTAGGGGGAGACGGGGACCCAAGTGGTTTCTAGGGAGGGGGTGACGAAGAATCACAAGGAGCCGTGTTATGGGAAGTGGGGAAGATAAAACGCATGGAAACATCAACCGAACTAGGGAAGATCATAATTGGAGCATTAGACAAGGGAACAATGCTAGACACATGCTCGAACTAAGGAAGACACAACAACCGCAGGACTGGATGGACACATGCTAGAACTCGAAGGCAAGACTGAGACTAGAAGGAGAAGTAACACTAGGACCAGGAGAAGAGGATGCAGACACATCAAAAAGTCAGAGGGGGTAGCCATGCAAGTATAAGCTGCATAATGGCTTGCAGATTAAAGAGAGAGGCCTGAGACAATTGTGGAATCGAAGTAATTAATGTAGGCTATGGGAAATGCGCCTCATGAAATCGAACATTACCACCAATAAAAACATGACCAGATCGCAGGTCAAAACAACGATAAATCTTATAATGGGGGGCATACCCCCAAAAAAACACACTCACTAGATCGCGGCTGAAGTTCGTTCGTAGAAAATGCCACAAAGCTGGGAAAGCAAGCACAACCAAAAGGTTTAAGAAAGGAGTAATTAGGCATCCTTTGAAACAAAACTTCATATGGAGACCTACCTTACAACACAGGGTAATGCAGACGGTTAATGGTAAAAATTGATGAGTAGACAGCATCAACCCAAAATTTGCAGGCATCATGGCAACAATTAGGGAAGACCTGCTCATTTCTAAGGGATGGCTATGCTTGCATTCTACAACCCCATTTTGCTGCTGTGTATCAGGACATAATTTTCTGAAATAAATACCAGTTTTAAGAAAATGTTCTTTCAAATGCGTACTTTCAAAGGATACTCTTGTTGAAGTTTGTGATACCATGTGGAAGTTATGTGATGGAATGATTCATCCAACCATAAGAGTCTTGCCTAGTGTATACAGCACAAGTAAAATTTACAATTTACAATTTACAATTTACATTGATATCCTTATTTCTCTATTACAAAATATGAGATGTATAAGTTTGTAATCATTTATTTATTTATTTTTTAAAGAAATGTCAGATTTCTCCTTGCAGGCGAGAATCAGTAATTAAATCCTTACAAGGGGCGAGGTTTAAACCCCAAACTTCTCATTTATAAGGTGAGTACTCGGTCACTTAAACAAGTGTGTTTCTTCATATAAGCCCCTAAATGAGAAGACATCCAATAAGGATGCATTGCTCTTTTGTGAGTAATCATTTAATATGGTTCATGATGTGTCTTTTTTTCAACATTTGAATTTTTTTATCGGACTTCAAGACACAAGAAGTTTAAATTTAAACTTTCTAATAAGTTTTAAAAGGTTAAACTAAATAACTTTAGCAAAGGTAAAGGTTAATAGCTTTTTGACTAAGGATCAATCGAGTTACGCATTAAACCTTCCTGTGCAACACATGACATCCACAAAAACCCAAAAAAGAACAAAAGAAAACCATGGTCAAAGGAAGAAAGCCAACACAAAGAAAACCTATCTTTTCTCCCTCCCTTGTTCTAACTAATAGTTAGGTACGCCTCCCGTGGTTTTTTTTTTTTTTTTTTTCCCCCATTTCCCTTTTTTTTTCCCCCCTATAAAAACATAGCTAGCTACCAGCTAGGTGTGCTTTTTAAGTAAAGAGAGGGAAGCAACTATGTGGAAAAACTGAAGTTGTTCAAGTAGGTCCTTTGCATGGCTTGTGGCTCGGCGCTCCACCCTAAGAAAGAGCTCGTCGCCAAGCCGGTCTCCGATGTGAGCCTCGACTAGAACTCCGCACACGCTCCGACAGCTGTTCGCTAGGGCTTGGCCCACCTCGGCTGCGTCATCTGGCTGGCTAACCACCAATGGGCTCCCCCCTCTGAACACCTCAAGCTTGTTTATTGCAAATGAGCCGTTGGCTTCTACTACCTCCTTGAAGTCTTGTAGGCTCGGCGCATAGACTGGAATGTTGAAGCTGTCACGTTTGTCACTACTTATGAGGCCCTGCACATTGCAATATAATTATCAAATCTTACTCCACGAAATTAACTTGTGTATAGATATTAGTATTAACAGTGTGAAATCAGATTTGGTTTAGTCGTGAAATATATCTGAATTCAACTTAACCAAAATGCTTACTTGATCCATGATTTTTTAAAGCTAACTTTAAACTTAGAAATATACCGACACAAAACCTCACTCAATTTAAATATTCAATTCATTCTTACTTTATCGTTAATATGACCTAATTTAAATTAAACAATTCGTTTGTGAATAAAAATTATACTACCCTATATTGGTCAAATTTTATAAATTCATGGCTATTTCACAAAATTTTGACATACGAATTAAAAGTAAAAGATTATAAATTTCCCAAGTTTCGCCATTTTTTGTACTTTCCCATTTACCAATATGGGCCTTATTAGTGAACTTTTATGATTATCATAGTTGGCAAAAGGCCAACTCTTGTATTCTTGCCAACATGTCATCATTTGATTATGTAGGGTAAATCGGCATGTGAGAGAATAACGACGCAATCCACTGTAACATGCAGCATTTGTGATAAAGGGGGTCTTTGCTCGTGATTGTCAAAAGCTTATTGAAAACATATAATCATTCGGTTATTAACCGCAAGCCCCGACAGTATAATTTGAATAATACAAAGATATGTAACTATTTTGATATCATGCATCAATGGACAAATTTGAGAATTTCGGATAAGGATGATCGAGTACTTAGAGTCTGTTCGTTTCATTTGTAATTCGTACTTTATCAATATCAATCAATTTCAACATACTTTAACCCATTTCAACTTAGTTCTATCGATTCTAACAAAAAAAACTCTAACTTCAATCCAATTTAACCAATTTCAACCCATCTCCTTTAAATTTTCACAATTTATAAATTATTATGTGAAAATTAATTATGTTTTCAATAAAAAAATACCTTGTAGTAATTTTTTTTGTATTTGTGTATTGAATAGTAATTTATAAATCATTATGTAAAAATCATACATATAAAAACTCCCTCAATAGACATATTTAAAAATATCATAAATAATTTTTTGATGCAAAAAGTCATAAATAATTTAAAAGTTATGAACGTATTACCATTTACAACAACACTTATTAAATTATTCCCATTTTTTACATCAACCAACTTCCATCCATTATACCCAAAAAAAAAAAAAAAAACTTTAACTCACTTCAACAAAAAAAAGTCAATTTTAATCCACTTCTATCAATCTCAATCAACTTTACCCCTTTACCAATCTTTATTTCCCAACGAAAAGAACAGCCCTTGTTCAACAATTCGATTAATATTTTTTTCATACATTAATAACAGTTTGCTTAATGTTAGTGAGTTGTTGCAAGTGTTCGTATCCACTTTAAACACGATGAGTGCATTTTTTTTTCCCCACTTCAATAGTTATCACCACTATTATAAGACACAAGTAAATGAATCTGTCTTATGTTACAATAACTTGTAATAAGGATATTCATCTTTATTGTAAAAAGGTTATTGAAGTACTTTTCATGATCATGCATAAGCTTATATGTTATGCCAAACCTACCTTTTTAGTTAGGCAAGCTAAGGTTGCTTTTAGATTTGAACAAAGCTTTATGGAGGATGCATGGTCCTTGGTAGGGTTCATGCATGCATGCCTACCAATGCAATTCTCTAGCTAGGGGAAAGGGATGTGCACTCAGGTTTTTCAAGCTAGGCTAACGAGAAATGATCGTGTTTTTCAAAAGATTATTACTACTTTTAGGTATAGAAGTCTCTCTTTTGTACCACAATTTAATCATGCCAATTTGTATAAAATCCACATTCATTTTCTTATCAATCTAATACGTAACTGTAATAAAAATTGACATATGTACAAGACTAAAATTAAAAGAAATGTCGAAAATCCATCATCATTATTTTTGGTTTCCTTTTTTTCTTTTTAAGCATGGACTAAAATTACTCTTGAATGTAGCCTAGTAATAATGAGCAATATTTACCTCTTGGACCAGGTCATCCCATGCATCTTGAAAGTGGGTGCCAAAGAGGAGGCCAGCACCACCTTGATCAGTAGGGTCCATAGAGGTCCTACCCAGGCAAACAAGGAACATGGACCCACCAGTCTTCATCTCCAAAGCCCTTGCCCCTAGAAACCCAGCCAAGTCTGCTTGAAACTGCCTTTTGTATGCATTTGTTGTGCTCTCATTGGCTCCATGGATGAACACTCTCCCTTTGTTGTATGCTTCTGATCTCTTGTCTAACACACTCTCTGGTACCTGTAAATGTAATATCATTTTGATTTGCATGCCATTAGCTTAAATTGAAGTTTGCAAGTTGTTGGATAGTTTCCTCATGCGTGTATATCTAAATCTTATTTTAGTTATACATACATATGTGCGTTTTTACTGGTGATAATACACTGTGATCTGAATTCTGTTTCATTAGTCAGTGTTTTAAATAAGACGATCTCACATAAAATATGCACATAATAACAGTATAATAAGAATTATTATGTGTGGGTGAAGATGGTTTGATAGAACAGTACTTCAAACGAACACTGTACCATAATATTAGATAGCTAGATAAAATATTCTTTGATAGGAAAGTCCAACTTGACTGCTAATAACAATATTGTATGCGTGAAATTTACATTGTTTGAGGATATATTATTGTTGGTTTCTTAACTAATTGTCAAAAGTGTTTGAAAATGCTGACCATCTAGTTGAACGTACGCTTGGATACCACTCCAGCCAGGACTTTTTACTTGCGGAGTTTGACTGTCTAACTTGTTGTAAATCCTTGATTGGCGTAGCTACTACAAATTTTCTTGTTTCTTTCTTCCTTGTTTGATTTGATTCCATATATTTATTATAAAACAATAAATTACACATCACCTTTTTTGTAATATTCCAAAAATTATATTGTACATGTTAGATTTATACTAAATTTAATAGAATTTCATGATTAATTATTAGTTTTAGTACTTTTCATCTCCCTATCATCAATAGTAAATTAATTTTGAATGTATATTGCACTATAATACTGATCATTATTCACAGTTATCAATGAGGTTGAGATAATTATTTTCGTACACGTAAAGCTAAGGCTGAATGCAGATGCTAATTTGTTTTATTGTTAAAGTTTTTTCAAGCCGAACTAAAGGCTTACATTTAGAATCAATCTATTCTTTTCTTTTCTTTTTTTTTTTAAAGAAAGTCAAATAGGTTATTAGCTAGTGATCATATCAACGGATAAATAACGATATATATATGAGTACATATACTTTATTACTAATCGGGGGGACAAATTCTATTAACCAGACTTGCCTTTATCCGTTTTTAATTATGACTCTCTTAGCTTTAAGTCAGAAAAATAAGATTTCTATGTTCAGTATCATTATTGGCAAACTTATTACTCCCTCATCTCACAATCATGAAGAAATTTTAGGACTATATACAAGAACTTATATGTATTAAATACTTTTTCCGAATAATTAGTAGTATATAATCAAAATGAGTTTTCAACCATTCAAAACCACAAATTCGTTCCTGAAAATAGAAATACAACAATATAATAATACAACAAATATAGAAGTTTTTAATAATGATTATAAGACGGTAAGAGGTTTTTTTTTTTTCCCATTCCTTTTCTTTGGCGTTAATATATATTTTGCATAAAAAATAAGAACAAAAGTAAAAATTTAAATGAAAATGAAAGCCATGAGTAACATATATTATAGTAAATTACCTGAGATAGCCAGTGCAAGGAAAAAGCGGAGTGAAAAACATCAATAGACCTGGCTGGAAAAAGCCGCCGGTAGAACGACCCGGGCACGCCAGCGGCAAAGTAAGAACGGTGCTTGTCGGCGGCCAAGCACTCCTCCATGCTTCCACCACCACTTGCAACACCACCATGGCGGTTGTAGTGGCAGTAGGGCGGGAGGAGCTGGAAGAGGGTGTTGAAGTCGTTGGAGGGGAGGTCGGAAAAGAAGGCCGAGAACTCCGGCGGCTCAGATCCCGAGGCCTTGAACCGCTTCGTCATGTGGTTGACCATGACGTCGATGACGTGAATGGTGTTGGACCCACAGGAGCACCCCAAGTCCACCACCACGAAGGGCACTTCCGGCGGCCCTAGCTCCACCCTGTCTAGGGCCTCCTTTAGGAGGTGTAACATTGATTTTGCATGTTGAGCCTAACCATAAAAAAAAAAAAGGGTTAGAAATTATTCAAGTGTACGCATAAGATGCATAACATGGTACTTTAATTTTGGTGTTTGTAATCAGGTTATTTAATGGATAATTTATGTTTGGCATGAATATCTTGTCGTTAGATCTTTGATATGGTCTAATGATCAATCTATATTTGCTTATATCATATAACTGATTTTAGACAAAAGATTTAAAAGAAGGGGGAAAACAATTGATAGCATTTTGCTACGATCGAGGAAATGCTTCCTGTATGTACCCTAAAAGAACGAAATTCTAAAAGCAATTATAATAACATTCTTGCATTATTGTGTCACGTCTAAGTACAGGTGAATGTAATTTATAGATACTGATATCTCTTGCATAGAATTTTAATTTCTGTTTAAAAATATTTTAAGGTATTTAGCGTGAATATTTATAAAACTTAATCAACGTTTACAAATTTTAAAAAGTATACAGCGGAATATCATTGTTCATAAATTTTCTAGATCCGCCTTTCTATCGAACAGTTGGGAATGAATGATTTTTTCATAAGATTCAGAGACACCATGTGTGTGCATGAGAGAGTGAGAGAGAAAGCTAACCTGGGCTTGAGAGTTGTTGGCGTAGCTAGCCTGGCCCTTGCCGCCTTTCATACAGAGCATCTTTTCAAGCTTCATATTGGAGAGAACCACGTTCTCTCGCTTATGAGACATTGACATGATACTGATATGATATTCTATATATATAATAACGGTCTTCTATTTCCAATGATATTGATCTTTGAAACAAAGGGAGTTATGAGCTCCTACAGTACTATACGTGATGGTTGGATAAGGCTAGGTGTGAAACGAGACATCAAGTTTAGGGGGAACGTGCTAATTTATGACACACACAGGGAGAGAATGGATTCTTCATTCTTGCGGTAAGCAATTGGGGTATATATATAAGATCCATAAAGCAAATAAAATAAATACGAAAGTGAGATTTTTTTGTGGAAGGAATGGAGTACTTTTACTCTATTTTGGTTGAAGGAAAAAGGAGTACACAGATTTGTTAAGACAAATTTTAAAAAGAATATTCTATTATTCTTCTCTCTTTAGGAGGGACAGAATTTTTCAACACAAATTTTTTATCATTTACTAAATTTGAACACGATATCTTACTAATTAAGGATAATAAATATCAAATTACTTGAGTTAAACCAACTTATATTAGTACTCAATATTGCATTATTATACTAAGAAATTCAATAGTTACGTTAGATGACATTGAATTATATAAAGAGAACTATTCAATTTCTTCTGAAAATCATTAATAAGTTATGAAGATATTTTTAAAAAAAAGGTGAGGAGATTTTATTAGAGCAAAAATAATAAAGCAAAGTGAGGAAACCAAAAAAATTAAAAGGAAAAAAAAGGCATAGTGGGACTAGGACGTCGCATGGAACAAGAAAACAGGGGCTATTGATGTTACTCCTATTTATAGTGACCTTCTTTATAGTGACCTTCTTTGTCTCTCTGTATCTCCTTCTCCCTTCACTCAGTTCTTTTTACTACAGCAAATAGGCCACGTTGCCGCGGCAGAATCGTGTGTAAGGTTTTGTTGGAGAGAGAGAGATTCTATTTGTCAGGGGATAGAGATTAGTTAGAGCTAAGATATATGAACTCTAAATAACTAAATTATATATTAGTTAGATTTGGATATTCGGACATTGTAAGCTATTACACGATTTTGTAAGAAAGATTTGGCCTCATATGATCTCATAACACTGTAACCATTTTAAGCAAAATATTGTTTCGAAGTAGTAAATTTGTGTCGATTATATGTTTGTGCCTATCTTACCTTTGATAGCTAATTATTGAAAAAAAAAATGGGGTGGGGGAGGGCGAGGGCATATTGCAAGCTATTGATCAGGTTTAGAAAGACCTGACATCATACCATCTCATAACAATATAACATTTTAAACATTCATTTTTGTTTCGATGTAGTCGGTTATATGTTTGTACCTATCTTACCTTTGACAACTAATTATTGAAAAAAATTAGGATGGGGGGAGGGGGTGGGGACCTAGGCCTAGAGTTGGGTAATAGGTCGTGTCGGGTCAGGTTCGTGTTCGTATCAAACTTAAATCGGTTGAGAATTCCTCAACATGAACCTAACCCGTTTATTAAACGGATTGAAAAATCTTGACCTGTACCTATTTAATTTTTAAACGGGTTGACCCGTTTAAGATAAACAGGTCAAGTTTAGTCACTTAATTGACTATTTACGTATTTAATATTTTCAACTAATACATAATTATAGCGTTAAAAATTAAGTTTACATATCACATTAGATAATTACTCTTTGAAATTCCCCAGATTCATCATAATTCATAATTTCTAAAAATTTTTATATTTTTAATTATCTAATAAAAAGTAAATGGATAAATAAAAAATGAAAAAATGAGTTGACTTATTTAACTCATTTAATTAAATAGGTTAAATATGTACTTTTTCGTGTCAAGAATCTCGACCTGAACCTAACCTATTTAATTAAACGGGTTGAACATGTCAATCCATTTAATTAAATGGGTCGAAAATTTATACCCAAACCCACTTAACTTCGTATCGGATTCGGGTCGGTAATCGTGTCGGGTCAGCTTTTTCCAACTCTACCTAGGCCTGAAGTCCGATTAGATGCCTTGCGCAATTCCACACAACGAATATTTTAATAAGTCACAGGAATTGATCTTGTACAAGTGGAAACGTCCTCACTGCCAGTAGAGCTGAACCATTTGGCAATAAATTGGCAAAATTGACTCTAAGTAGAAATGGGTAAATTATACATATGATCTTCGTGTATATATAAGTTGTGCACTCGATAGGGGTGAATACATGTGATATCATAGGGAATCTGGAGCAATTGTTTATTAAACATATGGTATAATACTCTATACAAGTAGTTTTAAATGTTTTAAAAATTATGTTCGTAAATATTATTGGTATTATCAAATATCTTAAAAATTAAAAATGAAACATTATTTTATAAAAGGTAAACTTATTCTAAGTTAGGTTTTTTCCCACTTGCAAGACTAATGCAAATGCAAGATTTTATTTAAGAGGAATAAACATAAACAGATTGACCTTAATCTTGCAGCCGAAGGAGTTCGAACCTTAGCTTTGAATTATTGGCCGAGGAAAGAACTCATAATTCAAAGAATCTTCACAATCTCATAATCTAAGGGCCCCAAGGTTTTGTGCAGAAATCTCTCTTTAGAGAACCCTTGATGTTTCTGATGTGCATTTCCTCTTAGATTGGGCCCTTTTTTATATTAGATGGGCCAATTGAGGAATTATGGTTTTTGAAGTAGTTAAACCATCAACTTATTATGCTTATTGGGGTCACACCCCTTATGGGTGTTTCATTCCCTAAGTCTAAATGTCCCACTCACATTTAAGGGATTGCTTAATTCTGCCTTAAAAAAACTTATTTTTCTTTTATTTCTGCACAATCCTCATACTGCGCAAACAGGTCGTACGACTAGCATACTTGTGAGAGATCTATATTATACATATGTTAGGAATGTATAGTCTATCATCGAGAACCGCACATTAGTCATTAGAAGTATGCAAGTGCCCTAGATTATTTCAATCTCATTATGATGTCTTACTTTGATCTAATCAAACCATTATATTTCATATTTGCAATTATGACCCATATGTTATAACTAGTGCACCGGTGAATAGAAATGAATGAGATTCCGTGAATGATCTTCCTCTTCTCATGAGACTCTTGACCAAATCCAACTGGTTTTTCTGTACATGTCCCACTAGACTGAATCATTCATGATCATTTGGCAATACACTATGATAACAAACATTGAATCGAGTCTAGCCACTGATTGGAGTCATATGGTGCAAATATAAGGTCATAACCTTATGGGGTCTCATACAAATATAAGTAGAGATCTAAGTTATATTAACCCGATTCGTTGTTTCGGTATGAAGCATGTGCTACAACATTCTTCCCATGGAGAGTATGTCTTTTGGTCATTAACCAAAATGCTATACAGATGATATTTGGACACCTTCTTGTCCAAACTGAGTTCTCAAATCTACTCATTAACTTGAACTCACATATGGCATCTTCGACGTAGACTAGGTAAAATTCATTTTTACCCATATGTTGTAATGATCTTGTGGTATTATCAAGGTGACATTCATGATTTTAAGTTAATAGGTGATAATTTTACTTAAAATCTTATCTAATCTCCCATTGATACTCTAATCAATGGAGGCGGTTACTTGTGTAAGAGGACTAATCTCAAGTCTACCTAACATACTTTGTACATTTAAGAATGCACAATAAGCATCCATGAATAAGAATACATATTCAAACATTCTAATAATAAGTGTATGTGAAACAACTTATTCAAAGTTCACAATATTAGACAATTACTTGTGACCATTGGGAAAACAATTAGTGAACAACATGCCACGTATAATTGTCATCTACGAAGACTATTAAGCCTTTACGTGCTCAACAAGCACATCCCCTTATCAGGGCTAGCTCAATGTCTGTATAGCCATTCCTTTCGTAGAAAAAAATTTTACATTCACTATCTTTGTGTGTCACCATGTCATTTACAAAGTTGAACTTTATGTACAATCCATTTGGTCTTATGACAATACTCAAGGTTCTTGGTATATGTGATCACAACGTGTCCCACCAAACCATTACTGGACAGTACTATTCAGTCCACTAGCCAAATAATCTAAGTATCTATTTAAACAAACAGACTCTTGGGATTTTAAGGAGAGAGCCACAAGCTTATCTTATAACAAGGCAACATATGATTGATTCTTGCCACTTTAGCAGCATTGCTAAGTAAAAAGACATATCTAGAGGTTCAGTTCGCATTTAAATCTGCCACAATCAAGACTGTTACACCATTTTTATGCAAGTTGTTGCCTCTATACCAAAGGCACATAGTCGAAGGTTCCGTTTAAGTACCTCATGACTTAAATGTCTACCACGATGCTAGTCTCAAGTCCAATTGATATTTATTTAAAGAAACCAAGTCTAATGTGCACCATCTACTGCATTAGACTTCTAACCACACATGACAAAGCAATTTCTGCTTATTGGTCCTTTTCTAATAAAGTGTGGACACATTTTACTATAAGGTCTCACCCTTGTTGATGTGGCTACTAATAGGCTTATAGTTGTACATATTAGATCGTAAAAAGACCTTTTGATATCACTCTCTTTAGAAAAAAGAATAACCTCTTTCATTTCTCAAAAACTTTATTTCAAGAGTATACGCTACTTTACCCATATTAATTGTCTCAAAGTTAGATGATAACAAGGCCTTTTGCCTTACTTAGTAACTCTATACCATTTCTAGCTATTAATAAATCATCCACATATAATGACTTGATTACAAAATTACTTTTGGACATTTTGATATCAATTATAGTGTGCCACTAGAGGTAACCACGCTTCGGAAAACAAGTATACAATTCCATTGAAGAGACTTTAATAATTCATTTGGTTATGTGTAATCAAAGTGGTAAAGCAATTAAAATAATAATGATGATTTCATTACCATGTTTGGTTACCATTAAGGGGATGTAATCAAGATTACATTATAATCACATTTACTTTAATATATACAAATACAATTATTTGGTTTTTCCTAAGCTATTATGATTGCATACCTTTGAAACGAAGTCTACCCAACCATAAGTTATTATATTTGGCGACTTTCTCTCTCTTCTCTCTATTCTCTCTCCTTTGCTTCCCATGTCTTAGTACTACACCACCACATTTTTAAAGGTTTGAAACCCCATTCATTCTTCTTCTCTCTCCTCTCTATATTTGATAAAGTTTAACTCAAACTATGATTATATTATTGTAACTGTATTTTTTTATGTTCTAGGCATTATCTCTCTCTCTCCCCCCTCTCTCCCACATCATCATCATCATCTTCTCTCTCTACTTGCTAAACTTGAACAATATTACATTATTGTAAATTTATAATTTAGAAAAAATAAAATAAAGTAAGTCTCATGTGAAATACATAATCATGATGATAAGATATTGGATTATAATTGTCAATAAAGGTACAAATAATTAAAGTAAGCAAAATAAAATGCGAATTGAATTGCAAGTATTTCACGCCATGTGTAAAATTAAGTATTATTTATAAATGAGTTCATCCCATTACAATTATAAAAACTTTGTAACCGAACATTGTAATGTAATTATTATCCTATTTCATTACACTGACAATTACATTACATGATTGATTCCATTATATAGTAATTGCATTACTTTCAACCAAACACCACATAAGATCACAGTTGACCTCATATGTCCACAAACATCATATTTGTGATCCTTTTTCGTGGAACTTCACTTAAATCCCCTTTGAGATTGGTATTTGGACATCCATACAATGTGACTTTAGGTCCAAACTAGCGCTAATCGCTAGATAAGGATGAAATTAGGACAAAGCACACAATAAGAGAGAGAGAGAAAAAAACCCCTTTGTAGTTGATCATATCCTATTATGTGAACCCTTTTTGCAACAAGTTGAGCCTAATGCCAATAGTTCCATTAGCCTTATAATTTAACAACTGATCTATTATCAAATAACTTTGTGTCCTAAAAGTTTAACCAATTGTTCACCTTTATTTACTCCACTTCATTTCCATTGACTTAATCCACTTGTCCTTAGAAGGGTCGAAAAAGGCATCTTTGCTCATTTCTATTTTGTAGGAGTGCAGCAAAAAGTTCATGTACCTCATTGCCCAAATAGCATGTAACAATGATTTCCGACATCCATGTCTTAGCAGAGATTCATATAATCTTAAATCGTTCCTCTTTGGATCAATTTTACTCCCACTCAAACCAAGACTAGTCATCTTGCTCCCACTCAGAACAAAAATAGAATTTGCTCCCACTTGGAACAAGTATAGGATCACTTTCATTCGCTGTTGATGATAAAGACAGACCTTGATGATAAACTTATTCATTATCAATTAAAATCCTTTCACTCGAATAAAGGGATTTGATTCAGCTTGGAGAACTAATAGAGATAAGTCTTAACCTATCTCACCCTTCTTTGGAAATTCATTCTTAGAATGTGATATACATTGGTTAAATTTTTGTTGCACTCCACTGTCTTACAGCCTAATGAGTAAAAAATAAAAAAATAAAAAATTTCAAGGTTAATCGCATAAGGACGCTCTTCCTTCCCCCCTTTGGAACGTCCATAGGAGGAATTGTATTCATGGGTCGTATACCCTTGAGGTCCAAAGACGCTCAAATTGAGCTTCAATCCATAAGTCGTATAGAGTGGTAGCAAGTTTACAAACACAGGATCATGATCATAGATTGCAACAAAAAGAGATCTCCTTAATAGGAGATTCATAAAATTTGTGCTATTATTTATCCTACCATATTAGGGACCATTCTAGTTTCTTTCTCCTCAACAACATTTTAGGTTTTTATGATACTTACTTAATAAACTATTCATTTTTCATCACAATATCCACTAAATAATTCTAATATATGTTTGGTATTGATTTAGTCTTTGAGGCCTTAACGTCTTGGATTTAATTAGCTTTCAACCAAACTCACACGTTTTCCAAAGCAGCTTATTGCTTCAAACTCATATGAGTTCAAATGAACAAGATCAAATCAAGTAAAATTTGATGAATCATAGAAGCTCTATGCCTTATTATCATATTCATCGACCATTAATGTCCAAATGAACTGATTAAAATGGAAATCAGGCTCTTAATAACCTTTCTAAAATTAAATGATTTTTTTCGTTGTTTTTCTAGCTAGACTACATTCACAAGTGGGCTAATCTACTTGTTTTTGCTAACAGATCTTATTTTGCTAGTTTTAGCATATATACGCTTCTTACTTATATGGCATAGGCTAGCATGGCAAATCAACAATTACACTTTAGCATAATTATGTGAATATGGAAAAACAAAAAATGGATTAGTGAAATAAGGGCCTATTCTATTTCGCGATAAGATACAACTATAAGTTGTAAGAAAATGGAAGGAGTTGTAAGAAACTGTAAGGAGCTGTAAAGAGTTGTAAGGAGTTGTAAGAAGATGTAAGGAGTTGTAAGAAGATGCAAGGAGCTGTAAGAATATGTAATGAGCTGTAAGAAGTTGTAATGATAGATGTAAGGAGTTGTTGAACGTTATAGAAAATCTATATGGGATGTAAAGAGAAGTTAGAAGATGTAAGAAGATATAAGAAGATGTAAGAAGATGTAAGAATTATGTTAAGGATGTAAGAAGCTGTAAGGAGATGTAAGAAGCTATAAAGAGATGTAAACTCTTAGCTAAATTCTCAAAAATGCAAAATAGAACAGGGCCTAAATATCCAATCCATTACAAGCAAATCATTTCTAATAATGGAGAACCAAAACTAAAGGTGTTCTTAAAAAAAAAAAAAAGACTAACTAGGCTTCAATGCCATGAATATAGTCAAACAAAACAACGTAGCAATATTATTCCAATGAATCTTAGGCACAAGTAGGACTTCACACATGATAGGGGATTAGCCGCTATGCAGGACTAGCTTGCATGTTCCAATATTATACCAACAACCACCTTGTTCTTATCTCCCCATGTGTCCTTGTCGAATCATGAAGAACCCGTTGGAAGCCTAGTAGAGCTTTATGGTCCTTAGCTCTTTCATTTAGATTCCTAAACCTATAATTCACATAGGATTAGTTTAGAAAAAAGAATACAACTAGCAATGCAAAACTCACTAGGAGATATTACTAAGTACCTTCTCGGGCTCACTGCAATCATGAGCGTGGTGACCCATTTGGTCACAGTTGAAGCACTTAGCTTGCATCAAATCCTTCTTCCTTACATATTTTTCTTTGCCTTGTTGGTTATGCTCAGGTTCCTTATTTAACTGAGCCTTATCAATCTAGTACCCTTGCTCATTCCTTTTAAAACCATTCCTTGAATTAGAGGTTGACATGTGCACTTCTGTACTTGCCATTCTAGTGGCCTTTTGTTGCTCTTCCTTTAGCTCAAGTCGTCATATGATGTCCTTAAAAGTAAGGATATATTTAGTTCGGGAGAGGACCATCTTAATATGACCCCAGTCATTAGGTAAGGAATGGATCACGACATGAACTTATTGCTTATCGGTCAATTCATAACCCATTTTAGCCAATTCACTAATCATGTTTGACATATGTCTCAGGTGCTCCATGAAAGGACATATGAGGTCTTCTCATAATTTTCAAATCTGATAGTGAGAGACCTAAGTCTGGCAATTGCGACAACTGACATGTCGCTTGTAAACTATGAAAATTTTACCATCAGCACAAAAGCATACAAACGTCTAATATTTTAGCATACACTTATGCATGTAACTTGACAATAAACAACATAGTTAATATACATAAACATAGACCCTTGATACATTTTAAACCGCAAGTGCACGACAGCAACTAGCAAGTATGGATCGAATCCACAAGCAGCTTGCTTTCAATTACTAGAACTAATTACTCTACTCAATCTATGCTAATCAATGTCAGAGATTTAAGGATAAACTATAGATGAATAAGATAACAGAATGGAAAATGCCCAGGTTGGAATTAACAGCACTGGTATGATAGCGAATCAATTACTGACTCTGTTAAACAGACCCAAGCATGCATTATGAGTGAATAAATTGTCAATAAAGTCCATCTCCTCCCTCTCTCAAGGGTCGAAGAGTAATCCTAGAACCATAGTCACCTATTCTCATGAGATTAAAAGTTAGAGGATTACAAGGTCTACAGTCTCGAATCCTAATTAGAACCTTAATTATCTTTATGTTAAAATCCTAATTGTCTACTGAGTCACGCTAAGTAAAGGTTTCGTCTTTCAACGCTCCCCTAAACCATAATAACAATAGATGAATGTTCTCTCAAGTATTTTATCGAACATGTGGTGCGCATAGTAGAAAACACAAACACAAACATAGGGGAAGTAGGGTTTGGGGCTAATTCATGATTCAACTACACATAATCGGCGTTAATCCCAACATAAGTTGGGAGATTAGCCACACATCATCTCAAAATCAAACAATACGATTCCAAGAATCACAAGCATAATTCACACAGAATCCTAAAAGCAACAATAAAATAGAGAGAAAGATTCAAGAGATGAACTTGAATTAAACCCAAGCGTAATTGTTGAATAATATTCAATCTACACCCAATTGCCAAAGTAACTCACTAAAAATCTCTCTAACAAAAACCTAGAAAAGTTCTAGAAAAAGTGCTCTCCCAAAGAAAGGAAGGAATGCCCCAAAAACCGTAGTCAAAAAGCATTTAAGTTGTGATGGCAAGGGCATGGCACAGTTGTGCCAGTGGGCACGGGGTGATCGTGCGCCACTGGCTGAGGTGGCATGGTCGTGCCATCCTGTTAGCCGGTCCTCCGTGATGTTTCAGTTCTGCACAACCGTGCTGGTAAGCATGGGGTTTCCGTGCTTAATCACTGGGTGTAGTCGGTCTCTTTTTTAACTTGCAGCTCGTCTTCTTACCCTCCTTTCTACCAATGTTAGTGGATTTTCTCGGTTTTCTGACAGGAACTCTTGAAAATACGAAACACCACTATATGAGCAAAATTTAGACTAAAGGAAGCTAATTTGACCCTTTCTTCTCAAGATCAAACATGAAAATAAGGGAAAAAGGGATCAATTAGGGGCTAAAATAAGGTTGAAATAGAGGTTTGTCAACTCCCCCATGCTTATCTCTTGCTTGTCCCCATGTAAGACTAACTTATGATAAAAGAAAGATGAACCTTGAACTCGTCCTCTAGGTAAGAGATGAACAATCAACAAACCAAATTAGATCATGCATTAAAGGCGGCCAGGTTGAGGTGTAAGACCTTCTCAATAAAACACATGCACTACCATCCATAAATCACCCTACCCAAATGCAACACATCAAGCACCTCGATATCGAAGCATATAGTAGGACTAGACCTTCCTTAATAAATGGTGAGTAAGTAGGACTGGTAGAACCTTACTACCAATGTTAGTGGATTTTCTGACTTGCAGCTCATCTTCTTCGCCCTTCTTTCTACCAATGTTAGCGGATTTTCTTGGTTTTCTAATAGGAATTCCTAAAAACACGAAACACAACTATATGAGTAAAATTTGAACTAAAGGAGGCTAATTTGACCCTTTTTTCTCAAGATCGAACATGAAAACAATGAAAAAAGAGATCAATTAGGGGCTAAAATAAGGTTGCAATAGAGGTTTGTCAACTCCCCCATGCTTATCACTTGCTTGTCCCCATGTAAGACTAACTCATGATAAAAGGGAGATGAACCTCTAAACTCATCCTCCAAGTAAGATATGAACAATCAACAAACCAAGTTAACTTATGCATTAAAGGCGGCCAAATTGAGGTGTGAGACATTCTCAATAAAACACATGCACTGCCATCCATAAATCACCCTACCGAAATACAACACATCAAGTACCTCAATATCGAAGCATATAGTAGGACAAGACCTTCCTTAATAAATGGTGAGTAAGTAGGATTGGTAGAACCTTACTTTAGGACAAAGTAAAGCACTCCCCTCAATGTGTTTAGACTATGTAGCAGGGATGCACTCAATACTCTATTCAATCAAGCAAACTACCATAAGCTTGATAGAGTTCTCAATTCTCGACCACTTGATGTAAAATATAACATGCCAATCATAAGGACTTGTACAAAGGATGTAATGGGGCAAGGGTTAAGGGTGAGAAGTGAAAAAAATTTGAAAGAGTGGAGCTAATAGTCACAGGACTAGGGGGGAAAGAAAAAACACTTCCATAACTAATGTCAAAGCAACTTCACACTATAATTGAACATTGAGCAACAAACCCCACAAAAAACCTCAAAGGAGGAATTAGACAATCTTATCCTCATGACTCCATGCCAACCACTTTATTCATAATTTTTCTACTTCTTTCTTTCTTTTCTTTCTTTCCTTTTTCTTTGCTTCCTCTTTTTTTTTTCCTTTTCTTTGAAGCAAAAAAGGACATGTGAATGGAATGAGAAATATAAAAATCATATCATAATTCCTCCTATGCAAGCCACTAATAGAATACCCAAGGTGACCTAACCTCAAAAGCAAACCCAACTTAAATGGAAGTGTTGCTCCACTAGACCTTGACAAGGGTATAGAGAATATGGATAGGCCAAGTATGTAGTGGATGGGATGAACAACAAAAAAAAGCGGGTAGAAGGCGCAAAGGGCTAGCAAAAAGGGTAATACATATCAATGGGTGGCTTTTTGGCTCATGTGACTGCATGAACAAAATTTTCCTCTGTCATATCGACATACTCAAAATGCTAAATGTGATTTCAAAGATAATAAGACCAAGTTCTAGAGATACAATCTTGGATGAGTCACACAAAAAAAGAAGTAACAGACTATGCAAAGAATAGTCATTAGGCTCAAAATCTCACAAGTAAATCTACCACAATCAAGAAACTTACTCCAAGATATGTCCCATTTATCAAGGTCAATCGAGTCAAACCACATGAGTCTCAAGAACAATTGACATGCAACATAGGGCAAAGGAACTATAAATAGTAATGTCAAAACACATTTTTACAAAAATTCACATCATAACAAGCCACACTTCAACACACAAATTAATAAGATCTATAAATCATCACCTCTTGTGCTCTCTTCATAAGAGGGGATTTTCACAACTTTCATTCAACTCTTTTTTTCAAAAAGCACTAAATCTAACTAAGAAAGTAGTAATATATAAAGGAGAATGAAGAGAAGGGTAAGAAGTAGTACCTGAAAAGGTTGTGAATGCCTCACTCGATCATTTTGCCCTTTTAAGATGTAAAATCTAACCTATATGTTCTAAACTACATGCGCTACTAAATGAAAAATGCAAAAATGATATACTAAAACTACGTGATATCCTATCTATATGATACCAATGCAAGTGAGGTCATTCAAGCCACGCCCCAAAGTCCACAATTTCACCTAAAAAGTTATAAGCTCACCATCCCATGCTTGAGATTTTTATTGTCCTCAATGAAAATGACATATGAAAAAGCTAAGGGGAGGGGAGAACCAATAGCGCGCAAGGGAAAAGAGGGAGGGCGGGGAAAAATGGCACACCTTTTTTTTTTTTTTCAAGGATGCTTGGGTTGCCTTCCAAGAAGCGCTTGTATAAGGTCCCTAACCTGACATTTACCTCATGTTGGCAAATGATAGCAGGATGGAGGGAGGTGGAGGTGATAAAGTGATGAATGGTGTTGCCGCCAACACCTGCCCAGGTGAAAGGTGGTGTCTTCATGAGTAGTAGGGATGATTGGAGGTAGATTAGACAGCACTATAAACCTTATATAAGGTCCTCTATCCCCGTCAAACACCATGACACTTGAAACAGCTGCATGAGGGATAGAATATGGAGGGGCCTTAGGAAGTAAAGGAGGAGTAAGAACTATAGATGGTATTTGTGGAGGGACACAGAAGTTAATCATCTTATCACACCCTAGAAGGACATGGTTTCTGTCTGTACATCGATCACCACCCCTACAGTAGCCAAAAACAGCCTCCCAAGGATAATGCGGGCCCAGGAGCTCTCATCCATATCCATGACAATAAAACCATAGGGGATGATGAACTTACTCGCCTGAATAGGAATGTCCTCTAAAATACCTGCAAGTCATCTGAGGGTGCGATCTGCTAGCTGTATGGTCATGGTGGTGGGCTGCAAGCCTAGCAACTCGAGCTTCTTGCACAGAGAGGCACATATTAAACTCACACTTGCCCCTAAATCATAAAGGAATCTCTTGATCTACACATCCCCTATGTAGCAAGGGATAGAGAAGCTCCTAGGATCCTACACCTTCGATGGTGACTGACTCTAGAGAACTGAGCTGCAAACCTCTCCGATAGGGACCACTGGAACTCCCTCAGGCTCACCTTTCTTGGAAAGGAGCTCTCCCAAAAATTTGAAGTAGAGCACTTTCCTGAGAGATTTCAAGAAAGGGGTATCAGTATAAATCCGCCTCAATGCAACTAGGAATCTTGCAAATCTGGGCTCAAGCTTAAATAGCTTAGCCTATGCTACCCTATGAGGGTAAGGTATACGTGACTGATAGGGGCGAAGTGGAGGTGGAGGAGTGACATTCCCATTAGAGCTCAAGCTTTCCTCTTCCTTCTGCTCATCAGTTTCTGCAGAATTAGGAATTGAAAGTGTCTCCTGGAGGACTATGATAGGACTCTCTTCTATCCCCTTGCCACCGCAAAAATAGCATTGATATATCCCCTGGGGTTGGTCTCAGGCTGACCTAGTAGATGCCGTTGAGGTCGGAACAAATGACTGACTTGTTGGGCTCTCTAGACGATCTGTGTATCCATCGCCTTCTGGTGAGAGATCATAGCATCAAACTTTGCAGTCAGCCGGTTGATTAACTCACCAAAAACTTCATTGGTTTTGGTTTGAGTTACTATGAAGCGCTCCATGAGACTCTCCAAGTAGGATGTGGGATGTGGAGGTGGAAGGGGTGGGTTGTAGGGAGCTTTATATTAGAATCCAGGTGGCTGTATAGAACTCTGGGGATAAGGGTTGGGATTTTTGTACAGTGGATTGGGGTGGCTCTTCCAACCTTGGTTATAGGTAGTAGAGTGGGAATTGTGCTGTGGTGGAGGGTTAAAGTTATGAAGAGCATTAGCATGCTCAATGGTAGAGGAATCATTGTAGCACTCAACAGAAGTATGCCTCTGCACACCACAAGTCTCACAAGCAACACACACTCCAGCTGTGCTAGAAGTGCCCACCCTGTTCAGTCTCTGTGCCAGCGCATCCACCCTGCGGGCAAGGAGTGTTACGGCATCTACCTCATATCTGCCACTACTCCTCTTTGGGGTGACTCTGTCAGTTGATCAGTGGTAGTTGTTGGAAGTTATCTCTTCTAATAGAGCCTTTACTACTTCAATGGGCTTTCCCATAAGAGCGCCTCCCATTGCAGCATCTACTGATATCTTGACTAACTGTTCTAGCCCATTGTAGAATGCCTGGATGAGGAGCCAGTTAGGCACACTATGGTGAGGGCATTGCCACTGGAGGTTTTTGAGCCTCTCCCCAGCCTCGTACAAGGACTCCCATCTCGCTGAGTGAAGAAGGTGATGTCGATCCTCAACTTTGTAGTTTTTTTAGGTAGAAAATATTTGTTGAGAAAAGCCTTTTAGAGTGCCTCCCAAGTAGTAAATGAGTTGGGCTTCTAATTCTGTAGCCAGTCGCTGGCTCTATCCTTCAGTGAGAAGGGAAAAAGCCTCAGTCGTATGGCGTCGATGGATACCCCGTTGAACTTGATGGTGTCACACTTTGCAGGGAATTTACGAAGGTGCATATTGGGGTTATCCGAGGGGTGCCCATCGAATTGATCTCTCTCCAAAAAGGTGACGAGGGCGAGGTTGAGCTCGAAGTTGTTAGCCTCTACTGCAGGGCTAACTATGGATAAGGTGATGCCCGACACCTGCGGTAAGGCATAGTCTCACAGCACTCTTTGATCTTGCCCTGCCATCTCTACTACGACCCTCTTCTTTCTTCTCGCTTCTCCGCTTCGCCTTCGAGTGGTTGCTTCGATTTCAAGATTGAACGGGACAAGGTTTTGATTCCCTTGACTTCTCCTGTGTATGCAAAACAAACACTACATCAAGCGTAAACGTTATCTTGTAAGAATAAGGAAAAGCTACAAACATTAAAAAGAAAAATGAAATCCTAGTATAGAGTATTTCAATCGGTTCTAATATTGAAATGGACAAGCTCCCCGGCTATGGCGCCAAAAACTTGTTACGTTTTAAACCGCAAGCGCACAGCGTAGCTGTATTTAGCAACCGGCAAGTACGGGTCGAATCCACAAGGAGTTTGCTTTCAATTACTAGAACTAATTACTATACTCAATCTAGGCTAATCAATATCGGAGATTTAAGGATAAATTATCGATTGATAAGATAACAGAATGGTAAAACACCCAGATAAAAATTAACAGCATGAATATGATAGCGAATCAATTACTGACCTCGTAAACAGACCCAAGCATGCATTATGAGTGGATAGATTATCAATAAAGTCTATCTCCTCCCTCTCTCAAGCGTCGAACACTAATCCTAGAACCATAGTCACCTATTCTCATGGGATTAAAAGTTAGAGGATTACAAGGTCTACAATCTTGAATCCCAATTAGAACCTTAATTATTTTCATATTAAAATTCTAATTATCTACTAAGTCACATTAGGTAAAGATTTCGTCTTTCAACGCTCCCCTAAACCATAATAAAATAGATGAATGCTCTCTCGAGTATTTCATCAAACACGTGGTGCGTAAAGTAGAAAACACAAACACAAACATAGGGGAAGTAGGGTTTGGGGCTAATTCATGATTCAACTACACATAATCGGTGTTAATCCCAACCTAAGTTGGGAGATTAGTCACACATAATCTCAAAATCAAACAATACGATTCCAAGAGTCACAAGCATAATTCACACAGAATCCTAAAAGCAACAACAAAAGAGAGAGAAAGATTCAAGGGATGAACTTGAATTAAATCGAAGCGTAATTGTTGAATAATCTTCAATCTACACCCAATTGCCAAAGTAACCCACTAAAAGTCTCTTTAACAAAAACCTAGAAAAGTTTTAGGGAAAGTGCTCTCCAAAAGAAAGAAAAGAAAAGTTTTAGGGAAAGCATTTAAGTTGTAACAGCACGGCCGTTCCAGTGGGCATGGGGTGACCGTGCGCCACTGGCTGGGGTGG
This sequence comes from Carnegiea gigantea, assembly GCA_029747015.1. Classification (NCBI taxonomy): domain Eukaryota; kingdom Viridiplantae; phylum Streptophyta; class Magnoliopsida; order Caryophyllales; family Cactaceae; genus Carnegiea; species Carnegiea gigantea. Next base: position 178,808 of record JAKOGI010000671.1, read on the forward strand.
CACGGTCGTGCCTCCTAGCACGGGGTGGCACGACCACCCTGCTAGCCAGTCCTTCGTGATGTTTCAGCATGGCACGACCGTGCGGGTAAGCATGGGGTCCCCGTGGTGAATCTCTGGGTCTAGCCGGTTTCTTTTCTAACTTGGAGCTCGTCTTCTTAGCCCTCATTTCTACCAAGGTTAGCGAATTTTCTCGATTTCCTAACAGGAACTCCTGAAAACACGAAACACCACTATATGAGCAAAATTTAGACTAAAGAGGGCTAATTTGACCTTTTCTCCTCAAGATCGAACATGAAAATAATGAAAAAAGGGATCAACTAGGGGCTAAAATAAGGTTGAAATAGAGGTTTATCAACCCTAGAATACAAAGTTCACATATATTCTTGATCGTTGTCATATGAATGAATATTTTAATGCAATTAATTGTCCTTTCATTCCAAGTTACCAGAACACTTAACGCACATTGAAATATTGTAAAAGAAATTCTCCAATTTTTTATCAAAAAAGATATGCCAACCTCAAGACTATTTCAAGAAAGTTTAACATATATCCATAAATATATGAAAATGAGTTTAATCATTTTAGGCATAATTTGCATATTTAACAACATTTTCAAAAAACATTTTTTTTAAGAATAATTTCAATGTCCTCTCACCTAATTTATTTAGGGAGGATACATATATAAATCTTATATGCAATTTGGAGATTACAAGATATGAAACATATTCTCATAATATGTAACATAATATTCATGATTCAATCAAGCATATATATACTAATTATATATAGCATGAAATTCAATTGAAAACAAATGAGCTAAATATAATAGAGATTTCACATGATACTTTCGCTCAAATTGATCTCAATGATATTAAACAATATGCTCATGCCTCTCATGAAATTCAATAGAATGAAATATGCTCAAATAAAGATTCTCAAGGAATCACATAGTATTTCATTCTCAAAAAAAGAAAAAGATATCAAGTATTATAAATATATCCTCGCAAAAAAAATAATATTTTAGAAATCCCATAAAAATTCCAATCAAATTATTCAAATTCATATGCCTACATACTTTCTCAAAAATTTTCAGGAAATTTTTTTAAATTAAAACCACATAAAAAAAACAACAAAAGGGCAATCATGTGCAAAGGGCATGACAGCTAAGGGGCGTGGAGGTATTCCCTAACCCTTGGTTGCAGCTCACACGACCCAAATAGAAAGGGAAGTGGACCATTGTGACCTGAAGAACAAACTCCGTCCTAAATCGTCAATTTCCGCCCAGATATATCCAAATTGCCTATTGGGATTCATCCTAAAGTATTTTAGGACTGATGTGGAGCAAGAATTGTTAAAAATTCTGCGTAAAAAGACCCAAAAATCGAGTTTCGTTTGCTGAAATATCGTGCAATGCACCGGCAACTTTCCGTCGAATTCCAACCAATTTTCGGCGAATTGGTGGCCGCTTTTAGAGGGGTTTGGTAACAAAATGCACAAATCACTTGCAAGAAATAATGACAAAAAAGGAATCAAAATTGAGTTCAAATTGTGAAACATAACCCTGAAAATTTTGGTGAAAATACGCCAAATTTCAGCCAAAACAAGAAATAGTTGGAGGGCTTTTGCTAATAATATAGTCAAAAACAATGATATCACGTCATTTTTGAAAGAGCCCTAACCCTACAATTGCTGAGAACTTTTCGTTCATTCCGGCCATATCTCCTGTCAATAATCGACATGGGTTGAAGGCTTTTACTCAATACTACTTGGGTAATAAAAAGCACAAATCAATTGAAGAAAATTTATCCAAAAATCGAGTTCTACTACTCAACTTAAGCCCTAGAAGCATGAACACCTTGTTTGCCAAAATTCGGGCAAGATTTCAATCCAATTGACTAATAAATTGAGGGATTTTGGTCAAAATCAAATGGCTAAGACGTTCCATGCATCAATTTGAATGAAAATTAAACGAAATCAACGATTGAGAAATTGAATTTGGGGTTTCATATGTGAAGAGCTCTAGAATATTATCCAATTATTCACACTATACTCAACAAAATCATGCATACAATATGTCAAATTAGAGCTCTCTTCAAGCTCTATCAGAGTCAAGAACTTCACGAAAAATTATCAAGGATTAGCACATGAAATAATAGCATGAAGTTTCGGGCTTTTTAAGCAACACAGCCAAAAAAAGAAAAAACAATAATGTGGCTATTAGTATGTTTAGGGCACAAATTACTAGAGTACATCCAACCAGGAAATAAGCCGATTAGCCCCGATCCCAATAAAGGAATTAATATATCGAATTGAACATAAACAAATTTACCTTAATCCTGCAGTGGAAGACAATCGAACATTGGTGCTGAATCACTGGTTGAGGAAGGAACTCACAATTTGAAGAACCTTCACGATCGCACAGCCCAAGAGCCTTAGGGTTTTGTGCAGAAAACTCTCTTTTGAGAATCTTCAATGTTTTTAACGTGTGTTTCCACTTAGACTTGTCCCCTTTTTATATTAGATGGACTAGTTGATGAACTAGGATTTCTGAGGTAAATAAGCCGTCAATTTGTTGTACTTATGGGACTCACATCCTTTATAGGTATTTCATGCCCTAAATCCAACACTAACAATATAAACCAACTTGAGGAGAGACAATAGATGGAGCAGTAGTTTATTTACTAAAGTAATAGAAATAATTAAGGGTCGGATTTGAAAGCACATGGCATGTCTTAATGATTTTTTAACAATAATGCATGATTAGACAAATAGTGAGTGTAAAACTCCCGCCAATTGTAAACCTTTACTTAGTTCTTTTTTCTCGCAATTAGCTAATGCCTTTCAAAAAATTAACATGAAATGGAATTGAAGTAATACTATTGCAAAATAAAATGATGCGTTTCATCTCTCCATAAAAATAGAAATGTATCATTGTTGTCTTTGCGTCCTGACGTACCACTTGTCGAGTTGTACGTTAATAAGCAAGTGCTTGGCCAAACATTAATTTGTAATTATTATAATGCCCTCTAGGGAGACACCATGCCACTTTGAAGGCCTCGATCACTTGAAGGGGGGGGGGGGGGGGGGGAAGGACATAATGAGTGTACCCTACATTCATTTTTTAGCTTCTGTACCATTCAAATCCACTCTTCCCACGTCAGGCAATATGCTTTTGAGCCATGATTGCATGCTTCTTATCCGCTCACTCTAGTAATTAGCTAATTACTCACCCATATGTATATTTACAACATAAGTCTGAAGTCTCTTGTTTTAAGTACGTACTACAGTTACTAGACTTTTTACATAGATAAATACAAGATATTTGTTTCAATAAATGACCTTTTTTTCCGCATCATAATCAAGTAAAGATGAGGTTATATACATTTTAATTTTCCTAAGTTTTACAAACATGATTGCATTAGTTTGGCTCAGTTAAAATGATATTTATCATAAGAATTTTTATTAAAAATATATTAGATTTGTTGCGAGCAACAGTTTGTCAAAAGGTACTCACCACGTTACCGAAAAATCTTTCCAAGAATTTACTATGTTCATTGTGTCCTGTAGTTTTAACAAAAGAAGATTTTAGTGTTACTGTATTTTCTTTGAGAGTTATAGGTTCCCTTGCATAGGGTTGTACTCTCTCTTCTATTGGACATGCTCTTTTCCTCACGATAATGCGGGTTTTTACAATGTCAAGATCCATTCCCTCACGGTGAATATGTCGGATATTAATTGATTGATCAATTGGATCTTTTATTTTCACCTTTCAAGGATTTTGTATTTGTTTTATATGGAGATGAGTGGATAGGTAGTAAAATTTCATATGATTCTGTTACGATATATTTTTTTATAGCTACAATTTCTTGTGAAGCAATGACTTATTTTGTGAAATTTATATTAAAGATCGCCATTCGCCCACATTTAAACAATATGAATTGAAACTAAAAGATGCACTTTATGTCCAAAATAATATGCTCTTTATTTAAAGCGAGTTAATCGTATATTCATTATCAACTGCTTTAATATTAAAGTCTATTTTAATACTTCAAGTTTATTTATGCTAAAAGATCTTATGGCTGCGGTTAGACCTGATCAACGGGTCGGGGTGATCAGGGTCGGCTTTTTTTGTCTCTGACTGTCCTAATCCTGAAATTGAGAGTATCTGACTACGATGAGGATCGGGCTTGGGTAGAGGTTTTGACCTTCTGATCTGACCCCTTGATCCTTGCTTTTGTTAAAAACTAAATTTAAGATCAAAATTTAAAACTAAAACAAGATACTTTGGGTTTCATTTATTCAAAACCTTTTCGCTTTCTGCTTTCTCGTCTCCTCTTACCTCCATCCCTCAAATCTCACTGACCTGTAATCTTTTAACGCCCCTATCTGGTATTTGGAGTTGTCGTTTTAATGAACTAATCGTTTTAATCACTAAATTGCACATTAGAATATATATTCGTAATTGCGATACATTTCATTTGAACATTATATTATTGTTTGACCTCTTGTTTTGTAAGATGTTTAATGTTGAACTTTATAATAAAAAGAAAATTTAGTGAAAAATCTCATTTTCTATATTAGGAAGATTTGAGAGTCAAGTCTAATTCGATGACCAAGGGTACCCGTAAGGTCAGAGTAAGTGTTAGGCAATCCGCATGAGGGTCGAGTAGGGTCAGGGTCGAGAAAATCCTATCTACTGACCCTCATGACTCGACCATCATCTGATTCGGCCCTCCATTTGATCTACTCTAGCTGCGGTAGATTATATAATTTTTTGATACAAATATTTTTTTCCACAAACAAAGGAAAAATTTCGAGGTGATCATCAACTATATTTATATCAAAAAAATGAGAATCAAACTCTCATATTACATCGAAACTTCGATTAGGTTAACACAACCTTAATGGACAATAATATACAGCAAATGCCAAAAGTAAAACAATAGTTAGATCATTAGCTGAATAAACCAACAGGATGATTGAGATGATTAATTCCATAATGGTGATTAAATCTGTCAGCAAACTCAGGATTAATGAGACAATATTGTCGGCACATAATTTGTATTGTTTCATTTTTTATTAATGGCAGTAATAAAAAGGACGTGTGGGTTCATAAAGAGAGAGTCGTGGATGCCATGCCACCATTTGCGCATTCATTCATTTTGAGACACTAATTTTAATTAATTTCCAACCAACTTTTATCAATCTTCCATTAATAAATATCTACCTCCGAGTGAAGGGACACAATGTTTTAGCCGTATTTTTATTGGATGGGAAATTTGTATATTGTATAATACTATTGTACCCACAAGCTAAGGAATTATATTTGATATTTTAACTGCCTTCAAATTAATTTAATGTGCTTTGAATCCATGTAGATCGTTAAGCATTATAGGTGAGTTGTATCTGTCTTGCCTTTTGGCAACTAATTATTCAAAAAATAAGTAACATACTTTAAACTCAAAATATATTTATTTTAGATGAGACTGTCTTATCGAAAAATAAATTAAAAAATAATATGCGTACATAAGTATAAAATTATTCGGTAATATAAAAATCAATTTAAAAAACCAATCTCATAAAAACAAACCTTTGAGATAATCTCATTCAAGAACAGACAATTTCGAAAAGCTATTCATTTCAGTAAAATGTACCACTGAACATCATGCATTACTTCATTTTTTGGGATGGCTCTCTAGTTGATCCTAATTGCTATTCACCATATTGCTGCAAATTGCAAATTAGACCTCGGCTTCCTATAATTAGTTTTTACATTATGATTCTCGTATTTTTAATGGTGGTCACTGTCATAATGCATATGGCATTGCAATTCACAGTGCATGCAAAAATTTATGTTGTAGTAGACGTATTACTGTTCAAATCCTATCAAATACCGGTGGGTGACAACTGAATACAACGTTGTGTTGAAAATTGTCGAAAGTTATTGAAAATTGATAAATGGTTAAAGAAAATATAACTATGTATTTTTAGTAAGTACTTATTAGTGCTTATAGTTACTTAAAATTGCTAAATAATGTTGAACGTTGCTGAATATTATTGACTACGAACGATAAATGTTTATCATAAGTTAAAAATAAGATAACGTAAGCAGCCTTTAGACACAAGTTAATTAATTTTTTTTAGGTTAGTTCTAGGCAGACAACAAAATCAAATCATAAGCCCCTCCCTCGTTTGAAACGCCAACGATTTCAAGTTTTCAACACCGGAAATCAAGGGATTTCTTAGATTATTTGCATTCTTCATGTTTTATTTTTTAATTTTCTTGGGTGACGTTGCTTGAATCTTTCCCCATACCATAGACATAATTTACCAGCTAAATACAATTATATATTTATGTACGTAGCTAGACTTGTAGGTAGGGTTTTGTCTTCACATGGGCAAAAATGGAGGATAAATTTCTAGGCTTCATTTTATGGGCAAATCATTATTTTATATTCTTTATGGTTGGATCTACCATGCATGCACTGCCATATGAATTATGCTCGATCTATTTTGTATTTTTTTGCTAAGCTTCAATTTTACTCTCTTGTTCCATCCCATCCGTCTTCAGCCTAAAGATTTTCTTCCTGAATCAGGAGATGCCAAGGTTTTCCTTATTTTATTTTCATTCTTTGGTTCAAAAGAAAATAAAAACAGCGAGAGAGAGACAAAGGTGCATGAGTAGGTAAAAAGAATACTGGGCTCAACTCCTATACAATTTCTAAAGTGCACTGTTGGTTGAACAATAAATGGTGACACTAATGCATTGTGGGATATTTAAGGATACTTTAAGGACACATGCATGTTAGAATGAGGTGTTGAAAAAAAAAATTGAAAGAGCAAAAATTATTTGAAAATTCTGAAAAATCACCAAATTTTAAAAAATAAGCAATGTTAATATTGGATTTTACTTAGTATTTCATGTCCTACTAATTAAAAAAAGGCTCCTAATTCCTTTCCTATTTTTTAAATGAATAATTCCTAGTTTTTAAAAAGATTAAAAAAGTAGGAGGAAAAATTTTGATATAATGGTTGACATGATACTTAAAACGATTTCAGGTCAATTAATTCGAGTAAAAAGAAGAGCATATCTGTTATATAGCAGTCACAACCCCAAGAAAGAATGTTAAAAGAATTTCCTAAACATCTATGGCCCTATAAGTTGTCCTGTATATGCTCCCAGTTTCGCAGAATATTCACTAGTAAGATTATTCCATTTTTATTTGCAGCAATTGTAGTCTATCTATCAACGGACATGCTTTAAAAAAATATATTTATATTCAATGATGCAGGTTTACTTAGAAGCCCCTTTTTTAAGTTTATGATGATATTGTATAGGTTTCTCCCTTAATGATAAACTTTCTCAGCTATTTGAAATATCCGTTTAATTATACTCTCAAAATTTATCCAACTATTTTTTCTTTTTGTATTCCCAAAAATTACGAATTATTTCAACTTAATAAGGAAAAACCCAATAAGAAATTATTTAATTAGCAAGGTATAGAATACAATTAGGTATTATGCTTAAAAAAATTAGAGTAAGCAAGGGGCATTTTACCGATTTCATTTTTAATATGGAACTAGTATCTCCGTAGCATGTTGTAATTATCATCAACTTTTTAGATGTTTCATTTTTACCGTATATATTTTTAAGTACTTATATTACTATAAAAACTACATTATTGAGTATTAAATTAAAAAAATACGGTAAATAGTGGAAGAGTGTTACTATTTATAAGTCACATAGCTCCCTTTTTTATTTATAATTTTTCACAATTATAAAATTACACATATAATACTAATTCTTCACTGATAGGGTTGATTCAATCAAAATTTATTTGTACTCATGGTTATAAACCATGACACTAAAGATTCACAATTGATCATTAACCACAACTGTTAAAAAATTGATAATCATAAATTATGTAATATATTAACTAGTAAATTTTCCTCTATGCATGCCATATGGGATAGTTTTTAAATTTTTGTCTATAGTAAACATACATACAAAATGATAAATAATCTAATTCTTCATGAGATGTAGGAAAATTTTTTAATTTTTTTAAAGTTAATAGTTTTCAAATTTAAAGTATAGTTCTTAGGTAGAACAAATTATATATAAAAAAATTATTAAATTGAAATTCTTGTATATTAGAATATATTGTGATTAACTTAATTGAATATATATACACATGTCAGATCTTAATATGAATTTGATGTATGATTTCTTGTATATTGTTACAATTTGTGATGTGGTAATAAGACATAACATAAGATTATCACACACTTTCACAAATCACAATAAGAATAAGAATATGTATTAAAAGAAAGATAATTATTTCACCACCAAAAATTTGTTAGCATTAGCTTGGATTCTTACATTCTCATAAATTATTTTCTATTATCTTTTAGTAATGACATTTTTTTTTAAAAAAAAGGATAAATTATGTAAAAGTGATGTGTGTGCAAAGATTAAGAGGTTTTTTGTTTTTGTTTTCCTATACCCTTGTCATGCATGGAAAAATTTTGAGTTTTTTAAAGTAATAATTATACGTAAAAAGTATAGTAAATTATATTTGTGATTCATGTAATTTGTAGAAAAATTGTTTGAGCCTCTAAAAAAAATACAATGGTTTTCTTTTTAAAGTTAAGTAGAAAATCTCACTCCCAGAGTGATTTGCAAATGTAAAAAAAGAAAAATTAATTTATAATATATCAAACTAATTGTGAATTTCTCACTGCTTTTTTTAAAGTTGACAGGGTACAGTAAATTTTTTGTGATTCATAAATTATTTGTTATTTATGTAATAAATAATTTGTTCTAAGATCGCATGGATGTAGTTGTTGTAATAGTAGTAGTTGTTGTTGTTGTAGCAGTACAGTAGTAATAACAACAAAAAAAATAAAAACCTTTTATTATTTGTTAGAAATTGTGTATTGTATAGTTGAGAGGATCCGTAACTATGATCATAATGTATATAATGTCTCTAATATTTCATATTTATAATGGAAAAAATCTTTTATTATTTATTATTTTAATTAAAAATAATGATTTATGTGGCCTGAAATTAGGTTAGAAAAGTCCAGATCTCTAAAAATTTGACACATGCACCACATAGTAACTTTAAAAGATTATATGCATGTGTGTGTATATATATATAATGGAAAAAATCTTTTATTATTTATTATATGCGCGTTAATCGGGGGCTTTAACAAGTGAGCAACAATAGGAGGAGGAGAGAGAAATCCAACCGAAATGAGAACAACTCCACCACCACAATTGTCGCCAGTGACGGACAGAGGGATAAGGATGGAGTAATTTTGACTGAAAAAGAGGGATTGGGATGGTTAACTCATTACAAGGTAATTATGGGATACTACTGAAATCATAATGCAAATATTCACAACGATGGAAATATTAAGGTTCCGTTTGAACCTTGAAAAATTTGATGGAAAGAAAAAAAAATTGAGAAAGTTACTTTTTTCTTGTGTTTGGTTTGGAGAAAATCACAAAGAAAAAAATACGGAGGAAAATTAGGTGGAAAAATTGTTAGAAACAAGTGATAAAATTTTTCTCATAAAATGTTGAAAGGAAAGTTTGAGGAAAATCCCTCCAACCTCACATTACTTAGATGACACCAATATGATTCAAGTAGTTCATCAACATTCAAATTTCTCATCCAAATTCTTATATTTTTTCCTCAATCCAAACCAGAGAAAAAACTCATTTTCTCCATACTTTTTTTTCTTCAACTTTTCTTTCCATCAAATTTTCTAAGGACCAAACAGAGCCTAAGTAAATTATTTTTAAACCGAAAATAATGAGAATGTTTTATAGATAATGAAAATATTTTGTTTGATATCCTTCTTAACCATCGCCCCAAGGATAATGATTAGCAAAATCGATATTTTTTATACTAAAAGATCAAGAGATTTTTGATTGGTACCCCTATTAATAGTTTTAAGTTGAATTCACATCATATTGAAGTATATGTCATATTAAGATTTATTGTTTCTAGTTCTATTATAGTATATGCCATATAAACTCTAGCCAACTAGCGGACAAAAGCTAGCAATAGATATCTGATTATAATGTTAAAATTATATCAAAATTAAATTAGTTGTGTTCAAAATCCTAAAACTTTTCTGTCCAATATCGTTTGTATTTCCTAAACAACGTCACGAGAACAACTTAGAAATTTTAAAATGTGTGGTTGAATGTAATGTGATCCAATCAACTTTATAACGCAATCATGATTACATAGTATGTTGTAATCATAATTAGAAAGCAGTTATTATTTCTAATACTTTCTTACAATCAAATAAGATAATGAAAATACAATTATATTACAGCTTATTTGCATTATAGTGTTGTTTATATCGAACCAAATATTACCGAAATTTAAGCCAACCTTGAAATCAGCTAACCCATCGTTCTAGCAAAAGGAAATTAACCCTAACAAAAACTCTTAACACCGTGGCCACTTGCAAGGTCAAAATTGCACACGGAGACCCCTCGTATCAACAGAAGGATATTTTACACTAACTTCCCTTCAGATTTCACGTATTTATTAATATGACTTTGATATTTTATTGTTAAATTTTGCCACCCTTAAATTTTCAGCGTTGTATTACTAAAACATTACTCGGGTGAATATATGAAGAATGGCAAGCAAATAACCAATTTACCTCTCTCACAATTTTGTTTGCATATTCTCTCTCTTTTGGCAGACTAAAAGGATTACACTTGTATTCTGGTTGATCAATTTGTATCCCTTTTAATGCATTACAAAAGATACAAATCAATCAATCAGTTCATATTTTTCGTATATTTATCGGAGTAATATTTCGATAATACAACACTGAAATTTTGAGGGAGGTAAAACTAAATCCTAAGATATCTCTGTCACATTAATAAATACTTCAAACATGAAGAGGATTGGTGCAGAACATCCCTCAATGGATGCCAAGATCTTCCACTCCAATGAACATTCACTAAAATCAGAACATCAACGCAACCCCTTAATTTTTGGTTGGATTGGAGTCAAAGTGAAGCACAAAGTCTCCTAGCTAGAATATGACATTCAAACTTGTGGCTTGCAACTTACTTGGCCGACAAATTCAGCCTTTGAATGGTCCATTGTACTGAATTTTTCCTTTTCCCCCTTTTCGTTTGTGATCTCAAAGATAAAAGTTTTTGTTTTTCCCCCCTCTCTGTTTTTGCTTTGAAAATGGGAAGACAACGAGAATAAGCCAAGGCATAAAATGCGCTTTTTGTGAGACCAAAAATGCACCTTTTGGTTCTTCTTGTTTGGTCCATTTGACTTGGGTTAATGCATGTTTTTATTTGCTTTTGATAATTTTCTGATGCTGCCGGTGGACGCTTTTTCTAGTGCATTTACTTTTCCCATTCCTCCCCCCTCCCCCCCTTTTTAGTCCTCTCTCATGTCCAAATTAGATGTTGAGTTTTCTCATGTATACTAGATGTTAGATGGATGTAGGTTCCATGAGATCAACATTTAAGACTTAAAACTAAAGGTCATGTTTCATACTCTCATGTCACAACCATCTAAAGTTATTATTAGAGCGAGTGTAAATCTAATCGTGAATTTTTTAACCACCAATTTAATTTTTTAATTGAATTAGTTCTTCAGTATATTATCAAAGTCTGGCTACATTCAATCTAGCTTTGCCACTATCCCCCATAAAGAGAATACCACTTGTTGGATCTTACCAGTATCATACACATATGTGAATAATATAAAAGTGAAAGAAAATTTTTCTAATGACTAATAATTTAATTTCTATACGGAACAAATGTATTAAAATTTTAAAAAACAGGTTAGTCACTTAGATAAGAGTCATGTCATTTTAACAACTTCTCACACACAACAAATAAATTGAATTTAGAGAAATATTATCAATTTAGAGCTGTCTTCGTACTTGGTATCAGTTAGTTAAACACATAGGAAAAAATTTAGAGGACGTAGAAATTCCTAAAATTTAATGCATTCAAGATCTCAATTTAATTGCACCAATGAGACGAAGTAAAGTGCTATCAATCACGGAGAGATTAATTTAATCTAATGAGTTACTATCAAAACATGCAATCTATTGCTTTAGATTGATTGTAGATCTCCCTACAAATACAATCTTGTTTAATTAGGGATTTCTTTAGGTGCACTAACTCCCTGATAGTCTATAGAATTCCAAAAGCCCGTGATAGTCGCCGGCTCACGTGACTCGAGACCGAGCCATCTTGCTTAGTAACTTCTTTTAACTACCAACTAACCTCCATTATTTAAACACTAATCACTCACTTAAACAATTAATTAAAGGCGGATAAATGATTATCATCCAAAGTCAATATATACCCAATATTAACATAAAACAATAATTATTAGTAACCAATGAGATAATTATCTTAATTGGGAGTCCTTTCTTAATTATTACAGGGGTCCCATTTTAGCTTTCATGCCTCTGAATATTTGAACCAATTAACACCATCATTAAAGGTTAATTTAATTTTCACTCGGGTAAAATCTTACAACTGCTTGGGTAATTATATTAAAAAGTTACTGTCATCAGTTGCTATGATAATCTAAACATAGTCTATTGTCCATTTTCGGTAAAATCGAGAGAGTATTTAACAGGTTTATTTATTTATTGAACCATATTAAAGGCAAACCATATCATGGAACCTATCAGTTCTCGCCCCCCACCCCCCAAAAAAAGGGCATATCATCCAATTGTTTTGTACTTTTTATTCATTGCAAACAAATTAGAATATCACTATGGCGTTCTCTATTTTTATTTTTCGATGAACATAAACAAGCCTTATATATAATTATAATGACAAAGTTATAGGCAGGTAATTAACTTCTCACTCTTATAATGCCCCTGTGTAATGTGCATAGGGGTCTTCTAAAGATATTTATTTTTTCATAATGATATGCAAAATCTTGTACATTAGCTATTATTATATTATAGAATGAAGGCTAAGAGTATAGGATGGTTTTTTTTAAATATGTATTACTTCATTCTACTTGATTAGCCAAGTTTTTGAAGCCGAAATTAACTATATTCAAGCGAAATTCACACAAAAAATTTTATTGGAGAAAAAAAGAAAGTAACTAATAGAATAAATTAGCCTTAAATGTTTTTGTTAGGTAAACCGTTCTTTACATTAAACTTTTGTTTAATTCTCCATTTGATATAATTATTAAAGAGTTGATTGGGTAGAGTGGTCAAAAAAGAGGTTTGTTTTGAAAATGCAACCAATATTGTTGTCTCATTCTACCATAAGGTCAAAGTAAACATGAGCTTGTGATTCCTTGAAGAGCCTCCCGTAACCATTTGTTTAGGAGATCTAATGGAGTTATTTTGGTGGGTATTTGTGAAAAGGTTGGCATTCAAATTGGTCAAGTGAAAGGGGGGCCTTCGTGAATCATGGGAGGAACTTTTTTCAAGGTACAATCTTTTTTGACAAATGACTTTTCTGGGTTGCATGATTGAGCAAGTTTTAATTCAAAGTTTTACACCGTATCCAAGGAAGGTTCAATAATTACAACATGTCGGAATAGTGCCATTAATTTAAAGCATTCCTAGCTTGTATTTCAGTTTTTTTTTTAATTTAAACCTGTCAAATCATTAGAAGTTCTACTATTCTGAAACTTGTTATTTTAGCCAATGAAATTCATTTTTGGATAACTGAATTAAATATTTGTCATAGAGCCCATCATTAAACATATTTTATTACTTTTAAATTTTGTGTTTGTATTTTATGTTTATTACTTGTACAAATATTTTTAATTTTCTAAATATAGTGAAATTTATTTTTTCTTGACTAGAAAAATGTATTTTTTAAAATGCCTGAAAAATTGATCACTTTTTTTTTTGGTTGAACATATAACATAGTATGTATTTTTATTGGTTATACCAGCAACTGAAGATAAGATAGAAAGTACAACAAGATTAAAAAATAATATAATATGAAGGTTTGATATAAAAAAATACAATACAAAAGGGCGAACGGAAAAAAACTATAATACAGTAGGACTCGGAAAAAAATACATCACAAAAATTTAACTAGAAAAATAAAAATCACAACACAAAAGATCGATAAGAAATACATAACAATTATGACTGCGATCCTTGTCGTGTCATTTGCCGCTTTCACATTTCCCAGCCAAGTCCCATTGGAGATGTGCATATTATTCTGGATCATGAACTTGTGCTACTTTACGAAGGTAGACTGTGTAGCACAGATGATAATTCCGTCAAACATTAGGCTCCGGAGTGCTATCGTTCTCATGATCATAGTTATAAGGAAAGTCATACGAATCACGTTCGTCCTCGACGATCATGCTGTAGAGTATAACACATGTCTTTATTATCATCTCAACTCAGCCTTGTCGACGTAGCGAGCAGGGCCATGAATGATGGCGAAGCGAGCTTGTGGAACCCCGAGTGCTCTCTCCACATCCTTTTTAACAGATTCTTGATGTTCAGTGAACAATCTTGCCTTCAGTGCTTAAGGAAGGGGGACAGTCTTAACAATGGTTGCCCATCTTGGATAAATACCATCAGATAAAAAGTATCCAATATTACACTTGTGACCATTGATGACATATTCTCATTTTAGAGCCCAACCCTCATAAAGCTATTGGAAACCACTGAACGGTCAAGGATATTTAAATCGTTGAGGCTTCCCGGTCATCCAAAGAAGGCATGCCATATCCAAGGGTCATAAGAAGCAATCACTTCAAGAACAAAGATGAGAACTCTATATGTATCTTTTGCAAACACTCCTTTTCAACTCAATGGACCATTCTTCCACTTCAGTGCATGCAGTCAATGCTTCTTAACATACCGAAAAAATCACGGGCTTTCAGCACTTGCAATAGACGAGCAACATTAGCTTGAGTTGGTTTTCTTAAATACTCTTCCCTAAAGACTTGAATTAACCCTGACAAAATTTTTCAAGCACTCCATTGTTGTGCTTTTACCAATCTTTAAGTATTCATCGACACAATATGCTGATATACCTAAGCCAACATTCATAATGCTATGGTACAAATGGTGAGCGGCGACAGCCCCCGCATACTAAAACCATTGTATCTTAGTTGGAAGTACTCAAAATGCCTCCCGAGGGCATCAATTATACAAAGGAACAAGTGCTTTGTATCCGAAATCTACGTCAAAGATGGGTTTTGTTGTAGATAGAGTGTTCGGTAAAGTAGTCTTTGTAGAGGCAATCATGTGTGCTTCTTCTCGATCTCTCGTAATAAATCTTTTCTTCTTTCTTGGCCTTCGCAATGATGATGAAGCTCTCTTCTCTTGTCCGGCTTGTCTAAGCTTCATAAGTAATTCTATGGTCTTCATGTCAATTTCATTGTTTAGAACAAATTCCAACATAGGTTATCATCACTAGATTCTTTTAGTATGAAGCTCAAGCCAACTAATGATGATGATAATGAAAATGAGGAAGGTGAATCACTCACTGTGGAATATCTATGCAAAATAAAGTTGCAAATATAAGTGTAAACCTCAAACTAAAAGTGAACTTCAAAATCTAAGCAATAAACATAATTGACATCATGTAAGTCACACACTTAATTTTATGAAACGTTCAACGCATGAAATTCAAAAGAAATATTTCGTTGCACAAATTCAAGAGGTTCCACACAACTTACAACAAACGTCTCTAAAAATAAATAAGCATAACATCAAGAACATTTTAGTGAACTCTAACATAGGTTTCAATCTAAAGAGGTATCATGATTAGTTGAGGATGGTGTTTGGCAGTAACGCCTCCTAATTTCTTCCTGAATAGGACCATATCGAGCCTGATCCTTAGCACACATCTCAGAAATGTTCATACTCAAAATCTTGTCCTAATCCTTTATCTCCTTAAGACGTTGTTCTCTTCCTTTGAATGCTTGATGCCGATCTCTCAGTTGAATGACTTGCTGAGCTACTTCCGCTTTGTTTTCTTGCGCTAGGACATATCGCTTAAACATGGTACTGTTCTTTACATTTGTTGCCCCCAAGACAGACAACTCTTTATTCGTCTCTAACATTGAATCCTCAACTATCGCTTTCGCCTTTCCCTTGGTGTCTTTTCTTCTAATTGTGCGAATAAGCCCCCAACTTCTTCAATTGGTGTATCTTCATTGGTGGGGGTTTTCGGAGTGCCGGGGTGTTGGGGGTGCTGGGGATGGAGCTCTCAGAATATGCTTCCATCTCATTTATCCTCAATTGTTTGAAAGATGCTTCTATAGATTGATCGCAAAAGGTCTCCTATTTAAGTTGATCTTTCAGTAGTACCTATCAATGAATAAGGTCAAACATTTTCATAGTTTTGATATAATATGGATTATTACTGTTCTTGAGAATGGTTTCCTCATTCATCGCACTTGGATTCTGTTGGTGTCCCTCGCCACACAAGTGCACCACTTGGACACTAATGGAGACGCTCGGTTCCAACGGGCATTGCAAACCTTTCCCGTTTTCTTTCCAACTCCATTAGGAGCATGTTGGTTAAACACGAAGGTAACCTTGCTCCAAAACCCCGATTTTTTTTTATCCACTCTGGTGATGAGGTTGGTGCTTACTTTATCCATGACTTCACCAAATGTCAACCCTCCTCTAATCTCCACTTGGAGGCTACTTTGCCACCTTCATTATTGGTTAGTTTATTATTGGGTTGAGGAGGAAAAGCTGTTGGGCATAGTATGAGGTTGTGGTGTGATATGGATGGGGCACTGACCCACAGCCAAAACTTGAGATTTGGGAGACATTGTGGCTTTGTGGTAGGGCGTTTTGTGGTGGCTGGTGGGTAATGTTGGGGGGGTATTGTGGCAGGTATTGCCAATTTGGTGGGTGCCAGGAATTGTTCGAACTATTCCTAGGTTCAAGTTATGAATCGTTGCCAGTTAGTAAGTTTACGAACGATTGTAGGTCATTAGGATCCATTTATGTTCACACCTACATGTAATCAATAATTTTTTTATTTTAAATTTTAAGTTTGTAAAAATCATATAAAGTCAAAGTAATATTAGAGTAATTTTAAATTAAACATGTGATTTAACATGGACATATTCATACTTTTCTTATGATATTAATTAAACATGCTAACTTAACATGTAATTTAACATGAACATACCAAGCTAACGTAATATTTGACTAATTTTAAATTGAACTTGTAGTTTCCAGTGAACATGATCAAATTATTCCAATCATATCAACATATAACATGTACATCAACTAATTTAACAAATTCTAACTATATTTCATAAATTTACATTACACTTAAATTCCAATGAAATTCACAAATTTATTTTCAACATTCATTTAATTGCCATATTCTAACAACTATTCAACTTAAGTCCAATGTAATTTAACAATTCAAACTCTAATATTTTTAAATTCTAACAACTTTAATTTTATGTCAAATTTCAATTTATAAATTTCTAACATAATCACATTTTCCATACATAATTTCTAACTTCATATATAAACATGTAAGTTAACAAGTTTAATTTTTAACTTCACTTCAAATTAACCATGTAATTTCACATGTAAACAACTAGTTACTTTTTGATTTTAACTCAAGCATAGTATTATTAAACATATAAACAATTTAACTTACATAATTTAACAATTGAAATTCTGACATTTTTAACAATTGAAATTCTAACATTAAACAACTAAACTTAAGCTCAAAATCATTTAACAATCAAAAATCAACAATCAAAATTCTAACATTTTTAATTCTAACTAAATTCCACATATTTAAGTCATACTTAAATTCCAACTACATTCAACAAATTTTAAAACTAACTTTATTTTAAACATATAGACATGTCACCTACAATTATAAACCTAATTTGCTAACTTGTTTTAAAATTAAACATGTTAATTTCTATACATTGTAAACATGTAATTAAAGATTTTACATTACAACACTTTTTAATTCTAACATATTCAATTATTTATATATTGGAACTAATTCAGAAAATTTATATTTCAAAATTGTTAATTTCACATATTTAATTTCAAAGTTCAATTTAATTTACACTTGTATAACATATATTACTAAACATATAAACATATTATCTAATATTATAAACATTAAATTATAACATATGTTTCAATTAAACATGTCAATTTCTAAATATTGTTTTAAGTTCTAAAACATGTGAACATATTAATTCAATCACACTAGTATATAATCTTCAATAATTTAATTAAGCATATTCACTTTTTAAAAGTTTACATTATACCAAACTTAAACATACTAGCATATTAATTCCAACATATGTGTAACATTTCTTATGCAAACTTAAATATACTAACATCACTTTTACACATTTATTAAATTCTCCTTTTTTAATTTTATTCTAGTCAATACTTATTCATTCAAAATCAAACATATAATCATGCCAAATTTTGAAATTTAAAATTTAGAATATCTTACAAAGCTCTTCACTTCACTTCTTTCTTGATTTTTCAAGTACACCTCCCAAATATCTACAAATAAAAACATAGCAATAATTTATGTTTCAAATATATATATAACCCAATGACATAAATTTAATATGTGAAAATAATATAATTAAATTTTGAAATTGACTTTATATACACTTTTCCATTAAATTGTTTCACTTTACTTCACCTCTTTCTTGACCATAGAAACCCCATTCACTCTTCACAATTATATATAATGATATTGAGATAAGAATTTTGGTGCGAAAATTCACAATATTCCCCAAAAAAAGGTTAAATTCTAGCCGTTGAGCACATCCCGCAAATGTTACCATTGCCCAGCCCAAATTCATGAGCCCAACGGTCACAAAATCAAAACTAGCATTTTCTTTTTTACTGCTTGAGCGAAACGCAACATTTGATGTTAAGGAGCATGTTTCGTGTTTTTATCTGCAAAATGACAAAAAAAGGCCCACATCTTGGACCGTCTGGCAGGTCCAACACGCGTTCTGGGCTACCATTCCACTAGCTGGAATGCCCAGGCTGGAACATGGGCGCTATAATTGGAATGCAGTCCTTTGTACTGGGAATGCATTCCTTTGTGTGGGCACCATAATTGGAATGCATTCCTTTGTGCTGGGTATGTGTGCTTTGTAGGGTTTGAATGTTTATTCAATTGATGCTTTCATTTCTAATGACTAGTACTCCCAGTCAAGCGAAACTTTTTTTCTCTAAGTTTAAGTGAAGTTTGAAATGTTTTGAACAGCTTGACAACTCTAATTAGGATTACTTGCCACATTTTTGGAAAAGTAGACATATGTCATTGACTGTAATGTTTATGTTCTTGTATTGCATCTCAATTCCGAAGATTTTATATGGTGTTGAATACAATTTGTTTAAAATTTGGTTTACTTTATATGAGTTAAATCTAACAAGTCAAATTATGGCTTATCTTTTGCATTGAAAAGGTAATTCAATTTTAAAAAATAGAAGACATTAAAAGATATCAGAAGAAAACGAAAAACTTGTTCAAAAAAAAAAGTTTCTTTAGTTAGTTCAGTATAGTTAGAAAATTGGAAAGAGCAAGCCAATGAACACCAAGTCACAGCGAAGTTGAGAATTTTTGGAATGTTGATGTACAGCAAGCTCACCTCCATTGAGGTTTCTTGTCTCCATGATCTTTGCATCAAGCTAAGCTCGACCTTCAAATCAAACAAAAAACTGCCAGTAAGCAAAACCCAATCCCTCCAAACTTGGGGTCATTTGATTCAAATGATAGAGACCACGTCATACCCTTCAAAGAATATCATAAAAGAGAATGTCATAACTAATATATAGGGCTTCTATGGGATTTGCCATTTGCTTCTTGTTTATGCTTAATCTATTGCTTATTAGCAATAGACTAAGTACTTTATATATTTTGTTGCTTTACAAGAATGACCTCCCTAATATATTGTATTATTAGGCATAAGCAAATGTTGAAATCTTAAATAAAAAAAGGAGCACTGGAGCAGCTTACGCAATTTAAGGTGATGAATATGTTACGTGAGAATCAAACTGTCTTAGCGTCATTAACAGATTTTGAAGTGATAAACTAAATTTTTCTTATTAAATTAAAAACAAAAACCCAGTTCTACTTCAAAGCTTTTGTGACAAATCAATCAATATGTCTCAAGTATGATATCTAGATAAGAAATTGAAATGACTTTTGTTTCATTCATACCCAATTACCTCAAATTGCATTCAACTGTAGATTTTTATGTTAATGATTTCTGAGACATTATTTTTAATGTCTAGGCAGCATATTCAAGGCATGGACTTGTTGAACACCCTAAAGAAGAACAGCCAATCAGTCTTTTGTTCAAAGGGCGTTGGTTTTGGATTCTTGAGGCAAATATCCAACATCAACTCAGACCCAGGAGAAGCATATTTTACTTTTACCTAGGACAAAAACAGCTTTATGAATAATTACTTGTGCCCTTCTTACAGTTATCGATCAGTTGAAAAATAGCTTTATCCTACGGTAAGGACTAGGGAGAAATGGGGTTCGTGCAGGAGGCCATTATTTCCGCTACTTCAATGCACCACTTGATGAAATGTCCCAAGCATGGTAAACCAGTTAGCCCAAATTTGGGTTGATTGCCCATGAGATGAGATGATGTGTGACGGGTCTCTCACTCACACACACACACACATATATATATATATATAATTTGTTGATTCAATTGCAAACAATGTGTCATAGGGTCATTATCCTCTCCCCAAAAGGCCGGTCTAATAGGGTATACAGTGCCACTACTTATATGCTGAGGACTCTCCCATCACTTATCTGATGTGGGATTTTTATCTGTGACATTCTTCCCCACCCAATCATATGATGTTCTCGACACAGATGGGGCCACTTGTCTATCCTATTCCGTCGGAGTGCTTGACGAGACATCGGAATCGGGTCTGCGTTGGCTCTAATGTGAGTTGGCGTTTATAACTTTATAAGCTACTGTTGATTTGATTGATAAAGGGACACATTGCTATGCTATAGACAAATGAATGGATTCATAAATGCCAGCAACATTTACTATCTAACAAAACATTGATGTGTGATATACATATAATTAACCTACTTTAAGAAATTAGAAATATTGGACACAAGGAGATGTATCCATATCCAGAGATTCGAACCAAAATCAAAATTGTTAATCTTGGTCTGAATTTTTGGGAATCAAAACCAAATCTTAGCTTCAGGAAATTCTCTTTCGTAGCAAATCATGCACATCTGGCAGTCTTGGTGAAGTTGATTAGGTGGCTGCCGAAACTAATGCGGTTCTTGATTTCATTCTCAGTATTCAGACTTCAACCAAATAAAATCAATTCTCGATCCCTTTATGAAAATCAAACTGAAACTAAGAGTAGACACTAAAATTTAGGAACTAAAATCAAAACGAATTGACTAGCTTGGAGTTAATTCTTAGATTGCTCCAAGACACGTCGGCTCTGCTCTACATCTAATATGAAAATTTAAGGTTCTAAATTGTCGTAAGTTTCTAAAAATTAGTTGAACCTCAATGCACAAACGAAATAGAGATTTCTATAGAATTCTACATTTTTTCGAAATTTTCAATAGATAAAAAGAGTCCGACAACCACTGTTTTCTTTTGCAATTACTCACCTTTTTTTGGTTTTTTTTTTTTTGGGGGGGGGGGGGGGGGGCCCTTTACACTGTGTACGCAAAACCGCATGTAGTTAGGATTCAAAGCAAATCTCAATTAGAAGCTCCAAATAACTTCATCCACCAAATCATTTGGCGTACACGTATTACAACTAATAGCTTATTTGGTTCTGTGTAAGCAAAATGACAATATAATCAAAATAGTAATGATAATTTTATTAATATGTTTGGTTACCATTAAGGGGTGTAATTAAGATTGCATTGTAATCATATTTACCTTAATCTATGCAAATACAATTACCCTCTTTTTCCTAAACTATTGTGATTGCATACATTTGAATCAAAGTCTACCTAACTTTAAGTTATTATATTTAAAGACTTTCACTCTCTTCTCTCCATTATCCCTCCTCTGCTTTCCATATCTTAGTACTACTCCACCACATTTTAAAGGTTTGAAGCCCTCATACCCCCTCTCTCTTCTCCATATTAGATAAAGTTTAACTCAAATTATGATCATATTATTATAACTATATTTTTGTATGGTCTAGGCATCATCTCCCCCCCCCCAACCGTCTCTCACATCATCAGCATCATCTTCTCTCTCTACTCGCTAAACTTGAATAATATTGCATTATTATAAATTTATAATTTAGAAGAAATAGAATGAAATAAGTCTCATGTGAAACATCATAATCATGGTGATAAGATATTGGATTATAATTATCAACAAAGCTACAAATAATTACAGTAAGCCAAATAAAATGCGAATTGAATTGCAAGTACTTCATACCATGTGTAAAATTAAGTATTATTTGTAAATGAGTTTGTCCCATTACAATTGTAAAAACTTTGTAATAAAATATAGTGATGTGATTATCTTTCTATTCCATTACACTGCCAATTGTATTGCATGGTCGATTCCATTAGGTAATGATTGCATTACTTTCAACCAAACGCCATATAAGATCAACGTTACAAGAACCAGACCGAACCAACCGGTTGGGCCGGACCGGCCCAATCGGCACCCGTTTTGCCCACCGGTTCGAAAATTATAGAAAACCGTTAAAGCTATCCAACCGGTCAAACTCGGTCAAAATCGGCCGACTCGGTCCGCCAAGGACCCGATCAAACTCGGTTCAACCGGATTTTTCTTAATATAAGTTAACAAAAAGGGGGGGAAGGCAAAATAGGGTCGTTGTCCGACTGTTTGCTCCGGCATCGGCCTTGGCACTAGCCAAGCTTTGGCATTCTGTACTTTCTCGGTTGGCATAGCCTCCAAGCACTAACTTGATTAGAGAAACAAAGGAGAAGCTCGGGACCTCAGATCTGAATGTAGAATAAAGAGAGAGAGAGAAGATGAACTAAAGTTATCGAATTAGAGAGAGAAAGAAAGAAATTGAACATACAAAGAGAAGTTAGGGAGGTAGCGACTGAATGAAGCATTAGAATTATTTTAGGTTTTTTAGGTTTTTATTAGATTCTCTCATCCCCCACGACCCCAGTACAAGGCATATTTGTTAATTTGCTCATATTCATGCAATATGACTCTTTCCCTCGTTGTACTTGTTTCATTTGTAAATTTAATTTACTTAATTTTTTTATTTTACTTTCTTTCACTGTCAGATTTTTTGCAATGAGTGATTTTTATTTGTACAAAAATGCATAGAAAGATACATGAACATTGAAACGTGAAAAATATAGCAAAATAATATATTTAGTGAGGGCAAAGGTTTAAATTAATAAAAAGTGTAGTTCCTTACATGTCGATTTTAACAATATTTCTAATTGGGTTAACTGAGTTATGCCAGTCCAAAGCAGTTCGATAATCAACCGGGCCAACCGGTTTAAACCATTTAACTGGTTTGGCCAGTTGACCCATCGACCCACTCCTCTAACTGGATCAATCACCGGATCGATTATCTTTACTATTTATTATCTTGCCTTTTTTTGGTTTTTTGGCTGCAAAGACTTTTGCCATGTCAGCTCAGATTTGTTGGAACTAGTAGACGTGCATGAAATTCAGGGCCTACGACATTTAACAACCCACATGAAAATGCCATTACTTCGGCTTCGAATATCAACCTCACAAAAACAGTTCGAATTTCAAGAGATCACCCTCAAGCGTTCAAATCCACAACATATTGTTGCTCACTCTTGAAGGACTTTCAGCTTTGATGACATGAACTATTGCAAAAGAGGGAACCTTCACCAGAGAATCCTCCAGCACCAGACCGGAAAATCACATGCACAACTAAAGCGTAACCCTATACATCTGAATTCAGGAGCATTACTACCACAAATTTCTCCATAAATAACAAGAGGAACATTACAACCCCCCCCCCCCCCCAAAAAAAAAAAATTCACTAAATGCTTGGGGCGCCCAAATAGATGGGAACGCCCGGTACAAATTTTATCTAAGATGCATTGAGAAACAAATGCATATACATCTGAATTCAGGGAGCATTACTACCACAAATTTCTCCATAAATAACAAGAGGAACATTACACTCCCCCCCCCCCCCCCCCAAAAAAAAAATTCACTAAATGCTTGGGGCGCCCAAATAGAAGGGAACGCCCGGTACAAATTTTATCTAAGATGTTACAGAGGACATTCTAATGTGCTAATGCTACATATTGTACACAAAAACAGGAAAGGGAAGGGTCAGAAGGGGAGGAGGGAGGTTCCATATCACCGAGAGGCTGAAAAATTCATATGCAAAAAGTTACCTGGAAAGGATGACATAAATCATTAGAAACCATAAATGAATCTAAAAAGAGTGAACATTAACACAATACAATGGAATCAAAACATCAATCGGTAGCACATTCCTTTGCAGTCAATCCCACGTCGATATCAAGATTCATGAAGCAGTATGCAAGGTAATTAATAATATGCTCAGCACATGAAGTCCGACCATAACATCCTTCAACAGAGCCCTCAGTTGGCCAACCAGGATTAAGTATCTGGCCCCAAGATAGGGGATGTGGACAGGAATCCAAAGCTTGGGCAAAGCCTAAACTCTCCTAGACTATACATTTCCCCGATACGAAGAAAAATTGTGTCCCAGCAGATGGACTTCGGACCACCCACTTGAAAGGTAGCCTAGTTGCCATCTACCGGGGAACACTATGACAAGTCCAAGGTTATATGTTCCTCTCCAGGCAAATTACTTCAGATGCTATCCATGTACATTAGCAACAAGTTATATTGACCATCAACAAAGACTATGTACTATCGGTCAGGGCATGACGGGTGCATCATTTTGCTTAGTCCAGTGAGGAAAGGCCATTTAAAAGGGATTCACATCATAAATATACAATCCTCAGCAGAACAGGGTGAAAGCAGAATGATAACCATAAAGCTCCCTCGTAAAATCTGACATAAATAATATCAGCCCCGAGGATATGAAATTTAGAACTCCACAAATCCAGTCAGGAATCTGTGCCCCATTCTTTCTCCCAGCTTTATATCAGCTATCATATACTCAGGATCCCAAATCAACACTATGTCCCAAGTCAGACATCAGAATATTAATCCACTCTCTACCAGCCATCAACAACCACTTCAGCTGCTCCATCATCAGCAACCATCGAAACAACGTACAGCATTTCCGCCAACCCTAAAAATCATGGATTACTCTCCACCACTTAGATGCCAACAAGTTTGCACCACCCCTCGGTTTTTCTTTGATAAGGAATCAAGACTTACATTAAAGCGAACCTAACACTCATCCTCAGAAGAGGCAACTACAAAAATCATCATGCCGTCAATCTCTGAAAATGCTGCTATCTACAAAACTCAAAAAGTCAGATTTCTTCCACAATCGACACTCAACTCCACCTATACAATGTTCTCCAAAAACAAGAATTTTGAGGTCTTGATAGGACATAGCTTTGCCCTCGAAAATCGAAGGCTTCTTTCCTCCCAAGAAGTCTATTAGAATGCCAGCGAGATAATCTTCCAAATACCAAGAACCCGATTCTTCTTCATCCTTTTCCAAAACAGCACCACATCTTTGAGATTCTCTGGTTGAATCCAACAACCCCCATCATGGAGACACAAACCACCCCCTCATCATAAGTTATATTATTGCTTCTTCTCTTCACCGTCAAGGTTCAATAAATTCTCTAGAAACACATGAAGACTGCTATTGAGCAACCCTAGCAAGGGGAGGGAGTGCTGGAAAAACAAACACACGAGGCAACCAGCATCAATCAAGATTTTTACCATATCTCCATAGTCCATAGGGCCAAAGGAAAAAATAAAAGAAAGGTCACAGATGATGGAGTCGCCCCAGGTAAGTACATGCAAAACTGAAACAAAGAAACTGAAACCATTAGGAACTTCAGAAGCTACCCCAAAGCCA
Organism: Carnegiea gigantea; assembly: GCA_029747015.1. Taxonomy (NCBI): domain Eukaryota; kingdom Viridiplantae; phylum Streptophyta; class Magnoliopsida; order Caryophyllales; family Cactaceae; genus Carnegiea; species Carnegiea gigantea. The sequence goes on from JAKOGI010000671.1 coordinate 204,830, forward strand.
CTGTCGTTAACTCACCACTCTAAAGCTTGCCCATGCATGCAGGACTACATGAAAAACCAGCCTAAAACCAGCAATATCCCACGAGAAATGCTTGCTTAGAAATGTATATTTACATAAATCTTTCCACCTCTGGACATCCATAACTACATTTTCTTCTCTTTTATTTTCTTCTATTTTTCGGGGGGGGGGGGGCATGGGTTGGAAGGGAAGCAGAAGCAGCGCTATGGAATGAACAACCAGAAAAGCTGGGAAAAGGAGAAGATATAGCACAGATCAACAAATACCTGATCATAGGAAGCATCAGCTGTTTAGCACATAAGGTTCAGATATCATCGATGAACTACATGTATCCATCCAAAATTAACAAGCACTGGGACAGAAAGCACGTTTAGACTCGTCGTAGAACCAACTGCAAGGCACAGTCACCCAGTTTTAGGCACAATTTAGTCAATTGATGATATATACATGCAGGATTGTACATGCCACAAAATCAACCCCAACTTATAAATATGATCTACAGCAGAACCCCCCCCCCCCCCCCCAAAAACAAGCCCCTGGGTCAGGAAGCCTGGCAGGTAGATGAAATTGTTCCAATGCTTTCATTTATTTATTGTCTAATCTTTTGTCTATTCCCCTGTTAGATAACTTAGTCCCCATGAGGCCATGAATCCATGAGGCCAATTTTCCTACCACCCCCGGCCACCTCTAACATTTCAGTCAGAAACTGGTACTTGAAGTTTTGTTATAAAAAAAAATATAATCATGGCTTCCCTTTTTCTCTTCCCCTTTCCAGTTCATTTCCGAGTACTAGCCAAGTTGTCCTACGCAGATAACAGCCAGCCTACCTCTGCTAGAGCTTTATCAAACTAACTGAAACAAATCTTAAATAGCATAAAATAAATGAAGCCGACTCAACATCTTGGCAAAGATTTAGTTGACTCAGAATATTCCCAGTTTTTTTTTTTTAATTACTTACTCTAAATATGCTCTGTGAGTCTGTTACTAGATGGCAAGGGCCGGAAAAACGTCATAATATCATGGTGCTGAAGAACTGACAGCAAACATGTAGTGAGTTTGACCAAAGCTAGAAGCTAAAACCAAAGCATCCTCCAGAAACAAGGGCAGAGACATTAGTTACTACTAAAATCCAATAGCAACCATTTAGACTTTTCTACAACCACATCCCCCAAATTATGTCTCCTCCCTGCCCCTTGTGGTAATCCCAATCCCAAACTGACCAGCATCACACAAGGGACAAGAACAAAAAGACATCAGTTCCATGCAGGCCTGAAAATTGTACACATAAACATAGAACTCAACTAACATAACATGCATAACAATTTAAATGAAGAGTATATACTTTCTTATGAAAACAGGTCCTGTTCTGTCATTTGTATGAGGGCCTTGATTCCTCCTGTCAGTTTCTTCCCCGAACTTCCTGAATGGAAGGACTTCACACAGGCCTTGAATGACAGTGGCCATCACATTGCTGTCATGTGTAGACTCGTATACCTTTAAAAAATAAAAAAAGGTTGCTGCATCAGAATTCAGTTTCTACTTTCTACCTACACAAAAAGGGGGGGATTTTATGCCTACTGAGACCCCAAGCAATCAAGCCAAAGAAGACATATTAATAACAATTAGGAACTGTCGAACTGAGCATTTGGCTGGTTGGCATCCATGAAGGCATTGGATCTCGTCATTTCAAACTCTGTCCAAGGATAAGGGGCTTAAAGTCGGCACATAGACAATCGGTGGCTCATAGACAAAGGTTTACCAGATCCAACAAAGTAAAAATTTAAAAAAAAAAAAAAGACAGAGAGAAGGGGGGGTATTGGGGACCACTTCCGCCTGGAATGCATAAAACAGTACCTCATTGCTTTGGGGAGCACCAGGTCGGCCAACCTCCTTTGGCAAGTCATCAGGAAAGTAGCACTTATGGACAATAAGCCATTTCGAACCAGTTCTGCATTCCTCCCACATGCCCTGAATCAAGAGAGAGATTTTAGAAGCAGTCAAATAGACAGATTGCTGAGAAACACTGAAACATATAAAACTGTCAACAGAACATATAGCACCCTGTACTCCTTTGACAAATGCAAAACATCGATTCTGTAATGACTTGCCTGGATCTTCAAAGGTGTTAATTTTCCATTGCTGGATCTGAAAAGGGCATAATCCTGAACTTTATAAACCACTCCGTTGATGCAACAAGATTGAAAAAACTTCTTCTCATCCACAAGTCTAGCTATGTCCCCAATCCAATAGGCATTATGCTGGTTGCTCTCCGATGCCTCAGCAAGCATGCTACACTGGTTGTGAGCTCTCTCTTTCTTTAGAAAATTTTCTTTCCCAACATCTTTTTCATGTCTGTCACCATCGCAATGATCATGACAACCAGAAACTCCGTTGCATTCACCATGTTGATGTACTGGAGCCTCCGCACCATTTGACAACCTCTCTTGGTGAACATCACTTTCGTTGCTTGATGTTGGCAACACATCAGATGTACTCACCATTCCAGATATAGATGGACCTCTTGATTCCATCTGTGAAATCAATCCCTCTTCAGAAGGAGAAATTCCAGAATTCACTGACTGCTTACACACTTTATCACCCGAAGATCCAGTTGACGTTGCTAGAGATGCCTCTACAGCAGCTACTTTTGTTTCAGTTGGAGATTTCACTAAGTTAGGCATACCATCTTTCTTTGTGGCTGTGAACATGTCCTTTTCATTAATCTCATTTCCATGTTGCAGGTTTGACTCACATGATGATTCAGCAACTTTAACAGCCTGCGGTTCTGTTTTAACCTCTGCCTTGCCATTGGTGATTGCATTTGGCTGGTTAACCTTGTCATCTGCAGTTTGCGACTTCTTGTCTGATGAAAACTGAATACCAGCACTGTTAGGAGGACCTTTTGAAGCATTCATATTCCTAGTAACACGGCCGTATTTTGGAGGGAATGGTTTCCCACGATTCATTGCCAAGCACCTAGGGCAATGCCATTCACCTCTAGGAATGCCCTTTGCATTGTATGACTGAAGACATCCCACATGGAAACCCTTCTCACAAGCATCACAAACAAGCACATTTTCCACACCATTAATGATAAGCTTGCAAAACTGACATGAAACTGCCCTGTTCATGTAATCCCTTGAAGGAGGGGTCCAAACAGGACGCTGAGCAAGCTTCGGATCCAGCAGCTTTTGGACTACCTTAGAAATCTCAAGATGATGAGGAAAAACAGGAGATGCATGAGCAAAGTGCATACCCTGCATGGAGTGCTGATGATGGACAGAAGGTTTGCTTCCAGGAGCAGTATGGCTAACAACAGGCTTTGGAGTTTGACCAGCTGTTGCTTGTGCAGTCATTTGTGGAGCACTTAATTTAGCATTACCATCAGTCCTCCCAGGCAGATGATCAGGAAGCTTCTTTTGTGTTTCAATATTAACCCATGGACCAGACTGAGGTTGCAAAAGCACAGGAGAAGTTCTAACCACACGTTGATCAGGTGAAGAGCTCACTGAAAGTAGGTAGCATAAACAGAATCAATATATGAATCACTACATAAAAAGCTACCAAGAGATATGTGTAATACATGATTCTAGTAACATTCAAGAATAAATGAGTGCACAGCGAATATTAGGTTAAAAGCGTACGAGTCACAATGTCGACAAATTTCAAAGTCACTAATGCTGAGACATTTAATATTTAAGAATTTCCCTCAATCAATGCAATACAATAATATTGTTACCGCGGCAAACACCTCTGAAAGAAGGCATAAAACATGGATAATCCAAAAGATTACAAGCTTGGGCAATTAGTTCCTGAGGGCTAATATCAGAAGATAACTGTGATACCCTGAGAAAAGAATGAACCTTCAACTTTTCTCTTTACAGGCAAGCAGCAAGTCTCAATATAGCAAACTACTTCACCTATGCGAGCGAACGCGAGAGAGAGAGAGAGAGAGAGAGAGAGAGAGAGAGAGATTGCCATTGCCCCAGGGGAGAAAAAAGAAAACAAAAGAAAAATCATTATTATCACCAGCATTAGCTGGACAAATGCGAGCCAAAGTCACACAGGTGGGGGATGGGGTGGGTGTGGGTGTGAGAGAGAGACACTGAGGACAAGGAAGAGAATATGGGTGTGCGGTTTTTCACTGTGTCACGGCCATTGAATACCTCCACTGCCACTTTCAGTGATGCAGGCCCAAGTGCACAAGCCTAACTTGGGCAAGTCAACAAAAAGAGGGGCAAGGAAATTTGTACAGCAGAAAGAAGGGAAGAATGCCTACAATACTCCATCACACCTACCTTGGATCCTTATTTACCTAGGCGTACCCGTATCAAACACTCACACTTGGAGATGAGTGCAACAATTGTACACTTTACATTAGTCCAAATATCTTAAAAATTCAAGAGAATAGCCACGTCCAGAACTTGGACATGTATCCACATCGACCATTTTTATCCGAACCCAAGCCACATAGCAACACACCATGAAATGATAGGAGCACTGGCAGCCAAGGAAGTGATGCACAACAAAGTCGCAACAAGGACAACAATGATTTGCATGTCGTCTTTCCCAAAATAGAGTTGAAAACCTAAATCCCTAACCTGGTACCTCGAGGAGCAAAGCTCACTAATCCTCTACTTAGAATGTTCCCTATTATAACCCTTCAACTTGTGATTGAATGTTACATTAATGTAAATCCTATTATATGTTTGACAGATTAGGGGAGATCACCTAATACGTCCTCTTTTATTTGCAATATCCATTCACAGTTTGTAAAATCAGATTGAGGATAGCACCTATAGAAATGATGTCAATGTTTCTGGATTTGATGTACTCGAAGACAGGCTAGTTAATGAAAAGATTACGCAAGACTATACTTATGTACTAAGCATCAAATGCGTTCCTCAATTTTTAAGATCACTAATTCGTGTGCTTTGTGCTACACGATAATAACAACTAGGGAAGCATTGATCTCAATTTAGTTTTTGGTTTATGAATATCTCATCATGTAAAGAAACACCTCAAATCAGTACGTTATGTGCTACAATGACCACTATATGCTACACTTGAAGGTTACTGGTTCCAAATCTTGAGAATAAAAGTGTCAATTATTTTATGTTGCCATTGATCACCATGTGGCCTCACATGTGAATTTGAGGTGCTTGATCCTCAGTGTAAGAATAATTATTACGCTTTCCAATCTGGGCTTCCGAACTTATTTGTGAATTTGACAGTCTTAAAGTCAAAGATTGGTTATTAGTATACACAGCTACAAACATTTGGGGCTTAAAGATAAAATAGACAATTCTTGACAAAGGCGATCAAGAAATGAAGGCGTGCTACACGCTTTTGTGGGGGAACAAACTTACTGAGAATATCACTTGTAAGTTTGCATTTCTTTGGATTATTGCAAAATGAATGTTGAGGTTTATTCGAGGGTTGTTGCTGTATGGCCTGCATATGTATTTGCTATTGTAAAATTGAACTAATTAGATTGTGTGGTAATTCCATATATGTGACTCAATATTGATTAAGTAATACTGATTAAGTAATATTATGTTATTCTCAACATTTATTGTTCAAACATGTGTCTTTATGTGCCTTTAGTTAGTGTATGGCATGCCAACACAGGTAGATGTCAATTATGAAGATGAGGTTAATAATTTTCTTCTCCTTTTTTTTTTTAAAATTCTTGATTTTCGATTTTGTGGTTAATATCTATTGAATGTGAATGATTGGATTGTAGCTAGTTATTGATTAGAAAGTATCTTCGTAAATTCTATGAGTGAATAGACATAACTGATAGACCTTAGGTCTTCCTGCTAAATAAAAGAATGTAAGAAGGTAGTCTAGTCTTGGATTGATATCCCTGCTCCAATAAATGGGTAGGTTACAAGTCATGTAGTGCAACAGAACAAGGTGGTTGAGTGGTCGAGTTGTACATGATATCTAGTAGGAGCAAAGGAAAAACAACATGCCTTATCTTAGTCATGGGAAGCTTGATTGTTCCTGCATATTGGATGCAGTTTACAAGTTAACACATATACATCCACTTCTTCACACAACTAGAAGAGTCATTTTGGACAATCATGCTACTCAGACTCGGCCATAACCATGTTCAGGTGCCAAGTGTGTAACAGAGATATTGTGCCAGACACTGTAACTTTTGGAAATACGTATGTCCTACTTAAGCGTATAAAAGGTATTTTTCTAAGAACCCTTTATTTATGATCCTACCGACAGTGGATGTAGGTGATATAGCTAGCAAGTGAACACTTAAGGTCATGAGGTATCTCTTGGAGGTGTATGTTCCTCTAGCCGCGAACTACACCCATGAGGGATCTATCAACAACAATGAAAACCTAGGGATGATAGCTTAGATTCACATAACGGTTAATCAAATGATAACACAAAGAAAAGGTGATGTGAAGTACATACAACAAAGAGTGTATGGTGAAAATGATTACATAGTAGAGTATTATGTCATGATTATATCACATCACATAATATGGAATCATACTCAGCATTAGTATTTTTGAGCATATTCTCATCGAACTGCCATTGTGGATGAAAGATTTTCAATTTTGCCTCCGGCGTCATATATTGCATGAGTAGAGAATAATGCCACAAAGATTTCAAAGGCAAGTTCTTTTAAAAAATGTTTTCAAATATCATCACAACTAGCATCAAATTGGAACATGCAATTTTGAGCAAGTATGACTATTCGCTTCTCCAACATTTCTAGATGTTTACAACAACAAAAAAGATTCCCAGTGTGCATCCCGCTATACATTAGTTGTGCACCTTGTCAATATGATGAATGTCTTGAAATTTAAATAGTTTCTATAGTTGTAAGTAACCAAGAAGATTTTGCAATTGTGTTGCATTGTTTATAATTAAGTAAATTGCTTTAATCTACAGAAGGTACCTTGAATGGACATGTCAGGCATTACATACTAATATTTGAAGCCAGTTTTTTATCATTATAAAGGGGAAGGTTCACGGGTCGCTGAAATAGCTCACAGTTATGCCAGAGTCATCTCAAATTGAAACTCCGGAGCTTTACATGCATCTGTAGCTTGGTGGCCTCTTCCTCAGATAGGAGGCATGTGACGGCACCCATTGTTGAGCGTGGATGTTATCACCAAAAGTAGACAAAACTACTGCCCCCCCCCAAACCCCCCCCCCCAAAAAAAGCAAAACACACGAACTCACAGTAAACCATTTGACGCCAACCATAGCATAAAACAGCCGTATTAACGAAAACAGCGACTATAAGGTAATGTAATCGCATATATCAATGAAAACATGACAAAGATTAAAGAAACGATGAACGACAAGCCAGACCTGAGACCACAGGGCCTTGACTCTAGCACCTTCACATCCCAAACATTACCCCAGAAGTTCTTGCAAGTGGTGCAATGCTACCAGAAGACTTGACTGGACCAGCTGGTCAAACCATTTGGACTAGAACCTATCAATCAACTGGTATGCTAATTGCAAAAGCTCGACTGCGTAAATTCACAGCCTTTCACTTCTCATTGCACATAGTTATACACTTTTAGAAGTTTTTCTTTTTTCATTTTTAATACGTCAATTATGTTAACGTATCTAAGGCATGTATACTGGAAATAAAGAATCAAAAAATGATTGCACCGGGTTTATTTAATAAAGACAACCTCAATTTGAAAACTGAAGTATTCAGTTCAACTTGATCTAACAGGTTCTACTGGCTAGCCTATTGATCTAACCCTCAATGTGATAAGAATCCAGTAACTTTGATTGGCAAGCACAAACAACTTTGAAGGGTAGCATTCACATCTTGAACATATACCTAATGCTGTTGCAACACCAGTAAGCCTCGAACACTAATCCAACATGCAAAAAGGAAGGTTCTCAATATAATCTCAAAACACTTTGGTTGTGTTTCTTATATATGTTCCTGCTTTTGCCGTTGTACAGCAGTAGGTGGTCTAGACATGTACTATCATGAACACTGATTGTATCATTGCATTATTACCATGACCTCATATACTGAGCTCCTCCCCCCCCCCCCCAAAAAAAAAAAAAAAACATTTATGTTTGCACCTTCAGGGTCACTCCTTTTTTTTTTTGGGGAACAATGACACCTAAATCAAAGATCCCACAGTGTTGCATAAGCACAAACAAAAAGGGTCCGTAATACTTTAAATTTCCACTTCATTTAGACCACCCGCTGCACCAGACTCGCATCCCAGCTTGAGCGGGGGGCAATCCAAATTTGCTGCTGCAGCGCGCGTTGCACAAGAAACAGCACACAGGGTGGACCGTACTGCCGTTCCATCCCTCGTTCCTTTTTTTGTTCTTTTTGTGACTTTTGGTTTTTTCTTTTTCCCCCTTAAAAATATTGTAGGTGGTTAAAAAAAAGGTTGTATGTTATGGGATAAATACATGATAAATATTTTATTGGGATCATTAAAGTCCCATGGATTGAAGAAGTGAGGGAATACAGGTTCCAAAAGAGTTCCAAAATTTGGAACTCCCATTGGAGATGCTCTTAGAAAAGTACTTAATAATTTCTCAAGTATGATTTCCCATTTTTTAATCTACATTTACAAAACAGAGGGCACAAAAATGATTGAGTGATTGACAGCATAAAAAATACAAGCTACAGCAGTAGACTAATTCTCTCTCAAATCTTATGATGAACTATTGTCACCAGCCTGACTGCAGTCACCATTAAATTTAAGCAATACGGGAAAGCACTGTTAGAAGGTTCCATTTACAAATATAAAATATAAACAAACCTGGAATGTGTGGCACAAAAGGAGGCCCATTCAATCTTCCATCAGGTTTTAAATGTGCTCTATCAATTTTGGGGGGTACCATTGGGGTGGACTCTCTTGGTATATTAGCAAGCATTGAACTCGAAACCACTGCAGCTGGAACTTCAGCACCAGGTGGTCGAAATGCTGAAGCTGTAGAAGCCACAGAAGAAACATGCACAGCAGGGGTGGGCTGAACATTTCCAGCTGAAACGGGGATATGACCTGCTTTGTCACATGAGACCATGCGAACAATGGGCGCAGCAGCACAGTTATCACTAGCAACTCCAGTATTTTGCAACCGCTGAGATTGGTATGAAGCAGGTTGGGCGACAAATGTCTTGGATTCTTCCATCTAGATTACATATCCATCAACCAAAAAAAAAAAAACCAATACATTTTAATTTTCATCTGGGTCACATGTCCAGCAACGAAAACACAAAAAACGGAGCAGCACATGGGTAAGTCTTAGCATTTAAATATATTCCCAAATATCTCCCTAAGACAGCACTAAGGTTAATACTCTGAACAGTTCAAGTTTTACATTTTCCTTTGTAACATACCAGGTAACATAAGAGTTCCCAAATTGAAATTGAAAAGAGAAAAGAGAGTAAATTTAAATTGTCATCAAGCAGAAAAATGATGGTTGAGATGCTAGGGACATTGTTAATCTACATGATAGTCAATAAGGTACAATAAAATGAGAATAATGGCAATAGATCCAGCTGATATACATTATTCAGCAGGGAGGAAAAACAGAATCTACTCCTCTAAATAAAAAATATATGCAAACTCACGCTCATTGATATGCATAATTTACCAGAGAAGGAAAATGTTTGATCATAGCACTTTAATGCATATACACCATACATAAACAAGCCTAAACTTGAGTGTGTTTTGAATCAATCAGATAGCCATAGCACTCTCCAGTCTCCAACAATTATCAACCTTTGTTCTTCATATATCAGAATCACATGAAAAACAATACCGAAGTCCTTGTATCAACAAAAGCAGCGTAGAAACCACATATGTAATTGACAAACTGCATATAAACATGCATAGCTGAAAGCAACCATATATGGTGTTCGCACTCAAAGTCAATATAATCAGCAAAGTGAAGTTGAAGGAGCTGACAATTCGAATGATAAGAAGAACATGCCATAGCTCCTCTAGGTTCTAAAGAGCAATATAACAAATTGGACCTGAATATTGCACAACATTTTAATCTCAAGAAAATACCCAAACTTGATTGTATTCGGATTCATTGGGGACGCAGACAAAATGCTTGGAGACTATGGGATATGAATAGATAAATACTCGCACTTCTCAGACCTCAAACAAATGGAGCACTTTGTTGCCTGGAAGGGAAATACAGATTACAATATGACATTGGACCCTCCAAATTAGACCCAAAAAGATATCCCATTCCTTGAAATCCGAATCCAATGCCCCACGTACTTAGAATTTCAATGTATATCAAAGAAAAGAATAATCTAAGCTATCTCAACTAGACTCACACAAATTTCGAATCGATTCAATCAAATACTTCTCAAAGCATCTATGTATCATCAAAAACACAAAAACTCACAAATACCAATACAACATAACACTTGGACACTGCAAATTAGAATTCAATGCCCCCGCACACTTGGAATTCCAACATATGTAACCAAAAATGGTATTCTAAGCTGTTCCGCCTGAACTAGTGTCACTGTAAATCGATCAAATACTCCTTAAAGCCTACAGAACGATTGGCAATTTCTTGCCCATGTCTAGGTCAAACCAAAAGCATCTATATATCATCAAAAACCCAAAAAACTCGCAATCCACAGAAAATCTTGAATTAAAACCAGGAAAACAAAAACAAAAAAAAAAAAAAAAAAACAACTTACCCTGCGTTTGGTGAGGGCCATTTTGTCAGAAATTGAGAGTTTGGGAGTGCGAAACCCTAGTCGCTGCTCTTTCAATCGATTGAGCCCCAAATCATCAATCAAAACCCCAAAAGACTCCCTTGGCAAGATATCCTTAGGAGCCAACTCCTCACACAAGGCGACGACCTTCGCTCTAGCCTCCGCCATCATGGCCTTCTCGACCGCCGTCGGATCCTTGCCACCTCTCATCCTCGCCATCGCAGACAACACGAGCACGATCTCCGCCACTCTCTTCACCTCTTCCTCCCCATTCTCTCTCTTCCTCTTCTTCACCTTATCCCCCACCTCGACCTCGACCTCCACCTCCATCGCAGTAGCTCCGCCGTCAGATTCGTGAAAAAACAGAACCAGAAAAGGAGGGAAGAATGGAGAGGTATGAATATTCTGGCGATCAACTCTCTGTCTCCCTTGGCCTTCCCTTTCATGGCAATATATACAGGCATGGTACAACAGCCCCTAATCCTAAATTTCATCGAGTCACTTTAAAAAGATAATAACAAGATTACAAAGAATATCTCTAACAAAATATTAACAGTATCTCTAAAGATATTAACAATATCTTAATACTCCCTCCAAATATCTTAATACTCCTCTTAAGATGAAGCACGAAAATCGATCCATATTAAGTATCTTAGTAAAAATATCTGTGAGTTGTTCCTTAGTGGACAATTATGATACAGCCAAATCACTAGATTCAAGCTTTTCTCATGCAAAATAACTATCAATTTCTATGTGCTTGGTTCTCTCATGGAAAATGAGATTTGAGGTGCTTGGCTATCACAGAAAAGACGAATGGTCGAAATCATGAAAAACTCCAAGAGATGCCAAAAAGGATTTTAACCAAATTAACTGACTTGCGGTAGCTGTCATGGATTAATATTTGACTTCAGCTGACGACCAAGAACAAGTAGTTTGCTTCTTTGTACGCCAAGAAACAGGAGATCCCCCAATATGTGACAGTATACCCAACTCGTGAGTGAATGTCTCGTAAGAGAACATGCTCCCCAATCTGCATTATAATACACTAAGACTTGGAGAAAACTATCTGAACATAACAAAATACCTTGACCAAACGTTGCCTTAATACAACAAATCACCTACCGAGCAGCATCCATGTGTTTCTGTTTAGGAGCCTACATAAAATGGGACAATGTATTAACTGCATAGCTCAAATCTGGTCTGCTAATTATCAGATATATAAGACGTCCGCCCAAACATCCATGACGACAAGGATCATCTAGTAGCTCCCTCTTGGCCAAAGCTAGCTTGTGATTATCTTTCATAGGAAAATCAACTGATCGACTCCCCAAGCGACCACATTCATCTACAATCTCAAGAGCCTATTTATGTTGTGAGAGAAATAGACCATGTGGTCCTCCTACCACCTCAATCCCTAAAAAAGTATTTTAGAGGTCCAAGATCTTTGATTCAAAAACATGCATTAAGATAAGACCTAAATTCCATAGATAATTGAGAATTGTTGCTCTCAAGGATGATATCATCCACATAGACCACCAAGCCCATGAAAAGTCACCTTTCCTATAGGTGAATGAAGAGTAATATGTAAAGGAACAAGTAAAGCCATACTCACTTATCTTGGAGGACAGTTAGCGAACCACTGATGAGAAGCTTGGCATAATCCATATTATGATTTTTGCAACTTGCAGACTGTGTTGGATGAGCTAGCGGTGACTATGTTGGATTAGCTAGCGGTGAATCCAAGTGGCAAGCGCATGTACACTTCCTCTTCGAGATCACCCATGAAGGAAGGTGTTATCAACGTCCATCTGATGAAGCTCCCAACTCTTTGCCACAACAACTGATAAGAAGTCCACACAGTTATCATTTTTACATCTGGTGCAAAAGTCTTATGAAAATCTAACCCTTCCAATTGATGGTTACCTCTAACAACAAGTGAAGCCTTATACCTTTTAACGGACCCATCAGACTTATATTTGACCTTATAAACTCACTTATAATTTATGGCCTTCTTTCCAAGTGGCAAATCCACAATGGTCTATGTCTTATTATCCTGCATGGCTTGAATCTCTTCAGTCATTGCCTTACGCTAGTTTGGATCATTAGCAGATTTTTGATAATACCTGATCTTAATAATTTTTGTGATGCCAGCTAAGGAGGCACGATGAGCTTCAGAAAATTTATTGCACGAAACAAAATTAGCGAAGGGATACAGAGTACCTAAGGAACCAGTTTGGGATAAGTTCATGAAGGACGGGTCAACACTGTAGCACAAATAATCCACAAGATGTTCAGGTGGGGGTCGATCTCCACTGGGCATACTGGATTAGCCCACATGTGCGATGCCTATGTCATTAACTAGTGGTGTTATGTCAGTATTCTTCCCCTATCTTCAAGCCGAGTTTGCGTAGTGTCTTCTCGCAGGCTGCCCCCATTGCCACTTCGAACCTCAGTCTCGGGTCCTGCACCTAGACTTGAAATATCCATGCTATCCCTCATCCGTTGTGGATCATCTGTCTCTTGTCCATTAGTTCGATGGGTTGCTGCTGTGAGTCATCCTATTCATAAAAAAAAAATCCACCCCATCTCTTGTTATTAGGCCCTCATTAGCCAAAGGATGATTGGCAACCCTTTGTACTGCTAATTCACAAGATTGTTGGTAGGGAAAAAATGTTTTGTGGAAGAGAACATCTCTACTAATAACAATTTCATTTGTTTCTAAATCATAGACTTTCTAACCCTTCTTGCCGTAGGGATAGCCAACCAACGCACATTTCTTGCTACGAGATGCAAACTTATCCTTTGGCTTAGACCTTAGGTGAGCAAAGCAAAGACACCGAATACGTTTATTTGATTAAAGTTAGGTGGGACACCATATAAGGCCTCATAAGGAGTTTGTCCATTAAGAAACTTACTTGGAGCTCTATTAATCAAGTGTGTAGCAGTCAAAACATAATCGTCCCAAAAATCTTTAGGTAGGTGAGCTTGAAAGCGGAGTGCCCTAGTAACATTCAAAATGTGACAATGCGTTCCTCCACTCTTCCGCCCTATTTGGGGGGTCAACACAATTAGTTTGGTGAGGAATTCCATTTTCAAAGTAAAATTTAAACAAAAGGTTGGTTTTAAATTCGAATCCATTATCACTTTGCATGATTTTGACATTCTTTCCAATTTGATTTTTCACCATAGCTATAAAATTTTGTAATAAGGTTGGAAAGTCTCCTTTTTCTTTCATTAAAAAAAAAACCCACACAACTCTACTTGCATCATCAACCATAGTAAGAAAATAATGGCACCATAGAAAGATGGAACTCTATATGCACCCTAAATATCACAATGTGTAATTTCAACTAAGTCTTTGACCTTGTTTTCACTAACAAAAAAACAACTATGGGATTGCTTTGCACAGTAACAAATATCACAAGGATGATCCTCTTTATTATCAAAAAGACCTAAACTATTAGGGAACAAAGAGAACATTTTTTTATGGATATCCAAGTTGCTCATGCCAAAGATTACTGGAGTCCATTGCATTTGCCTGCACACTTGGAATTGTAATATCCTTGAAGCAGAAGACCCCTCTTTTTCTTCATCCACTCCAACCAGGTTCCTTGAGGTGCGGTCAGGGATCACACAAATTACATAAGTTACAGTGCATCTCAAATCTCGATTTAATTTCCAAATTGAGATCAAATTGCAAGCAAAATTAGGAACATATAAAACTTTTGTCAATTTAATTTGGGGACTCAAGTTGACCATTCTTGGCAAACTTGTCATCCTCTCCACTCCATGTGGTAAACCCACTGGAATAGAAGTTATTCTCTCCAAATTTTCAAGACTACTCACGTTACCCATTACATGGTTAGAAATGCCGGTGTTAAGTATCCAAACCTTATTACCCGAAAGTTTTTCATACTCGAGCTTGGATTACTAGATGAGACTAAGAAGTCGTTGTGCCTGCTCACTAGTAAAGACTGGAAACATTGGTTGATTCACATCATCCTAACATGCTCCTATCACTTACTGGGGCACTTCATTAGTTGCTGCAACATACGGTGCCTGTACTCTACTGCAACAGCTACTGCTACCTACACCTCATCTCCTCCGTGAAGCACTCTGCAGTCTCCCCTGTAGCATGTGCCCCGGTTAGGTGAATATTCAATAAACTCAAAGCAGGTGCTCTCCTCATGGCCCCGCTTTCCATAGTGCTTGCAAGACCCTTTCTCCTTTACTGACTGGTGACTTTTATCACTGTGATTCATAAGAAAAGCAACAACAACCTTGCCTTGGTTATCCCTTCCAACTATGACGATCTTGTAATTCTTTTCTTGAAGTACCATTTTAAAAATTACATAGAAGTGGTTCCATAGCCAAAATCTGACTTCTAATACTCGAATATGCATCGTCGTTTAATCCCATTAGAAACTGGCGTGACTTTTCTTCCTCCTTCATCTCAACAAACTTGCTTGCCGCACCGCACTTACATCCAGTACACGTGCAGTAGGGAATCTTCATATAGTGTCTGAGCTCGCTCCATAAATTAGTGAGTTTAGAATAAAACTCAACAACGTCAAGGCCTCTTTGCTAGCATCTTGCTATACTGGCCTTCAACTGATGAATCTTTGGGGCCTTGGTTACAACATAATGCAAATTAACCCACATGGCTTTAGCACTTTCAGGGTAGCCCATACTCGTCCAAAGCTTCGGATCAATGACATAGAGAATCCAGGATGGCCTTGAGAATCCAAGATGAGATCATCGAGTTTGCCATCTCCCATGCTTGTTACCCTCCTTGGTCTTCTCCTTGGGGACTATAGGCTTCTTTAGGGTTTCATATATGAACCCAAGCTTGTTTTTCGCCTCCAAAGCAGTTGTGACTACCTTCTCCCAAATGTCATAGTTATTCTTGTCGAATATTACGGCCGCTATCAAGACACCGGGGCCTTCAGAAAGATGAAGACAGTATAGGGAGTGACTTTCAATGACAAACTCTTTCCAGTAGTCATTGCTGTTCGAAATTAGCTCTAATACTCAAGGAAAAGCTTGACTCTTATACCATAAAAAATAGAACCAGAAAAGGGAAGAAGAGTATTAAGAGAGTATGAATATTATGACGATCAACTTTCTCTCCCTACCATGGCTTCCTTTTCATTGCAATATATACAAAGCATGGTACAACAACTCCCAGTCCTAAACTTCTTCAACAAGTCACTCAAGATAATGATAAGAATATAAAGAATATCTCTAAAAAAATATTAACAATATCTCTAAAGATATTAACAATATCTTAATAATTCGGGGGCGGAATCCATCCAACAACGAACAATTCACGAACAAATCGGAGAACCTGCAAAGAAGGAGAGAGATTAGGACCACGACCCATTAGAGAGGTGGGAATAGGCAAATGGGGGAGAGGAACACTAGAGAGAGAAAAAAGGGGGAAGAGAGGGGGGGAGAGAGAGATGTTGAAGAATTTGAAAATTGAAGTTAAAAGGAACCTTTTGGCGGGGTAGAAAGAGAGATTGTATATGATGTAAGTGAGAAGAGAGGGAATGGTGAAGGACTGGTTACGATTTTGTGAGGAGAGAAAGGGGGAGCATAGAGAGAGAACACAAATAAAAAACGCAAGGGAAGGGTAAAGAGACAGAAGAAAAACAACGGGAGAGTAATACTTCTAAAGTCTAAAATTGTAGATCTCCTTATTGAGTTTGTTCACTTCACAAAGTTTATCAAAATTGATTTAAACCAATGTTAAAGGCTTATATGATATATGTGATTTTTATATTGTAACTACTTTTATTTAAACTGATATGTTTATTATTTTCCTAACAGCAATGTACGAAATAATTTTCAATCTTATGTCTGTAGTATATGAAATAATAAATTATCTAATATTTCATATAATGTATGACAAATCATATAATAGTTTTCAAACTTAATGTAAGGTGATACAAATTATAAGAAATCAATAAAGTGAGATTTCCAATGTGTTAAGATAGATTATGACTAATTTAGTTGAATACGTATACACATGTCATATATTAATCAATTTAATTCAGCATTCCTTGTATATTGTTAGAACCTGTAGTTTGATAATAAGATATAACATAAAATTATCATACATTTTTGCAGGACTTGAAAAGTTTTGTATATCACAATAGTTGATTTCCCACTACTTATTTTTAAAGTTAACTGGATACAATAGTTTTAAAGTTAACAGGTATGTGCTATTCTTTTAGTAGTTGATGTATTGTTTTTAATATTAAGTGTGCAGTTTTTTAACTAATCATAAATATTAGCATTTGTGATCTGTGTATGTCTATACATAGTATTGTATCTCTTCATACATTGAAGTGATCTTGATGCTAATTACTAAGTTCTTCGTTTCATTGCTTTAAATGTTCTACAAATATCATATTCAAATTTATTTTATATTCTAGCAAGCCTTTCTATTAAGTTATTGATTATAACTTCAATGATTTTATACCTAAAAGTCAAATTTCACATTTAAAATTAAAAAACATAATAAATGATAAATATATCTATCATCTTAATTTCAGGTGTAGTGGGTAGATATAGGCATATAGTAAATGTTCATCTTGTAATAGTAATATTTACCTTTTCTATCAACTAAGTTTAATTATAATTTTTTATTGTAATTTTATAGCTCCTTAATCAATTGCACATAAAAACATAATGATAATGACTAAATATCAACTGGTGTATGCCATGTTTTGACTTCCTAAATAATTTTTTTAAAATTATACCTTATTATATTGAATTTTAAAGCATTTAAGTTGCATTTCATTTAGTAATAAAGATAATAGGCATTTGCAAAGAGAATAATGTGTTTTAAAAAAAGTGCTGGTTTTGCCTAATTAAAATGGTAATAAAATGTTACAGAATCTTATTGCAAATTTTGACATTAAATAAAAATATTAATATTAACATCTCATTCATAAACTCAATTTGGATGATTAACTATAAAAATAGTTATGTGACTCCCAAATTTAATTAGTTCATGATTAGTAATTATATTACTGAAATTAAAAAACAATTAACAAAGTAACCAATGAAAACATGACAAATGTCACTCTCAAAACAACCTATTCAATTTTATATAATATATATAATATATGATATATGATGATATGATTATGTATCGTAACACCGCATGTGTGTAGTAGTAGTAGTGGTAGTAGCAGTAGTATTAATAATAAATATAATTTTTTTATAAACCATAATAAATATATGAATAATGATGATAACAATGATGATGATGACGACGATGATAACAATAATAAAAATAATATAAATCATAAATCTTTTATTAGTTCTTAATAATTGTGTATTTATAGTAAATAGGATTCGTAACTAGCATTATAGTTTATCTAATATCTCTAATATTTTATTTTTACAATAGTGAAGATCTTTTATTATTTATTATTTTGTTTAAAAACAATAATTTATGCGACTTGGAGTTAGATCCATAATTAGATTAGGAAAAGTCTAAACCTTCAAAATTTTGACACATGACATTTGTTAGCTTGGGAGGTTTTTTTTAAAAATATATACGTATAGATTTTGAGTTTTTTATTCTTTAATTAAGAAATTTGATGATTTTGATTATTGTAAATACATTAATATTTTGATTAAACATCAACCATAAATATATTATCAACTTTGTAACCTTCATAATAATTAATTTTTATTAATAGCTCCAATTATTATTGTAAATATTAACGTAATGTGATTTGAAATTAGGACTATAAATAGCTTTAGAAATCAGAATCTTCAAATATTATCGTAATATTTGTTAATAACAATGGTATAATTATGTGTTGCCAAATTTTTGATAAAATTGGAAATCAAAATCTTTTCTTGTGTAACTTTTTAAAAGAATACCAAGGAAGAAATAATAATATTGAAGAATCAAAGATTTTAAGACTCTTTTAATAATGGAGATAAAAAAATAAAAAAGGCAAATTAAATGAGAATGACCTGCGAGAATTGAAGAAATGAATCCATTTTATTTTAATATATTTATAAAATATCCTTACCTTTATCTTTGTATATGTTAGAGGTTAATAAACCATTACTATGTGTTACTGTTGATTGAAAATCTTGATAATAGTTATGCGGAGCAAATTCCACACACCACCCCATACTCTCTCTAGTGAATCAATTATTCTTATTCGTGCCATAAGTTTTTCTTCCTCCCTCTCTTTTTATTTAAATTATCCCCTGCTCCTTCCCCTCCAACTAACATGCATGAAATTTTGTCCCTGTTTCTCTCCCTAGGTTACCCAAAGTTGGGGATTTACTCACACCACTCCTATAGTTCTTCCATCAAAGAATCGGGATGTGAAATCCGTAGTTCATTGCATTGATAAAACTTTTCAATTGTTGTACTTTGACAATAGTTAATGGCACAAATTTACCACTGATTCTTATGTTCATTTTCTCTAATTTCAATTCACACTTCAAATGCTCAATCCTGGAGGGTACCATCTATGTTCATGCATCTATGTTTACCCTTCAAAAGCGTAAGAAACCTAGCTTGAGCTCAAACATAACGTGTTGGGCGTAAATGATAAAATAAGAAGTCACAACATAGACTAACTCAAGAGAGTCCCTACACCCAAAACCAATCTTTGTTAAAAACTTAATAGCACAAGAACATAGAGATGAATAGGCCAAGAGAACTCTCTCTCTCTCTCTGTGATGTATTATCAATGCCAAAGACATGCCTTATTATTATTTCTGTTCATAATAATAATTGTTATTAATTTTAATGTTAAAAAATGAAAATTACTGAATACTAATATTAATAACAATCATTAATTATAAAAATAATAATTAATAATTTTAAAAAGAATTATTACTATTATTAATGGTAATTAACAATAATGATTAACATTAATAATTTATATTTAATAATCAATTAATTAAATAATAATTATCATTATTATATTTAAAATAATTACTAATAATCATATTATTAATTAATAACAATAATAAGTAAAAATAATTATTATAAAAATAGTAATTATTAATTAATGATAAACATATTACTAAATCATAAACAAATTATTAATATTAATATTTATTAACAATAATAATTACAACAATAATTATCATTAATATTATTTTTAATAATCATAATAAGTATTAATATTAATAAAAATTATAAATATTAATATTAATATTAATGATTAAAAATTAATAATAATAAATAATAACAATTATAGTTATAATCATAATTATAATAATAATAATTATTGTTTTATTAATTAAAATTAGTAATAACTACAATAATAGTTACTATTTGTATTAATAATAATTATTATTGTCGTAAAAAATCATAATAATAATTAATATTAATATTATTAATAACCAAAATTACTAAATAGTAATATTAATAATAATATTAATAAAAATAAATATTAAAATAAATAATAATTAATAATATTAAGAATCATGATAATTATTTTTATGATTATTATTAATAACATCTAAAATAATTATTGACATTAATAACTGTTAATTAATTAATAATTAATTAATTAATAATTAATTATTATCATTAAAAATAATTATTATTAATATTGCTAATAATTAATAATAATTATTAATCATAATCGATAATTAAAAAAATTTAACTAATAATAAAATACTTATTAATCATAATATTAATAAAAATCACAATAAAAATGTATTAGAGCAAGTGAGAGTGATAAGGAGTGGGACGAAGTGAAATTAGTGCATTTTACCCGTGAAAAAAGCAGGGCCTAAATTGGGAGTGCAAGATGGGAAGAAATAGAATGGAATGCAAAGAAGTAGAATAAAGTGAAAAAGAGTGATTTTTTCTTGTAGAAGTGGGAAGAAGGGAATGGAGTGGAATGGAGTGAAAAAGAACAGAATGGAGCAGAAGGAAGATATAATTATTAATATCAAACTGTGAGAAGCAGTCGAAGAGAGCGAGAGGAACTGAGGAAGTGAGAAGAAATGGTAAGGATGAAATGATATTGATATTTAAGAAGTGGGAAAGAGTTGAGGCCATACATTGATAATTATGTTTTGGTTAAAAATCAAAGGTGACAAGATTTGTTCATAGGTTTTTAATCACCCTCTCCCCTAATTGGAAAGAACATATGTTCATTTCCCACTTCATTCTAAATTAACTTTTCTAAAGTACAAGGACACCAGATAAAATATATTTCAAAAATCAAATAAATAAACATTTGACTAGTTGGGACCACTCCAATCAAAAAAAGCTGAGATTTCAATATTCCACAAATGGTGCCTCTTGAGTCCTAAATATCATATACTTTCGCAGCAAAAAGGGACAAAGAGAAAGATGACGGCTCATTGACCTATAAATGATGAATAATTTCTCATTTCCTCCTAGTGATGCCCTCCCGAAAAAAGGGGGGGGGGGGGGGGGAATAGAAATGCAGAGAAAAACCAGAATCTTGGTAGTTACACAAAAATTTCCCCCCTCAATACAAACCCATTAACACACCAAAACATGCCTCTTCAAACTATAAACCCATTAACACACCAAAACATGCCACTAACCCTAATTCAAACTATAAACCCATTAACACACCAAAACATGCCTCTTCTCTCCATTGATTTTCCAAATTGAGGGCTCTACCCCTCCAGAGAAATTGCAAAATACACAATCGCGAACACAAGCAAACACTAAGGATGAGATGGTAAATTCAGGCAAGAAACACAAGATACCGCGCAAAACTGCGAAGTCAGCAAGATTTTGGGCGCGATTCCTTGATGAATAGTATACACCAGCTTCATCATCTGATTGTGATAAAGCATCAATGATCATTCTGAATGTAGAACTGAAGATAGGTGAACATTCAGAGAAAGTAATCTGGGGGAGGCTTCTTAGCAGGAGCGCCTCTTGTTTCCTGTGACATCATGCAATTTCAAGGTGAGGAGATGACTCAAGCACAAAATGTGAGATGTACCATGTTTTCAACAAACTCAGGAATTAAGCAGATTCAGACGACAGTTTGTCTGCAGATTTGATTGGTTGGAAAACTATCCGACTCAGAATTTAAAGAAAGGACCAGATCTGGCCATTGGTATTAGTCTGCCCAATCCGTGTATTTTTCCAGGTTTTTATATGTTCGAGAGCAACGTAATATGCCTAAGGGCACAACCCTTCCACCTCATCCATCTCACTCTCTTTCCGTACTAACCATACGAAACAATGTCTACTATGGGGAAAGACGCACTAACGGCACATAGGCCATAACGGAGACATACAGAGCCAGAGACAACAGAGAGAATGGAGAGAACTAGCATTCAAACTTTTTGAACAGAAAGCACTCAAGGTACTGCAAAAAGTGTATTCCATCATCTTCAATATTGTTAAGATCCGAGGGCCCAAAAGCTATGTATTTCATTTGATACATCTCAACTCAATGTCCAAATAGCAAATCACCACACTTCCTATGTCCTACCAATAACAGGGCTCAGCAATTCAAAGACATTAGGCCGACAGCGACCTGCCAGGGAAATAGTACACAAGTACTCTTTTGTGAAACAGATCAAAACCAGCATAAGAAGATCAGATGTACAAACCTGTGGAGCTGCGTGGAAAACACGGAACTCTTTATTGAGATTCTCATCAAGTTCAAGAATTGCAGCAACATTACCACATCTACAACAGTGATAAATAAAGTGACAGATAATCAGTAATGCTGAAGGCACAACAGTTACCAAACAACGGAAACATCAGATACGGGGAGCTTCCAATTTTACCTATAACAATAATTGGGAGCGGACCACACTGTAACAATCTGGTCATCGAACATCCACTTAAAACCTTCCATTACCAACTGATGGGCACGGCATATGTAATCCAGGTTATTTGTGTGATTGAATGATGTTACTACACTGCCACCGAAAAGGAAGCCTGCGCCACGAGGACTCAATCCCCAGCCATCCACTGCATCTTCAGGGTCAGACCATAGCAGGTCACACATGGCTCCATCATGTGGTACTTCTTGTTTTCTGTCAATTGTTCGTATCTGGCAAAACGGTAGTATAGCTACCCAATATTCAGCATGTGAACCAAGGAATACAACAACAACAACAACAACAACTCCTCCCAGTGTGGGTCCCGCTTTCGCGGGGTCTGGGGATATGAACCAAGGAATATAGAAGTCTAATAGGTATATACTGCTAACCTGGTCCAACGATGTTATGGCTGGAGAAAGACCACCATGAACACCAAATATTTTGTTCTCGATAAGAGCTGACAGACTGTCAGAAAGAAGCTATGGCAATTCAGAAATTACAAAGCAAGACAATAGAGTGCTGGAACTGCACACATAAGTATTTTTTTTTTTTTTTAAAAAAAATTCCTCATCAGTTCTGAGGATACAAAACATTGAACCCCCCCCCCCAAAAAAAAAAAAGAAATAAAGAGAAGAAAGAGAAAAAGGAAAAAGGAAAAATGAAAAACAAGCCAATAAACACGCACTGTAGCGATCAACTACCAAATCAAATGTAGTTACAAAACCTATTATTCCCCAGAGAGTGTAATGCAGTATAGGAAAGTGGTCTATTGCCTAGTCAAACTAACTTGAACCTTCCTATCAGGATTGCAGTACACAGATTGCTCTGTTTGACAATGTGGATCATAGAGGCTCGAAGTGAGAACATTCCTGACAGGTAAGAGCTAGATCCATTGCAGGTGCTAGCTCAACTAATAAAGTCCCTCGGACTCTGGGACTTGTAACTAGAGACCTGGGTTTGAAACCTGTCTACATCGGCCTTTGCGCCTCATTTGCACCCCAAAAAAAGGGAGCTAGATCCATTCATCATGACACCATTTACAAAGTTCAGTAACTAAACTTCCGAACTCTGCTCATCCCCCCCCCCCCCAAAAAAAAAAAAAAAAAAAAGAAAAGCCACATTTTGGGACTGCAGCCTTGAGCTCCTTAGCTTCTTTACAGGCACATCTTGTCATGCAACCAGCCCCAGCCCTGTCTACCCCATCTCCACGAAAAAAAAAAGGAAAAAAAAGACCAAAAAATGACTTTGGGAAGACGGGGACAAAAACCCATGCAATGCATTGCTGTAAGACTTCTGATTTGCCTATGACTTACTTTTCAGAGTTGCTTCAAAGAAAAGGAACAAGCACTGAGAACAATATCTTTACACAGACTAAATCAACAATTATTTAGTGATGACCTAGAATCGAAACAGGCAATGCTCAATCCAAGAAACCTAAAAACAGTAGCATATAGGAGTACAATTGCGTTCAACTTTGAACGCAATGAAATTTATGAAAATAACTCTTCCTACCCATGTCATATTACCCAAGAACGGCACTTTGGCCTCTATGAATGACATGCATCTATTCACATCAGCACTCAGTATGATTTAAATTCAGGGTGGGAAAAAACAAAAAATCCCAACGGCAATCCTATGTGCTACGAGAAAAGATATTAACCTTAAGT
Source organism: Carnegiea gigantea (assembly GCA_029747015.1). Classification (NCBI taxonomy): domain Eukaryota; kingdom Viridiplantae; phylum Streptophyta; class Magnoliopsida; order Caryophyllales; family Cactaceae; genus Carnegiea; species Carnegiea gigantea. The sequence continues at coordinate 229,058 of JAKOGI010000671.1, forward strand.
AATCAAATATGTCAGTGCAGTATCTCCACACGTTCACGGAGCCATATTTGCGGAGGCACTCATCATAGAAGCCATAAACCTGGTAGCTGAAGAAAAATCAGTAACTCGCCATAGCAACTTCTTTAATGGACCTAAAATAAGTTGTGACCAAGGAAAACCTGAGTAATTTGACGGCTCTCATGGTTCCCTCTTATTAGTGTGATCCGATCTGGATATCTTACCTACAATGGCATAAGCAGTTGGTTTTCAACAAGATCACTCACAATGGGAGGGGGTCAACATATAAGCAATGGCACATCTATGTGAATGAATCTTTGATATAAGATGGCTAAAAGCATATAGAAGGGACCCTGAGTCATGCATGTATGACAGCACCTACCTTGCAATCAAGAGTGATTAACAAGGCTACAATGGATGATAATCATCCATTCACATAAATCTTCTACAGGTGTGATAAGAAAAAAGACAAGGAAATGCAAGCAATGAGAAGACAGATATGAACTTGATGCTCAAACGTTAAGTTCAAATTTTAGCAGGATTAAAAGCTGCAACTTAAGCAGGTTGATGATACATACAAGTTTTACCATTCTCAATCGCCCAAGGGTTAATCCAAAAAATAAGGCAAAAGAGCACCGCTAAAGAGTGCAATCTGGGCCTAGTGTTGACACAGAACCAAAGCACAGAGCTGCAACCACAATGGTGGTAAAGCACTTAAAAATTTAAGCAAGAGGATGTATTATTATTATTTTTTTAATAAGAACAAGAGGATCTTCTCTCAGATTCTCATCCATTCGAGAGTAGATCTCACAAGGGTAAGAGATGGGGTTTATATAACTAAAGACCTCTCTGTAATGCTCATTAATTAATAGACACTAGGTTACTCCCAAAGAGAGAATATGGATCACTAATTCTTCTTGGATGCTCAATATCGGCTAACAACATATATTGGCCAAGCGGACATCCTTCCTAAGCTCAAGGTAGCAATACGCCTCATAGAAGAGCTCCAAACAAGGTAATATAACTGATGTTTTAATAATTGCTCGTACCAAGCACGTCAACGGGTTTGAATATATATCAAAAGGGAGATGGAAATGTGCTCCCGAAATGCTTCAGCATGGTAAATTACACTCCACTTTCTCTGCTCATTCTCACTCAACCTTAAACTATTTGACTTCCAAAAACACTGAGATTGACACCCATATCAGTAACTACTCATTGATTCTGATGGGAAACAGACCTCAAAGAAATCATCAGACTATTAACAAAACTTAATGAATTTGGTCAAGTTGAGCTAGACGAGGAAGCAAAACATGGATTCTCGTGAGCATCTTACAAATTCAAGCAGCAACTTGATTCATCCCTTAACTAGACTAACAAATGGAACTCAATTCAGGTGGAACGAATCCAGAGTATGCCTCAGTCCGTTTGCAAAAATCTCCCCCAAAAAACAGGTATAATCTGGTGGCACTGAAAAAAGTAACCGTAAGAATCAATGTCACTTTACGACATTTTTGTTCTCCAAACTGCCATGAAATCAACATCTCCAATAGTTTGGTGTGCCTCCTTCAAGCTCCAAATACGAAGCAGTTCAAATTGATCAACCATGTGATCACAAAAGCTTGTAGGACAAGAATAGCACTAAGAATAATTTTAGATGACTTAGAATGTGTAAATTAATTGAACCCCTTAAAATGCGTAAATTACCTGAACCCCTTCGCGTAATTGCACTCACAATTTTACAATAAAGCCTTTAAATGTAGTAAACATTCTTAGTCAACAATGCTTAGTGAGGATGGAATCCATAATCAAAGCTGAACGGAAGCAGGTAACTGCTGAAGAAGTTAACTAGTATGGAGAATGGGAGGCTTGGCTTAAATTAATGATCATCAGCATTCCAAAGTTCATAATTGGGACGTTTGAGGGATGCTCCAACATCAGTTGGTCCTGGGGAAAAAAAAAAAAAAGAAAATTCAATACTCCAATTGAATGCCCTTGAGGCATGATTCATTTTTACAATCAAACACCCCCAAGAATCCCTGAAATTCTTGTTACATGTTTGTTCCAAACCCAACCATAAATCCTCTGAAAGAAAGGAAAAAGTTTTATGAAGGCCTCTCGGCCCGCCTGAAAAGGTGGACCTTGAGCTTGATCATGCGAATGAGACCAACAAGAGAATAACCATGATGGAAGCGCATCTTTGACTCACCTAGATAATTCAGCAAATTAACTTTGCACATTTATTTTAGTAACTACTAAAATAGGACTGCAGTATCCAAATGCATAAGGACAACCAAAATCTTTATTTTCTACTCTCTCTCTCTCTCTCTCTCTCTCTCTCTCTCTAATTGACATCTATGCACCATATTATGGTTCACATATCTTATTTGGCAACCATAGGATCCAAAGATAAAAAATAAAAAATATTTGTATGCCGAATTATTTTTTTCCCTCACAAGCATATCACCTTTTTGGCAACCTTAACGTTTCCTTTCAGTATTCACATCCAAAGTCTCTTTTGACAAGACAGTTTCAAAATTTATAAGACAATTCCTCATGCACAGTGATGTGCTCTCCTTACATTGGATGGCACACTAGCTGAGCCTGGGAGTCAATTTACAGATCCAACATTAAGGCAGGGGAGGCTGGGTTCACGTCACATACTTTACAAATATCTCTGGGCAGAAGGTATTCATCATCCAAAACCAACTTCTTTGGGAAAACATATTTCACCACTATCAGCCAACTTCTTTTTTTTTTTTTTTTGGGGTTTCGGGGGGGGGGGGGTTGTGAAGGGAGGACACATGCCAATGTTGGTGGGATTTGAAGCCAGGTCTCTCGTAATAACTCTCAAAGTTTTTTACCAATTAGCTCAACTGGCATCCAAATTTATAGAAAGATATTTCAATACGAATAAACTCTTTTCTTTATTTTCAAAAACAACAGGTTCTGGAAACTATCCCACTTGTTAAATTCGTACCATAATTATAATCTTGTTCTCTTTCTTCTAATCTGTCTCCGCAAATGTGAAAAGGTCGTGTACAGTAAACCACACTAAAAGAATGTATCACATCAGCAAGTAAACTATTCAACAGTAAGGAAAACATGAAGTCAGCAGCAGTAAGACATTGGGTCTAGTTCATTATATGTTTTGAAAGTTGCTGAACAATGCTTTTCAGCTACATTGAAACAGACATAGAACATTGGGAATCTTTTCTTGGTGCATTTAGCCAAGAGAAAGGTATAATTCCCCAAGAAACATCTCTATCACAACATTAGATGACATAGTTTACCTTTCCATCACCCACAATAGGTAGATCATGAAGATTCTCTTACCAAACAAATGAATATCCCCTTACTTTGTTTATTATCATTGGTTCACATCTATGCATATGCACTTTTTCTTATTTGCTGAAATTGTTTTATCAGACATTGAATTCGATTTCCTTTTCCAAGCAAATATTCAACGTATGAAATATATATGCCAACAGGCCCAACTCAAAGCCTTCAAATTCTTAAGTTTTGTGAGCATGCAACAAGTCACACGAATGGCACATCAAAGAAAGGGAGGCAACAGAAATAAGTTGGGATGAAACACTTTAGAATAAGTACAGAACACAATTAAAACACCATTGCAGCGTCTCACTAGCAGCATGAAGTGCTTAAATCAGACAGCAACGGCATGAAAATACGACAGGAAGCATGGCAAAGTTTGTGGCATATTCTCTTGCGTCCTCAATTTGGATTTGCATCATCTAGTGTTCATTAATTGTAAAGGGTGCATCCAGAGCACAAATTCAAAAGATCATTACTTAACAGCCAGGTAAATTGAATGATCCATCATCACGATATAGCAAAACTTAATGCAAGTGTAGTGATATGCATCCTACTTATCAGCTTATAAAGCTTGGGACCTGATACCTTAAGGGCAAGGAGCAGAAGGAAGGTTTCAACAGAATAGAATCCTCTGTCCACAAAATCTCCCAGAAAGAGGTAGTTTGTCTTTGGACAATCCCCACCCACTCTGAACAGCTCTTTCATGTCGTAAAACTGTCCATGTATATCACCACATATCTGCACAATGAAAAAAAGAACAATGAGAAATACTATAAATTCTCTCATATAACTGCAACAGGCTAAACTTAATCATACTGAAGCATGGTATGGAAGTCCAAATGTCCACAGCATTACCAATGCAAACCAGATGGGTTGTTTCAAATAGGTGCACAAACAAAAATACAAACAGTAGCTAAGGTTCTAAAGGATTTTAAACAGGTACCAGCACACAAGGAAGAGAAATTGATGCATGATAGGAGTAAAGAATTGGTAAAAAGATTTAGAAAATTAGAATATTTTGATATTGGATATCTTTTGTATTTTTTTATTATTTTCGCAGGTTATTTTTAAGCACATTTTAGGACAACCAAAATAAGGATATTTAGTGATATTTTATTAAGATTTAGTTTCCTAGTCTATTAGGGTAATATTATGTTATATATTTTTATCCTTTTCTAGTTTATATCTAATTATTTAGGTTTCCGAATGCTAGTTAGCCTCTTGGTTATATAAAGTCCTTTATGTAACTGGAGAAGGCAGATTATGAATAAGAATTGATATTGAATTTAAGTAAAAGTTCTTGTCTGAATTTTCTCGATGTGGGAATTGCCCTTAGAAGTTAGAGTGTCCTACAATCAATTATTCCCCTTAGTAGGAATTGCTCTTAGAACGTCTTACATTAATTTGGTATCAAACCTTCGTCGATCTAGCCTACCATTTTCCTTCTTTCAATCTAACTCCCACTCCTTTCTTCTCTTTATTTTATTTATTTATTTAATTATTTTTTGCATATCCGCCTCACTATACAAAAGAAAATCAAAACAGAAAATTTCCATATCAGAATTTGCTTGCTAAGATTTGATATTCTAGACTTCGAACGGTCTAGATCAGTTTGATACCTTTTAGATCTACGCATGAAGTTTTTGTTTTGTCTGGGTGAAGATTATCTACAATGACAATGAGTTGGTGTGACAAACATCATCGTGCCCTTTTCGTGGTCATACATAACAAGTCATGGCCAGTTATGACAAGTGCTCTTAACCATGTTTTCTCTCTTTATGGGGATATAGAAAACATCACTAGGTTTCAGCCAAAGGGTGAATTTCATGCTCAAGCGAATTTTTATTCACCAAGAGATGCGTGCAAGCTTCAAGGGCGTCAAATTTATGAAGATTGTTGCGAGTTGGATCTTTATTTTGCTAGTGAATTCCTTTGTGATTGTATGCCGTATATTCCTAGCTACAAATTGGATTGTGAACGTCCTAGAACTCCGATAATACCTTGGCAGCACTTTGTAGAAGATTATAAGATTTCTTCCCAACGGTTCCCCAAGAAACAATCAATTTCTTATTTGGAAGAGACAAATCCAACATACTTAGAAGCACATGAAGGGGGAGCTGCCACTGGGGAAATCAAAAGGGAATCTTTTCTGAGGGAGCCTACAAGAGAGCATGTCCCAAGAATAGAAGTTTTGGATCTAAACATGACAATTGATGTTAAGGGCAATTCTTTCGATCAGGTGAACCAAGCAAGAGATTGCATATTGATTGCATTAACTCATTGATTCAAGATATTGCACATGGCCAAGCAAAAGTCATTGAGCACTCTAACACTGATGAAGATAATCTTTCCAACATTCAAGGCAGCCAAGAAGAGTTGTCAAAAGACACTTGTATCATACCAAGAATTGTTGAGCATGATGTTGGATTCTTAATCCCTAAAAGGTTCTTTCAGAAAACTTATGTTCGTCCACTACTCACATGGTTATTGGCGCTCGAGAAGATTTTGAAGCATGCAATTTATAACATATTCAAGGAAGTTGAATCAATTCCCTATTCCTCATTCGCAATTCCTGCTCATGTCAAAACTCAAGGATGAGCTTTTTTCAACCGGGTGAGAATGATGCAGGATAGGAGTAAAGAATTGGTAAAAATATTTAGAAAATTAGAATATTTTGATATTAAATATCTTTTGTATTTTTTTATTATTTTCGTAGATTATGTTTAAGCATGTTCTAAGATGGCCAAAACAAGGATATTTAATAATATTTTATCAAGATTTAGTTTCCTAGCCTATTAGGATAATATTAGGTTATATATTTTTATCCTTTATAACTAGTTGTTTAAGTTTTCTAATGCTAGTTAGCCTCTTGATTATATAAACCCCTTTATATAATTGGAGAAGGCAAATTATGAATAAGAATTGATATTGAATTTAAGTGAAAGTTCTTGTATGAATTTTCTCGTTGTGAGAATTGCTCTTAGAGCATCCTATATCAATTATTCCCCTTTTTAGGAATAGCTCTTAGAGCATCCTACATCAGAAATTCTAAGAGAGCTAAGCATTAAAAATAAAAGTGAGTAATTTCAAGGAAATAAACACGTGCGTGCACACAATGGAGGCTTACAAATTCTCCCATATACTACTGACGCTAAGTGTCTATCTGTAACTAGAGAACTGATAATTATGAGGAGTAAAAAGAGGGGGGCCGGTACAAATAAAACACACTTGAAATACATGCTCCCTATGAATGTCCCACAAATTTGTATCATTTCCAAAAGGGGTGTTGTAAACTGTAATCGTACAAGGTATGACGTACACAGAAAGCAATGCGTCCCAGGGTTCAAGGTGCTAGGCAAAGGTGCACTCATCACAGCTCCAAGGGGCACTTTTTTTTTTTGAGGGGGGGGCCTCTGAAAATTTCACGAAACATGAACCTAGAGAAAGAAAGGATTACTACCTAGTGAACATCTCGGCAGCTATAAAGTAACCATGTAGCAATTAGGTCAAAGAAGTATACAAACAATTATGCAAGTCGTTGTTGACAAACATGTATGCCAAATGCATGATATCTTTTTTCTCAAAAAATACATATTAAATTGTCAATGTCATACCACACTCAAATCTCATGTCAGTGGCTGTGATTCCACCTAATGCTAGCTTATGAAGCTTGCAGCAAAACCTACTTGATCTCTATCCTTACACATATGACTATTGTTGGAGAAATTTCAACGTTTGGAAGTTTTGAACCCATGGAAAAGAGGTTTTATTTTGTAGAGAGAGAAAAAGCATCCCACATGAAAAAAGATTAAAGTGGGGAGTAGTGCTTTTTATATGTGAGCTCTTTCAACCTCTTTGAATAAGAAAGCCAAAGGTGGACTTGGTAAACCACACACATGTGCACGCCGCCAGCCATCCAAGCTCAGGCGATGGTGTGGGGTGGGTTTTTTACCTTTTTACTGTCAATCGCAATTAATGCCTTGACTTGCGATGTAGTTCACAAAGTTAGCTGGATGCTGGCTTACGGGACTGATTTCTTCTTTCCCAAATCTGATTGTTCTCTTCTCAAAACTGCTTGTTTTCTCTATTCTAGCTATTGCAGATTCATCTTATAAAAGGAGTTGCCAACTTCTTCTGATTACACACAGAAAAAACCACCTTCTTCTCTACTTCTCCTATTCTGCTTTTCTGGTTTGGGCAATATCATTTCAACTCCAGCCAGCCGATTAAAAGTGCAACAAATAGGCTGCAACCGTGTAATCCTGGGAAGTGACAGCTACTGGAGAGTTTGCACCTTGCACAGGCAAAATCGCTTTCAGGACAATGGTCCCGGCCATGCCATGGTGTTCTGTTCAGACCTGCTACTATTTTATCTCAGTTAGTCCAAGTAAGATCTTTCCTTTATTGCTATGCTTGTTGTTCAATTTCCCAACAACCATGACTAAATTCAACCCACGTTAAGGTCCGACACTAGTCAATGATCGAATAGAGAACCATAGCTCTGCCCACAATGGAGAATGTCCCCCCCCCCCCCCCCCCCTTTTTCTTTTTTTTTGGGGGGGGGGGGGGAGCCAACAATAAATAAAATCCTTGTTTTTTCCTTTGACAAGAATAATAAATAAAATCCAATTAGATTAAGAATCACAGACCCAATTGACCAACTAAACATCAAAAGAGTCAGTTCAATTTCTTTTCCCCAGCTGTAAGATGAACTAAAAGAACAATCCTCTTTTTGCAGATAGGGCTAGCAAATGTAATCACACCATTGACACCCAACTTGGAGGCCCAGACATCCACAATCTCTATTCACGCTATCTAATACACCAAATAGTTGCAATAACAAGGGTATAAGTTTCAATCACCATAACAACCACCACAAATCTACCCACCACAATTTTTTTTGTTGGGGGGGGTACCCAATGAACAATAGGCCGAAACAAGCAAAACCCTTGAAATATTTGAGCAAATAAACCGAAACTTACAGTAACAGGAGCATCAACCCTTTGAACGTTGCTCTCTTCGACTAAAATTTCCATAGCTTTAAAGCAAAGTGCCTTGACTTCGGATTCCTTCAAGGGTTCGCACCTCTTCAATTGCTCAATTTGCCGGTCTAAATCCGACATCTTCCTTCCCTCCTTTTGGACTTTTCTCTGTCTAGCTTTCTCTCTCCTCTGAGTTCGGAGATACTTGGAGACCAGACGAGGTAGGCGGAAAGTGAGGAAGATACGAAGGACGGAAAGAGCTCCCACAGGTTTCAGTGCCCCCGCCCCCAGGCAGCTGAGCTCTCTGCAGAGGAGGGGCGTTCTCTCTAGTAGTTATTTAAGTTTCTCGAAAATAAATCAGGGAATTTCATTTTCAACAGTTGAGCGCCCACTGGCTTGGAAATTAGGCTTGAGAAAACTACGGTGGGATTTAATTTTTTTTGCAAAATTCTACCTATTTAATTTTTTTTTTTTAATGAAAGATGAGCATGTCGATCCATTGAACTCTATGTTAGGGCAACTCAACGGGGCTTGTACAGGAGGGGAGGGAGATGAGACTAACCCATAATACGCAAGCTTATATGCTTGGTTGGTAGTGCTTATTCTACCTTGATTGAAAAGTTTTTTAACTATGATAATTGATGAATGTGAGCCATTGATTCTTGTCACACAATCTCAACCATTAAATGCAATGACTGATTACCCAGAAGATAAGTTAAACTTCAGACAAGAAATCTCTATGTTTTTACAGCTTTCTTCTGCTACTTTTTAAGTCTATTTTATTTTATAACTGTTTATAACTAGATTTTGAATTTTCGTGCCTTTTCCAACTCTATCTTCATCCAAGTTCCAGCCCATGTCACTGCCATGGAGACCTTACAATTTTCTTCTTTTTCTTTTAGTTAAGTCACTCCCTTCTGGCTTCCATTTCATAGCTTTAACTCCCATTGATTCTTTCTCTCTTTATATATCTTGCCAAATTAGAAATCCAAAAATGAAAGCAGACAACCAAGGATCCAATTTATTTTCTTTAGCCTTTTCCCCTCTGTTTTCTTTAATCTTAAGCTTTGGCCTTTTCTGATGGAGCATTGTCATTTCAGTCTTCCTTTTGCCATGAATGTTGCATGCCTAAATTTGTTATTTCCTGGAGAATCACTCTCAGTATTGAAGACCTTTTTGTGTTTTGGGGGAGTGTTGTCGTCTGTTTTCGTGGGTTATATAGCATGGAGAGAACCATCTGGGTGCAAATGGTGTCAATTAACACAATCAACTTTTTAGAAAAAAAGCTGGCCAAAAAAGAAAGGAAGAGGTGTACATGTTATTTTACTTTGCATACAAAGCAGGAAACGACTAGTGATCCAGTGGTATGAGGTGCTTGGATGTTGCCTGTGTAGGGGTGAGTTCGCATCTTCAAGTCAGTACAATTGCAGTTTTGTGGCTCTTTTTTAAATAAGAGACATATTGTTTGCCTATATATTATTTAGTTTGCATAAAATGCAGGAAGCGACCAATGTTTGAGCAGCGTAAGGCTCCTGAATGTTGCATGTGGAGGGCCGTAGGTCGTGTGTTTGAGTTAGTATAACTACAATCATACAGTTTTTCTTAAAATAAAGATACATATTGTTTGCGTATACATTTTGGGTCATAAAAAAATACGGTAGAAAATGTATTGAAAAATTAGAATACAATTTAGACAAACACTTATTGTACTATATCGTATAGTTCAATCTCCCATCTCCGGCTCTGCCACTGTTATATAGTAAATCATTTCAATTTGAATCAAGAAGTTAAGAAATTCAAGCTGGCAGGTTGGAGGAGGAGAGAGAATGGCAAGCCCTTACATAAAACTCAAAGTAAATCGAACAAGCTTGCATATGTCAGCATCAAACACATATGGATTTGAACTAAACCAAATAACAAATTGGGAGATAAAATCATAAAACAAAGTTTCATCCCCGTTTTAATTCCCAGTAAAATGGCTTTGCTTCTTTCCTATCTACTTGATTTCACAGATAAAAATATGGTATCTCTGTCTAACTTTCTGTCTTTCTCTCACTGTCATATACACACACAAACTCATTCCCCCTCACAAAAAATAACTAAATTAGACAAAGACCATAAACCATAGACGATTAATTTTATAGAAATGCAAATGACAAGAAATACACAAATTTTATATTCTTAAAATTGAATTAATTGATGACAGAAGACGGAGAGTAACAGGGAGATGATAGAGAGTGGCTAAGGTGGACGAGAATGAGATTGTGGTGCGAAAGACGGGAAGCGAGAGCAGTCGATACTGGGTGACAATATAAATAAATAAATAAATTATACAACTGCTGGTAACTTTTAACCAATTATGGTAGACTGTTCTTTACCACATGGACGGTTATGATGATTTGGGAGTAGATCAAAGGCTATAAATAAACTTAATTATAATAGTTGAAATTTTTTTCAATTATGGAACAATCTTCAATTTTTTTTTTTAAGAATATTTGCAGTTTGACTTTTTTTAGGGAGGGGAGGGAGGAATTATATTAATCAAGCTAAAATATTAAGATTATAGTATTTCAGCTAAATATAAGGCACCGAATCATGTAGTTGAAGGTAGGTTAAACTACGACTAACTTTATTATCCTCCCTCTTAACAATATTAAAGACATGAAAATTGAAAAACAAACAAAGCTCGAAAACATCAACAGCCAAGAGTCCAATATCAGTAGCAAAGAAATCCTTCTTCTTTAACTTTGTGACGAGATTTAAACAATCATTTTTGAGAATCACATTTTTAAAACCCTTCATAGTTTCCTTGCGACAACTAAACAAGCACAGGTCTCCTCCAAATTTCAGCTGAGGACACCATGGACTTGGTCCACCCCTGACGCCACCACAACTCTAGTATCATCCCTAATCCCAACCCCAGCCATGAACGCACTAACAAGCTTAGCCCCATTAAAACAAACTTAAGAGTCTAAATGCCAGGAGGAAGAGTCCATGCGCTAGGGAGCTCAGCACTAGTAACACCCAATTTCTCGTTTGTCTCCTTGTGTGACTTGACTAAATTAATAGTCCTATCACCCATCTTAGATAAATCCCGCTCAAGTTCACCTATCAAAGAATGATGGCAAGTGTTCAAATTTCTCAAATCATAGCAAGCAATAAAGTCCCATAGACATTCTCATCAAAGCTATTATCTCAACTCCAGAACTAACATCCTTTGCGAATAAAACAAGCAAGCGGGCACTCAGCCAAGGCATGAATATCAATCTATTCCATCGCCCCATTACGTAGTACATCGCATTAAAAATTATGGCATGCCCAAGGTAGCACCCTAGCACAACACTAATAAGTAAAAACTTTAAACCTTGGTGGGACTTCAAGCTGCCTACTGATAAGATGATAGACGCATCTGACAAAGAGGTCCCTGTTAGTGGACCCAGCCAAATCACATCAGAAATTTTCTCTCTACAAAATGTTCAAAATTGTCTCCATATCAACAAGGAAAAAGATTGCATCCGGCATATTCATACTCCAGCCCCTTATCTCGATCAACAAAATCCCTAATCTCGAGAAGTGAGAATTAAGGATTGAGTAAAGGAATTACCTTGAAAGAAGAGGAGTGAGAAAAAACATTTTGCATCCTACACGTATAAGGAAAATCCATCACCCACTGTCCAATGTGATTCTTCCTCCACTGCCGATTTAACACTCTATTGACGATACCAAGTGAAAGTAGGTTGGTTGTGTCATGGAGCTTTCCATATCTCGCAAGTTATGGAACAAAATACTTTGAGGATACTCCCAATGAGAAAACTTTGATTGTACACTTCGACCTTTTTAAATTATATGCTGTAAGAAAATGAGGACGTACCCTAGCGCAGAAGTTTAGGATCTCCTTGCTTAGAGATCACCCACTAATTGTTGAATCAGAATTGATGATGGTTACTAGAGTCACCGAGTTGTCCTGTCCCAAACCCAAATCCGATTGATGGTGAGGTTAGCGTGAGTAAAGGGGAGAGAGAATTATGGATCATGTTTTAGGATTCTGTCACACACCTAGAATCAAGCTCTAAACCCCCTAAATAGCAGCATGCTACTGAAATTGTTAATAGAGTTTTAATCGGCATGATTAATACGTAATTAACCAATTGTAATTGCCTAATTAATAGCATAATAATGTGACTGTTACACTCAGTCAATAGCTTTCCCTCGGTCACATAAACCATAAGTTACACTTTTCTCTCCCAACTAATCTCTTCACGCCTCATACTTGAAATGGGGTGTGCAATCAGAAAGTAATCAATAATGTTATATTAAGTCAAGATCTAACTAATATAACACTTTCATGAAATATGATACCCCAAATCATCCTCAACATCACGAGTGGCAGACGTATCAAATGATTATATACTCAATATAATCGCCCAGACTGATATGGTGATGATGGATATATTTTTTCTTAAACACTTATGAAATTTCATCTTACCTTAACTGCTTTCCTAAAGTCTTCTCACTGAACCATACACATCATGGCCCTTAAGAAACACCTTAAGGCAGCATCATCAAGTTTTCACTTCATATCGTAGCTTCAAGTTGAAAAGTCACCGTATATAGGGTCACATAGTGAGAAGAGATAAGAAAGTCAATTTTCACTCCATGTACGGGTCATCTTACAAGCATACACAGTGTAAAATGCGTGTCATAACATAGCACCCACTCAACTAGGACGTCACTGTATATATCATGGAAATCGTTAGTTTAGATTTTCACTCAAGAATCTAACCTGAGCCACTAGATCAATGTAGTGAATGTTAATCTTGACACTCAAGATTCGGATTTGAAGGCTTCAATATAAAATTCAATTTTATCTTCGACCCCCTCGAGTCTCATCTTAGACTTACTAAGACAACTATATTTATTTCACTCATACACTTTCAGTATGGGTAATCAATATTGCACACCTAGTACCAATATAATTCAGTCTCAACTTGCCGCTACTCAAGTCAAGCGTTACGGCGATTGCCTGTGCGACTAGGCTAATAAGCAGCCTATAACATTTCAATATGCCTAACACGCAAAAATAAATCATGAGCATTTTGCTCATTTACAAAGAAACATATCCATGACAAGACACATCTAAGCACTAAGCTTTAAATGCATCAGTAGGAATAGGTTTAGTCAAGGGGAACATAATCACTTTGTCAGTGTATAAATACCTAATGATAGTGTTTTTTTGTCTCTCTAGTAACAAGATATACAATCTGCCTCTAATGCTGACATTGTTATGTAGTTTTGCTTTCTACTGCACTGTGACATGGCTCTCCCGCCTAGGGTGAGGCATGTCCTGAGGTTGACTTAGACTCATCCGGATCACCATGCCAATCAAAATTTGAGGATCGTCTCAAATTGACGTCTCCTCCTTGATAGCAAAAGACAAAGTTAGCAGTACCATGAAGGTAGCACTTGATTATCTTAACAGCTCACCAATCAACAAGTTTTGGGTTGCTTTGGTAACGACTTACCAAATCAACTACAAAGCAAATCTCAGACTGTGTTCATAATATGGCCTACATTGAGCTTCCTATAACACTAGTATAGGGACGCTATTCATTGCCTCTATTTCATCATCTATTTTAGGGCATTGATCAAGACTCAAGGTTAAGCCGTTCTCAACTGGAGTGTCTACGAGTTTGGAATTATAAATCCAAAATTGCTCCAAGACCTTTTGATGTATGCTTCTTGGAACGGTTTCGGATTATTTTTACTCCTAGGACATACCTAACTTCACCCATGTTCTTCATCTTGAAGACTTAGGACAACCACTTTTAAATAACTTAATCAACTCCAAGTTGTTCTCGGTCAACAGTATGTCATTAACGTATAGGGTAAGAAATATAATCCCCCATGTTGATCTTTTGACATACACATAATGGTGTTCTGAAACCATAGATAAGCCAAACTAAGTTATGGTTTCATGGAATTTAAAATATCAAGATCTGGAAGATTGCTTAAGATCATATGTAGACCTTTTAAGACGACATACCTTGTCCACGTATCCCTTTGATACAAAACCAATGGGTTAGGCCATATAAATCTCTTTCTCTAGATTATTATTGAGGAAAGCAGTCTTTACGTCCATTTCGAATAATTCGAAGTCCAACTAAGCAACCAGGGCTGGGAATAGCCCGGTCTAAACTTATTGATCAAACCATCTACGTGACGTTTTAGCTTGAAAATCCGTTTTTGATAGACTCGTGTCGGAGTGGAGGATCAACAAGTTCTTAAATCTTTTGCTTGCCATTAAGTCCATCTCATCCTTCATGACATCTATCCACTCTTTGTGATTTGGTGAATTAATCACCTCTTGACAAGAGGTAGGTTCCTCAACTTCTAAGAAAGTGCATAGTAATATTTCCTTTTCAATTTAGAAGTATCATTGATGAATTCTTCCAAGCCTACTCCTTTGGATCTTAGGACCTTTATTATTTGTCTACCTAGGTGTGGAATACATCCCCCATTCTCTAAGAGGTATGGGACTAGGAATCCCTCCCCCTTTTCTCTAAGAGATATGGAACCCTGAGCATTGAAATAATTACTCCCACTATCCATTAAAGGTAGGATCCTGAACGTGTGGACTAAATGCATGTTCAAAAATGGAAGATTAAGGATAAACCTTATTCTCAGACATGACTTTCCTCAACATTTGGAGATTGAGATGAATCTCATTCTCTTTAACAGACAAACCTTCACCATTCTTATAAAATAAGGAAGGTGTGTCATCCTTAGTGACTTAGTGAGAATTCAAATTCTTCCCCTCACAGAGAGATTGTTCAAGGTCTTGTTGTAACTCACAGAGTTTGAGATCCTTTTTAAATCTCACCAAATGCTTAGGAACCCATCCTCAAGAAAATCAACTTTGCAGGAATTCATTTCACGAAGAAGATTTCATGATCTCGATTGGTTCGAAGAGTTCTAATACTACTATAAAGTATATGAACAAATCAAGTACCTAATCGCAGAGAGATAATAGGTACACATACCTATATCATGAATAATATATCGCTCTATGATATGCTTTCACATTTGTAGGCCTTCATATGCCTGGAGTGAATGAACACTAAGGGATTTGATACCCTCGAAGTCTTACTGAAGGACTTTATAGTTGCTTTGTTAGCTAACACTTCACTCACATATAGGCAACTTAACTCCAATGAGTCGGTGGTCATAGACCATATTTAGCTAGTTTGATAACTTTATCTTGACTCTCATGGTTAAGTCAAGCATGTCTAAAACAGAGTTGAAAATGAGATAAAGATAGAAGATGTTCTATTTTGTCCAAAGCATTGAAAACAACTTTTAATGTGGCATGGCTAAACAAATTGTCATTGTATATTATATGTAAGACATCTAGACAAAAATTAGAGAGAAAACTAATCTCAGAAACAAAAGATATAGGAGAACATCGCATCTCAGGTGCATATAGAGCATCGTGAAGAAGCAACGCATTCTCGTCATGGAGTTATGTCCTTATTTTAAGGACACCTTCTTCACGATCATTACAAAAAACGACAATTTATGAACCCTCCATGTGGCGACAAAAGTTCACAAAACCAGCTCCATCCTGAACTATGTCCTTAGTTGCTCCCATGTTTACAATCCACTAGGGATTATAGTTGGTAGCTGATGCTTGGAAGCACACATATTATTTAGGAGCAACTATGAAAGAAGGTAACTTAATCGGTCAGGATAATTCTGAGTGTAGGGTCCCTTATTTCCACAGTTAGAGCACTTTACACGTGCTAGATGCGTCTCTTTATTTCCCTTAGCCTTTTTCTTTTTGTAATACTAACCTTAGGTCTGAAACTTTAAGAGGAAATGAATCTGGACGAACCTGATGCTAAGATAATCCTATGTGTACTCAATAGTGGAATAACTTTCAATTCCCTCACTAGATCGTCATTGATGCAATACGACAAAGCATAGCACGTTCATCGATCCATTCTCGAACCAATTTTGATATGCCTTTAAGTTTTCTCGATACTACTCACTAGCAATACCATCTTTGCTATTTTAGGAGACCTTAAACCTGACGAGTGTTCTAACACTTTACGCTCGTTCTTAAGAAGCTGAATCTTCTAACACTTTATGTCATAGTCAGCGCTATCAAGCTTTTCATTGGAAAACAAATTACGAACCATGTTTTAATTACAAGTAGATATTTTAAAAGATGGACATGAGGCATATTTTCAAATAATTGAATTATGAAAAACTCCACCATTCATGTCGCATGATCGAAAGCTTTGCCAAGTTCATAATCATCACATACGAACGTGAATTAGAAATTTTTATAATTTCATACCACATTTTTTCATAAAACAAAACTTATGGAGTAGTTAATTATTAAACTAATTAACACATTTAGAAATATCATAAAGATATTCAACTTAATCATGTAAATCAAATTTACATGAAGTTATATTATATAAAACAAATTTATATAATTACAAATACGTCATTCAAAACTCTATTTAATGACATATCAACTAAAAATTCATATTATTATATAAAACGTATTTATATAATAAAATGAAACGATATTATGAAATATGTTCGTTGTAAGATGTTACAAATGGATTTCATAAAAGCCCAAGTAGTATAGTGCTATATAAAACATATCTACATAATTATAACTTACTTGATATGCATTTAAATTTCACTTGCAAATTATATAAAAGAAATTTATAATATCACAAATTTAATTTCACGAAGCGAATTCATAAAATTCTGCTAAATAACACACTACAAAAAATGTGACTTCCTACCACACTTATCTGGCCACGTGTATCTAAGAGTGGAAAACAAAAAAGGGTGATTTGCAAATATGTACTAACAACCACGCTTATATGTGAAGGGGAGACAAATAAGCATCGCCCACTCTTACGTGCAAAGGAACGGAAGACTTGTCCTAACAGTTGTATGTCCACGCTTATATCTGTGACAGCAAGGCCCAACAAAAGATTGGAATAAGGCTTGAGATTTTTTAATATAAGTGCCAACCTGTAATTTTTTTAGAACAAAAAAGGAATTACACTTTGGGATTAAAGAAAACTAGTAGCTATTGGATCAGAAGCGAAAAAGGCTGATTAAAATTAGTAGTATTATTTGTTGTATTTAACTCTAATATTGTATGAGTTTGGTTGTTTTAGGTTAAAACTAGGGTAGCATGCCACAAAATCGGATACAAAGTTCGAGTTCGTGAAGTGTTCACTTGGAACTATGGAGTTCTACACCATCTCGTACGTTCTGTTTAGCTTTAATCTTATATATGTATTGCAAACAAACTTAACTTTTTAGTAGTGATGCGTACTTTATAAACATGTTGAAATTAATCTACTAATAGTCCTTCGCATAGATCTCTTAATTTTCATTATGCGATTGAATAATAGTTATACAATTAGTTCATGGTTATAAAGCTATCGTACTTTTTCGCATCATTTATATTTTGGTTAAATATGTCCTCTCTCTCTCCCCCCTCTGTGTGTGTGTGTGTGTATATATATATATATGATCACAATAAACTATCTACATTTTTTAAAACAGTGACTTGTTATTTCTTTTATATAAAAATGTTTCCGCCAAAATTAGTTATTTATATAAAGCATTTGAAAGTTAGTTTTCGAATACATAACACCACACTTATAAGTGAGAGAGTTGTGAGGATGATTTTTCACTCCAAGGGCAATCTAGCCATGGATACAAGTGAAGGGAATTTATCTATGCCTATAAACATGGTAGATGATGCAGTCTTCTACAGATGTAAGCGTGGGTACTGTACTGTCTGCCACGCTTATTAAGCGTGGTGAATATTTTCCCACTGATATTCTATGCATGCTTACCTTAAGCGTAGCGAATAGACCTTACCATGAGTATAAGTGTGGAAGGAGGCGATTTTAAGTGTGGATAGATACAACATTTCTTGTAGTGACATGATTAGCAGGAAACATGAAACGAATTTATATTCATTAATTTGGGCAAGGTAATATTGATAACACAATCTAGCAAATTTACAACCATTCATGTAGTTTGTATGTGTATATAAAGTGCATTTATATAACACTACTAATTGATGATTGACATGAAACATATTCACGTAATTGAATGAAACCTAATTCGTAACATGATTCACAATTAATTATATAGAACAAATCCATGTAGTATTAAAATTTTAATGAAATGAAAAGAATTCAAAGTACAATTTGTAAATTATATAAAAAAATATTCATATTACAAATTTAAATTTCATGAAACAAATTTATAAAATGCTTAAATAACCTATATATCCAAATAATGGTATGAAGCTTCAATATAACATGAAACATGTTTATTAAATAAAGCCAGGGTAAAACAATTAACCGATTCACAATTACTCATACATTGGCATAAAAAAATTTATATAAAATTATTAAATAAACAGATTATTATGAAACATATTCATGCAACTAAATATTATATAAAACATATTTATATAATTTAACTTATAAAACATACTCATTTATAGACCAAGGGGCATCTGAATATCGCGTAGATATTTATTGAATTCGAGTAAAACAAATTTACATCATGCATACTAATTTTATATGTGAAAGAAATTCATATAACTTCAATTCAGTTGATTATTTACAAATCACTCAGCATGAAAATTTCAACTTAATGCATATATAAAACGAATTCATATGTGACATTAAACATATTAATGCTTCTATAACAGCTTCATGCATTCTGAATTAAAACTAATTCAAAATCTTAATTCAACTAATGAACTAATTGCATGAACCATATCAACTTGTTCAATAAATCATGCCATGACTAATAATCTTGATAATTATTAAAAAACTCAAAATAAAAAAATGGAATAAAAACCCTAATAGATGCCCGATAGCTCCCTTTTCTTCGGCCTCCACTTCATTTAGTTTGGAGCCCCTCCCTCTAAAAGTAGCCTCTCTCTCTCTAAAACCTCAACACCCTCGAGACCTACCCAGTTTCTGCTATTTCTGCCTCTCCTAACCTATAAGAAAAAGGAGTCCCTAAGCTCCTCCTCTTTCCTCACCACCATGGCTGTGGATCCGCCACTAAAACACCATCCTTGCTCATAGCTTCTTACTTCTTGGGCAACATTGTTGCGAATGCTGCTGTCTGTGCCTTAGCTGCCACTGTTACACCTTTTAACACCCAAAGGATGTAAACCGCCACCCGCCGCCTCAAATTCAATGCCCATGAAGCCTCTATGACATTTTTCCGGATGAATAGGACACCGCTAAGGTCTAGATTGGCCACCAAGGGATCGAAAAACGCTAGTCAAACACCAACGCGCTTGACATGCAGTGGCGTGTGGATCTAACGCGTCCCTCTTTGAAGCGCTTTGCGGTTTTCGATGTATTTGCACAGATCGGCTCATTTGAAGGGTGGAGGAGCAAGAAGCGAGGAAACCTCCACCTTTGCAGTGGCACATGACACACATGCGCCGCCACTCCAAGGCAGTTCTAATGGGTACGTCATGGTTGTTCTTCTTTTCCTCCCATTTCTTCGAAATTCATTTTTTTTATATTTTAATCATATTATCAAGGGGGCTGAGCAGGCGGTTTGGCAGGCCATCAAGGCCTAGCTGCCGCTGATAGTGGGACTGTTGTTGGTGAATACAAGGTCTGGCACCAAGGCAGGGAGTCATGCTAGGATTTGTGGCAGGGTATAGGGTTTTGAGTCCTTAGTTTTGGGGCCATTGTTTGGGTTTACAATAATTATGGTAATGTAAACATTCATCTACTATAAAATCATTCTCAGATTGCATAATTTAACGAACTGATCATCAAAATTGGGTTGGATCAATTGAGCCAACAGACACATACCTAATTGCATTACCCCCCTGCCAAAAAGGCTTTCAATGATTCAATAAGTATATTTGACAATAAGAACAAACTAATCGTACATTCATACACATAATGGATTCATTCGGGGTCAAAACCGAGCAACTTGGCTCTGATATCACTGTAGAAAAATGAGGACGTACTTTAGCACAAAAGTGTAGGATCTCCTTATTTAGAGATCACCCACGAATTGTCGAATCAGAATTGATGGTGGCTACTAGAGTCACCGTAGTTATCACGCCCTAATCCCAAACCCGATCGATGGTGAGGTTAGCGTGAGAGAAAGGGAGAGAGAATTAGGGATCATGTTTTAGGATTCTGTCACATACCTAGAATCAAGCTCTAAACCCCTTAAATAGCAGCACACAGCTGAAATCGTCAATAGAGATTTAATGGACATAATTAATATGTAATTAACCAATTGTAACTGTCCAATTAATAGCATAATAATGTGACCGTTGCAATCGTTTATATTAATTATCTAGGTTCGTATATATCCCCTTATCAATTTATATACCCTTTAGACAATGTTGTAGGGTTCAAGGATAATATTGTAATATTATTTTTGTCACCCCTTTAGATTTTAAACTTTTGTTGGAACCCACAAATCTCAAATAATTTCGGGAAAAGGAGGTGTCATCATAGTATTTCCATAAGTTTTCCATTAAGAAAACATCACACTGCAGGCTCCACTAAATGAATATGTGTTGGTTTAATTAGCATTGTATCTGGTAGGTATCATTAGAGACTTAAGTTAGAAATTTTTCGCACAAGACTGTTGTACATTGTTTTGTATCCAAACGAACAAGACATTCTATCTCTAACAAGGCTTGTAAGATATAGTAGGAAGGAGAAATTTGTTTTTGGGGTTCAATCGACACCTTCATCACTTGCTATCGAAACCACCGAAGTGTGAACCCTGATGGCATTGTATTTTTTTTTTTAGGAACTAGTTTGTGCTTGTGCGTCTACGGAGTGTCTAAATAATATAAAATTAATATAAGCATGTATTGACATAAAAAATAAAGCGCACAATAAAAAGTACGCAATTTAAATATATGGTCAAAAGTAAAAAATACAAATAATATGTCCTACAAAAAATATAGTATTCTATCTGAAATATGCGAGAAGAAATTATCACATAATTAATTAATAAAAGTAGCATATAATTAAATACATCTAATTAACACTAATATATATATATATATATATATATATATATATATATATATATATATATATATATAAAAGCAAATCAGCGATATTTACTAGCTCTAAATTTTTAAATATGAATTAGCTTAAGGTTTTATAACTTTTTCTGATAGAGGAAAATATAGTAAACAAATAATATAAATTTGCACCTAGTTTTTAGAATAAAAGAAGTATAGCAGTAATATTATACTACCATTTGATTTTTTCCCCTAATCCTTATTGGGGGGTGCTATGAAACTCTTTTTGTCCCCAGAGATTTCTATAGCAATTGGATAAGATTTGATATGTGTCAACCTTATATATAAAGATTCTTATAACTAAGGTAATTGCCTCCAATTAGAGATAAGATTAAGCTTTCAAATTTAAATTAAAATTTTAACTTAAACCAGTGTAAAAGTAAATGATCCCTGACCCAAAAAAAAAAGAATAAATGATATTATTGGGTTCATATTTTGGTGAATTTTCAACCCCGGCCCCTATACACGATCTTTTTTCTTACTGTGCAATACAAAGAATTGTGGTTACCCAAAACAAAAGTTATGGTTAGAAAGTAAACAATTTGATTAAGTAGCTTCTAATATGAATCTAATGAAAATCTCAAATTTAAATCAAACTTAACATATCATGAAATCTTATAGTTAACTTTTTGTTTTCCTTCGTAATAATGTTGAAGGAAAATTGCTTATTTTTTTTTTCTATTTTCAATATTCTATTAGTTATAAGGAGATCATATTGTAAAAAATAGTAAAGCGAGAGTCTTTCAATTAGATAGCACATAGTGACTATAATTTAAGTCTTAAGGATTGGGAAAATATTATTCTCCTCCCAAAAAAAATAGTAAATAAAAATAAAAATGAAAATAAGAAAAGAGGAAGAGTAGAAACAAATTATATTGCCATTTTACTCTATCATTGACTGTATAAATGTTTGTACTCTACATACAAAAGAAAATCGACTAATTAACTAGAGCTTTATAGACAAAATTTATCATTTTATCTTTCTAAAAGTAATTTTAAATGGCATGATTTTATCCTATTGAGCTTTGCACTCTACATACAAAAGGAGTATGCAAGTATTTTTAATTTAGATTACACTTTTATCTTTTACCCAACTAACAAGTTATCTAAACTAATTGCTCATCAATAAAAAAAAAAAAAAGGAAGAAAAGCCCGCTGATCAATTTGTTTAAACGGAATGAAGGAAAAGTTTTAACGTAGTACCTGTTTGAGTTGTTTTTGACTTTGCTCCTAGATTCCTCATCATAATCTGGATTATATCAAACTCTTCCCCTGTTTTTGTTTCCTCCAGCCCACGCCCTCCTTGCTCCTAGCAACCACCATGGCTAGTTGGCCACCAGTTGATAGAAAAAAATTGGGTTGAATGTGGTACAGGATAAACCAAGTAAATCGTGAAAAAGAACACTTTCCTTAAGACTTATTTGTTGTACCACAAATAATCTTAGGGATAATCTACTTGGTAAAAACAAGTGTGTGTTTCAAGATTCTCTCAAAGATTAATCGATGAGGGTGCTGCAGTCACTCACATTGATTTTGTTGTATCCGTGATTGTGATTTCACTCCTCCTTATATAGAGGAGTGATTATGCCTGAAGAGGCACCAAAAATGGATAGGGCGGTTAAATCTTGAAGAGGTACCATACCTTTTCACCGAAAGGATTGGATAAGGTGGTTAAACCTGAAAGGGCACCATGCTTATCCACCTTTTCATCGAAAGGATTGGATAAGGTGGTTAAACCTGAAAGGGCACCATGCTTATCCACCTTTTCACCGAAAGGATTGGATAAAGTGGTTAAACCTGAAAGGGCACCATGCTTATCCACCTTTTCGGATAAGCACTATAAAAACCTGCCATTTTTATTTTATTCTTGGAAAATTCCAACAATCCCCCGCCTTTTCCAAGATATAGAACAAACCCCCACCATTCCAACAAACCCACAATCACAACCGAGAACACAAGGAGATTTATGCATAAGAGAAGTATCTGTGATTTGAACTTCCATTTAGTGAAATATAATTTCAATTAATCTGAATGTAAATAGTAGACAAGTCTTTGAACTATTCATCCTCTTTGATTAATTGGATATATTTCACACACAAATCTCATTACACACTTAAAATTTGACACTATTGTCCGGCCATGTGTCCATATCCATCATGAGTGCATCAAGCCAAGCCCTGTTGCTCTTTAAAGCGGCCACACTTCACACTCACTTAGGTAGACCTTAGAAATATGCTCCTGTAACACAAGCCATTCAATCAAGATCTATTAAGAGTATAAAACTCAACCTCTTATAACATTACAGTATTCAAGCACTCTTACCATGGGATAAAATATATTAGTGCATCCAATCACTATACAAAGTTGTCACTCATTGAACTTAGAACGTGATGTCATACCACGAATTAAGTTGAGGCTTCCTTGCTAGTAATTGTAGATATGGGCTTAAGTCCCATCCCCCTTGATGTTCTCAACACCAAGTCTCTTGCTAGACCCTTAGTTAAAGGATCTGCAAGATTCTCATTTGTTTGCACATAATTAACTGTGATCACTCCATCTTTGATCAACTGATGGACATAGGCATGTCTAAGTCCAATGTGCCTTGATTTTCCATTATAGACATGACTATAAACCTTGGATAGTGTGGTTTTGCTATCACAAAGTATAGAGAGTGGCGACATTGGTTTTGGCCATAAAGGCACTTCTAATAGCAAATTCCGCAGCCACTCTACCTCCTTGCTGGCTGCAGCCAAAGCTACAAACTCAGCAGCCATGGTGGAGTCAGTTATGCAGGTTTGTCTCTTGGATGCCCAAGATACTGCCCCTCCACCAAGCAAGTATATATAACCTGATGTTGAGGCATAGTCCTCTTTATTAGTTATCCATCTTGTATCTGAGTATCCTTCTAAGACCGAAGGATAACCTGAATAAGACAGAACATAATCTTGAGTTTTCTTTAAGTATTTCAAAACTCGACGTATTGCATGCCAGTGAAACTTACTAGGGTTACTAGTATATCGACTTAACTTCCCAACGGCAAATGTAATATCTGGCCTTGTGCTTGTCATGGCATACATCAAGCACCCTATGACCTTTGCATACTCAAATTGTGCGATAGGTCTCCCACTATTTCGAGTCAACTTATAGGTTGGATCGAAAGGAGTGGCCACTGGGGAGCAATCTTTGTAATTGAACCTCCCAAGTACTTTCTCAATATAATGAGATTGGGACAAGTGGATTCCATCATTATTTCTAATGATCTTAATACCGAGTATAACATCGGCCTCTCCCATGTCTTTCATGGAGAACTTGGAAGATAGAAAACACTTGGTTTTCTCTATTTCCTCTAAGTCAGTGCCAAAAATTAGCATGTCATCAACATATAAGCATATAATCACACCTTTTCCATGTTCAAACTTAGAATATACACATTTGTCAGATTCATTGATACTAAACCTATAAGATAGCACTACTTCATCAATTTTTTGATGCCATTGTTTAGGTGCTTGTTTTAGGCCGTACAATGATCATATGAGTTTGCATACTTTGTTTTCTTGGCCTATAACAACAAAACCTTCTGGCTGTTTCATGTACACCTCTTCCTCTAATTCACCATTTAAGAATGCTGTTTTCACATCCATTTGGTGAATTACTAGCCTTTGAATTGCAGCAAGAGCAATGAGAACTTTTATGGTTGCAATCCTAGCCACTGGTGCATATGTGTCAAAGTAGTCAATACCATGTTTTTGGCTAAAACCCCTTATGACCAACCAGGCTTTGAACCTTTCTATAGTACCATTTACTTTCCTTTTTCTTTTAAAGATCCACTTTGATGTGATAGGCTTACATCCCGGGGGTAAATCAACTAAGACCCATGTGTTATTTTCCATGATTGAGTCCATTTCATCTAGGACAGCTTCTTTCCAAAAGGAAGCATCTTGAGATTCCGTAGCCTCTTTAAATGAGTTAGGATCCGAATCAATGCTATAAACATAGGGTATTTCATTTTCAATGGAATCCCTTGTTCCCTCTATCAAATAGACAAAGAAATTAGAACCAAAGAATTTCTCCTTTCTAATCCGTTTACTTCTCCTTACTTCCACTATGTCTCCTTGTTCTTGATCATTACTTGGAGTCATAGTGGTTGGAATAAAATCATTTGGTTTAGGAATTGAGCAGAATCTAGTTTCATCAAAAATGGCATCAATTGATTCTATCACAGTGTTAACCGTAATAGAAGCATTTGGTTCTATAACCAAAAACCTATAGGCTTTGCTATGTTCAGCATAGCCTATAAAGATGTACTCAATTCCTCTTTCCCCCAATTTTCTTTTCTTGGGTTCTGGGACTCTTACAATAGCCTTACACCCCCAAACTCTGAAATAACTCAGGTTTGGCTTTTTCTTATTCCATAATTCATAAGGAGTAGTTGAATTCCTTTTATTAGGGACTCTATTTAGAATGTAGCATGCTGTGAGCATCGCTTCACCCCAAAAGCCTTCACTTAAACCGGATTTAGAAAGCATAGCATTGATCATTTCAGTTAGTGTTCTATTTTTCCTTTCTGCCACACTATTTTGTTGCGGTGTATAAGGTGCTGTGACTTCATGGATTATACCAGTTGATTGGAAATAACTTGGATCATAATATTCACCACTCCTATCCAATCTTAGTCTTTTAATGAAGGTTTCACAATGCAACTCAGATTCATTCTTAAATATCCTAAACATGTCTAGTACTTCACTTTTAGCATGTAAAAGGTATACTTGGCAATATCTTGTAAAATCATCAATGAAAGTGACATAGTATTTCTTTCCCCCAAAAGAGGGAGTGCTATGAAAATCACCTAAATCACTATGAATTAATTCAAGTAATTTAATGATTCTTTGAACAATTGGAAAAGAACTTCTAGTGATCTTTGTTAACATGCATGTCTTACATTTCTCTATGTTTCCATCAAAATTAGGAATTAATTCAAGTCTTGACATCTCTTTTAATCTTTTATAATTAACATGTCCAAGACGATTATGCCATAGAGAAGATGAAGAATACACAAGCATGTAAGCAGAATCATTCATCTTATTACCACTAGGAGGAGTAATTACATTTAACTTAAACATGTCACCACTAGCATAACCCTTCCCCACAAAGACACTCCCTTTAGACAGGATAAACTTATCGGCCTCGTACACTTGTTTGAAGCCAAACTTATTGAGAAGAAAACCAGAAACAAGATTCTTTCTAACTTCTGGCACAAAATATACAGCATTTAAAGTAAGAATTTTTCCGGAAGTGAAGATTAACTCTACTTGGCCTATTCCTTTAACATCAACAGTAGAAGTATTGCCCATGTAGAGTACTTTTTCATCTTCAATTGACACAAGAGTCTTGAAGAAAGAACGATCCTTACACACATGTTTGGAAGCACCCGAATCAACCCACCAATCATTGTCACTTTGAACAATGTTGATTTAATCATTGATCATGGCTACAAAGTTGTCCTTTGCCTTTGCCTTTTGGTTGTTCAAGTCATGTTTGCGCTTCCAAATGGTGCAATCTCTTTTCTTGTGGCCTGGTTTGTTACATTCCCAACAAACCACTTTAGCTTTCTTGTTACTCTTATTGTTGTTGTCCTTATTAGGCCTCTTCTTGTTTTCCTTTGGCACTTGACTCGACTCACCATCTTCGACAATATGAATCATGGAGATATGCTCCTTTGACTCATCCTGCACACGTAGCTCTTCTTCTATTCGAAGATGGTTAGCCAATTCCTCAAGTGACATTTCCTCTTTCTTATGTTTTAAAGTTCTTTTAGTGTCTTTCCAAGAGAGGGGAAGTTTGTCCACTATAGAGGAAACTATAATAGTCTCATCCATATGCATTTTATGTTGCTTGAAGTGACTTAGGATTCGTTGAATTTCATGCAATTGATCGAGAACAGAACGTCCTTCGACCATCTTATAGTTCTTAAATTGACTTACAAGGAAATTCTTGCTAGAGGCATCTTCTGTCATGTATTTATTCTCTAGCGCCTCCCATAATTCCTTTGCCGATTCCATACCTTGATAGACATCGAATAAGGCGTCTGACATGCTATTCAAGATATGGCCTCGACAAATGTAGTCATCATTCTCGAACTTGGATCTTCGGCGGGCCTGCTCCAAAGTCTCATTTTCCGTCTCTATTGGGTATGGAGTGTTGAGCACATACACGACCTCCAAAGTTGTAAGAAGGAAATGCATCTTCTTTTGCCAGCGCCGGAAGCCCACACCCTCGAATTTGTCCAACTTCTGAAAGTTGGACGTCATTTCACGAATTGACGCCATCTCAAGTAAGTCTTAAGATTGATAGAAAAAAATTGGGTTGAATGTGGTACAGGATAAACCAAGTAAATCGTGAAAAAGAACACTTTCTTTAAGACTTATTTGTTGTACCACAAATAATCTTAGGGATAATCTACTTGGTAAAAACAAGTATGTGTTTCAAGATTCTCTCAAAGATTAATCGATGAGGGTGTTGCAGTCACTCACATTGATTTTGTTGTATCCGTGATTGTGATTTCACTCCTCCTTATATAGAGGAGTGATCATGCCTGAAGAGGCACCAAAAATGGATAGGGCGGTTAAATCTTGAAGAGGTACCATACCTTTTCACCGAAAGGATTGGATAAGGTGGTTAAACCTGAAAGGGCACCATGCTTATCCACCTTTTCACTGAAAGGATTGGATAAGGTGGTTAAACCTGAAAGGGCACCATGCTTATCCACCTTTTCGGATCAGCACTATAAAAACCTGCCATTTTTATTTTATTCTTAGAAAATTCCAACACCAGTTCTATCACCTCCGTTGAGTGTCATCCAACGTTTCCTACCCGCCATAATCTCTTTCTCTCTTTCACATGGAAGCTTCACTTGTGTCATAATCACTATCTCTCTATGCATTTGAGACTTATTTGTTGTTTTTGTTAAATGCAACGTACTTTGAAAGGAATTATAGGGATTTTCGCATATTTTCGATTTTACTAGTTGTGTTTGATTATGGATGCAAGAAAGAGTTCCTCAGGATGGAGAAAAAACTGTTTTTTGTGATGGCAACGCAATTGGGGGAGGTTTAGAGGGATTTATAAAGATATATCTATTCAGTTATTGAGAAGTGGAGGAGCGGAGAGCCCTACCTCTTATTGGGCCAACGGTAGCTCAATTCCAGTGAAATGGAGGATCCAAGACCCTCCAAAAAAAATGTGGAGGAGGTGATGTGCATCAACATTGCAACTACCTAGTGTTTGAACTAGCCAAGGAAGCTTTGATATCGGATGAATGGCGGTTAAGGAGGCGATAAGGGAATTATTTATGGTGGATTCCCTATAATAAAGGAATGTTAGCGATTGGTTCCCTCTCTTTATTTCATAGATACATATTTGAAATTTAATTTATTGTCTCTTTAGCCGGACTACACCACAATAAAGGGATGGGGGAGGGAAAGCATTTTAGCCAAATGATTTTGCTATTTATAATATAAAGATTATGGGACTAACAAGTTTCTAGTGGGTCTAGGCTTATTTGGTACTCCACTTCTTCTTAGCCGTGCTCGAATCTTTCTAAGGTAGTTTTGGACAAGGATAAAGAGAATAAGCCTACTTAATGTTGTAAAAAAAAATAAAAATGAAATTTCATTTTGTCTTTTGTGGGATTTTGATTACTAGGAATGGTAATGGGTCGGATTTGGGTCGGATGCATAGACATTCGAATCCAATCCAATTAATAAGTGTTTTTAAAAATCTGATCCAAATCCGACTCAAATGTTTTGTCTGAGTTGAATCATATTTGGATCAGATTAAATTCTGGTGTAATTGGATCCGATCCAATTATACATTTTTATTCAATATTTGCACAATTTCGTCCTTCCAACCTTGTCTTCCTTCACATGTAAATGTGATGTCAAATACCTTTCAATGTTAGAGACCATCTCATACATGATATTCAAATATGTTAAACTAAGAAGGTGTTAGGGAAAGAGAATGGGAAGCCACTCAATAAGGACAAGGACGGATAGTAGTAGTAGAAAAGAACGGACAGTATTAGTGCTATAGGAAAGAAAGGAAAAAAAATACAACTTTGGTTAAGAGACGAGAGATCAAGAGGATGATGGGAAGGGAAAGGAAGAGAGTTGAGATGGAGAAACAGATGGTGTGCATAGAGTGCAAACTTATGTGGATTTTTAAGGTTAAGATATTAGGAGCTTTCATCTAATTTTTTTAAAAAAGTGAAATTGTTGTAAAGGTTATCAAATTGGATGGACTCTCCTTCCAAATCCAATCCAATTCGACTTTGATGTGGATTATTTTTTTTGTCCAATTCGAATCGAAATAATTTTTTAGATAATTTTGCCTCGTATTAGATTGGATTAGCTTTGAATCCATTGCTATTAATTACACATTTTCCTTGTTGGAAAATATGGATGAATCCAAGGAACCTGCTTGGCCTTAGTTTTTCCACGAGTGTGTTTGTAGTGGATGGCAGTGCTTTTGTAAAGGCAGGATATGTCCATCTCACAAATGAATACCAAAACAATAGTTGTCAAAGACATGTTCAATTCATTGGGAGCGGAACAATTTGACCATGCAATTTTCAAAGCTACGTATTTTGATATTTTAAATTTATTATCACTAGTTAAGATCCGCGCGTTGCTTCGGGATAAAGTTTCTGAATAAGTAAATGGTACTTTGATTAAATAATTGTTAGTTTGCCATCAATATGTTGATAAACAACTAATTTGTGTAGGTAGTGAAGGGTGATTGAAAGTGTAGGATTTCCATGAATTAACTCGGGAAAAAAACCTCGCGAATACAAAATGTTTGAACGAATAAAGCAATTGTTCAACTATAAACAATAGTGAAGATAAGAATGAACTATGGCAAATAGCAGGCTGATTGAGTTGATGGTGCGATATGATGATTGTTCTTTTGATTGTATTGACAACAAAAACAACAACTGCAATTAGATTAGAAAACATTGAAATGCACCTGGAAAATGAAATGTATATGCCTTTTCTTTTTTGTTACCTAGAGAAATTACTATGATCGTGATGCCTTAAGAAAGAAAGTTCTTCCTTCGAGTCAACTGATGTAATGCCATTAACAAGGGTTTGATTTCACTAAGCAAGGAGACTCCATGACAAAAACCCAAGAATTTTCTAGATAATCATGCAGCATTGCAGTTAAGGCTTATTTGTCTACATATATACGTATGTATAAAAAACTAAGCATAAAATACTATAATGATAAGTTTACCTTCACTGCATACCCATTTAACATCTCATGAGTTGGACGAAAAATAACAGCAAAAGTTTGTGTGTCCAATCCATCTCTGATGTGTGAAGAAAAATCTAAAAATAAAAGGACATAATAAGGTGGCCAATATAATAAAATTGAAGACATCAAAAAGGGTAGGAATGGTACAAACTATATACCTTTGAGAAGTCCAATTTTGTGGATGTAACATGTACGATATGCTATATTTATGCCAAACAGATAATCATGGAAACACTAGAGGCAATTAAGGCAAGATGCATAAACAATTGGATAAATGCCCTCAAAGTATGCAAAGATGCGATTATATCTAACCTGTAAGAGACATATATGCTATAATGCATTAGACAAGTTGGGCCAGTAATTGTTGATACGGTTTGTATAAAAAAATAGCAAAAGAAATATAAATGGGCATAATGAACTTCAACTCCATATCCGACATTGTATTCAAAGTCGTTCGCCTAGCAACGAAAAAACTTCTCTAAATTAGAAATTCACAATCTTCTCTGATAAATTAATTGTAAGTGTCATTAAGTGTATCCATCAGCAGCCTACGTAACACATGCATCACATGTGACTGGTATAGTCATATATATTAAAAAATTTAAAAAAATCATTGATCACATATGAATGTTAACAATATCATGGATGCTAATATATCACCCCCTCAAACTCTGAAGTATCTTCGATTGGGGGATTAATTAATAATCTGCTTCTAGGTATTAAGGAGAGTGCAATTCTTGGGGAATGTATTATAATATATGTTAATATATTACGATATATGTTAATATGCCAATGAAAGATACAGTAAAATGTAAGAGAAAATCGTATAACAACTTTAATTATTGGAGATGATAAATAATATTACATACCTCTGTGCCCTTTTACAAATAGCCTAGATACAGGCAACACATTTTTCAGACACATTATGAGAAAGATAGTTATCTTCAACTTTAGCACCCTAGAAGGTGAGTTTCTACGCATTCATCTAATTTTAACCTACAAAAGAAAGAGTAATCTATTAATAATATTTACAGTCAAACTAAACAGTAGAACAAAATGGCCAAAATATTACTGAATGGAAGCACATACGATACATCACAAATGAGCACTTCTCACTTGAAGGTGCCCACAAGCATCATCTATGCTGGGGAAGCAACTCCTAAACCAATGACGTTTGCACAGATAATTTAGTAACAGGCACGTACACGTTGATTTTGAAGAATTTGATTTTCAAGAATTCACAAAATTACTGCGTACTATCTTTATCAATTGTTTTTGCATTGGATTGTAAATGTGCAAGAACATCCGGAAACGGAGCAAAAGGCGGGAGGTAGTCGCATGAGATTGCATTGCACTCATTAAGGAAATCCAATAACTGAGTCCTATGGGTGAAGAACAACTTTATGTTGTTGTCTACTATTTCTTCATCCATATGTGTAACACCCTGTTATTTAATCATACTTAACTATTTTTAATGTGGCATTACAGCCATCACTCCTATGATTATAATATTGATCAGAGCAGTGAGATGTGCAACTTTTGAATAATAGCAAAAGGAATACCTAAATTGAGTAAATTAAATAATCGTGAATTTTGGTTAGCATGTTTGACCACAGAAAATTATGTAAAAATACACATTTATGTACAAGTATGTTTGTGCATTTAAAAAGTGTTGGAAGTTAACCGAGCCGAATTAATTTTGTTAACAATTAAGAGAATAAATTATATAATAAAATTGAAAAAAACTAGTTATCGATGGCCATATGCACGGCGAGAAATTGAGCACTGGACAATTTGGTTAAGATAAGGTGATAAGATCAAATTGAATTTGAAATGACAAAAAGGAAATGAAAATTAAGAAAAGGGAGAAAAGAAAATAGCTAAGTTTAGTTTGACAAAAGCAAATCACATATTGAAACTTAGTTTTAAAAAACAAAAAAAAAACCATGAATTCCCTCCACACACCCCCTCCATCTTTCCTCCTCTTCCCAGTCAGGCAGCCACACATCACCTTCCTTTTGCCCGTTGTTGTGCTGATGTTGACTGTCACCGACTACAGTTGGCGCCACTACCATTACACCGACGGCACCCCTGCTGACGCCCTTGCCATTGTCTTTTTTTCCTTCATCTATTTCGTGAGTTAAGTCAGGGCAACCCTAGTCTAGGCCGCTTTGTGGACGGCCTGTCCACCATTCCTAGCTGCTGGTAGCCATCGTGCAATGCCCCAATGCCCCCACCACCTCTCATACTCCACAAATCCATCCACCTTCACCCTCGAACTCTCTTTAAAGGTAACCCATTTAACCATTTTTCAAGGTAGGTCTAGACTTATGTATTTTTCATTTAAATTAAGTAAATTAGAATATTAGGTTGAATTATGTCATAATTGGCTTCTTTAGTTGTAGGTTAAATTGTGTTTAATTGACTAAGGTAATATTTGAGTAGTAAAATACCTGAATTATATGGGCATAAATGAGTAATTTCAAATAAATTTTTGGAATGGACTGTGTAAAAGCAATGGTGTTGAAGGTGCCCAAGTGATCAAGCAAATTCATGCCAATCTGCTTAAAAATTATGTATAGGTCGTAACTTGGATTATATTGTGATTGAACCAGCTGATTATTGATGTCGGTAAACTAAATGAGTGGAATACTTGACATAATTGACGATGGGAAGGAGGTTGAAGGAGTTGTGAGATTATGGGTCATTTCATGGATGGTGTAACTTTTGATCATTAGAAGTGTGATTGTGTCGTTGTTATAAGGTAATATATATCATACACCTAGGAGTATATACTCCCTCTTGCCATGTATATATATTTTTTCAATATGTATTTGTCATATAGATAATTTTTAATATGTGGTGCCGAGGAGACTTATAGGAGTTTGTACTCCTAAAAGTATGATATAGGCTTTGTAGTTATAATAGGTTTATGTGGGCCATTGAAGGAATTAAAGTAGCAAATTATACAGTAACATGAGATTGCTGGCAGAGACTAGGGATGATTAGGCTATAAGGTCCAAATTATAAGTTTCAGACTAATTGAATTGTACTGGCTAACTGGATTAAAGGTGTGTGAGTGCCTTAAATTATAAAGGGAATTGTGTTGGTTAGCTATTTGATTTAAGCAAAGTTGTCCATTTACTAAATAGCGATGATCGGTCTTGAGTAAGTGAAGTGATTTCATTGAAAGTGATTAAATAAACTAAGTCGTTCAACTAGGATATTTAAGTAAAGTTACTATAATATCCAAGTGATTTAGCTCCAATGTTCATATCAGCATCTTCCGTAACACCCCCAATCCCTAATGCCTGGATATGTTAATGCAATAACTTGTTATCTATGATTACAGCGTAAGTTCTTGGCCATTCCATGATGGAACAAGGTTATACCTGAAACTAGCTCTAAGGTTATACTACCCACACATTCACCAAGTTCACTAAGCATTCGAAATTAAACATACATTTGATAACTTGTCCAATTTATAACACACTTGGTAAACTTAGCATAGAACTACCAATACTTAGCTAACATATTGCCCAAAAGTTTATACAATTAGTAAGTTTTCAGGAGTGCTAGCCTATAAATCACTGTAAGTGCCTGGCTAGCTAATCTTTAGCGCAAAAACTGCAACACTAGTTTATTTCTTGCCACCTTTTAGCTTGTCAGGAGGAGAGTTGTTTAATAATCCCTTACCTAAAAACAGAAAACATAAAAACGTTTGAATAATTAGCCTAAGCTTAGTACATACATCCTTATGCTGTAAAATAAGTTTTGTATTCGATTTAGTTGGGCACTTGCATTTCAAAACATTTTGTTTGAAAACAGGAGAGAGAGGAAGTGTGAGTAAAGCTTATTTTTCGGTTATTATTTGAAAGAGGCCCCCATTTACATCTGAATGATCATGAGATAGGCGCGCACTTCCCAAGCGGATCAGAAAGCCTGAGCTGCATTTGCACGGGTAAACTAAAAGGCGTAAGCCCTAATGATTGATAACTGATGGGGCCATTCATTTAAGTGACAAAATATTGCGTCGAATGATTTATTCTATGAAGATTACATAAATTTTGAGTTGTTTGAGAAACATGTGAGTTTTCGAAAAGTACAGTCAATGTATGTACCTGATTCTTGAAATCTCTCTCGTTTTTGATGAAAAACATTTGTTGGCAGCTTAAAGTGGCAGAGGTGGCCTTGCTTCTTCTCCAAATGTGTATTTCCACAACTAGTGTGAGTTGAGAAAATTTTGCTAAATTTTCTGGTTGAATAGGTAATTCAAAATCTTTTTGCTTTCCTTTTTAGTTAATACTTATTATTATTTACTTAACTTGATTCTATTTCACCTTATTTCGCTTCTTTGCTTTTGATATCGCTATCGCTCGTTCTATTAATGCTATGATAGTGTAATGTTATAACTAATCTCGTTTGAGTTAGTGTCAATGTTATGGTTATGTACTGTTCTTATCTTTACTAAAAGCTCGTTAATCTCATCATCATACTTACTAGCATTGATGTTATTATTATCGAGGTTATTCTTTTGTCGTGGTTGTCATTATTATTATTATTATTATTATTATTATTATTATTATTATTATTATTATTATTGTTATTATTGTTATTATTATTGTTATTATTAGTATGGTGGTGGTAGTAGTAGTAGTAATAATAGTAGTAGTAGTATGGTTATTATTAAAGGCTTATTAATATTAATATTTTATTGCACTTGTTGGTTTAATGATATCGTTAATAGTGTTATTAATAGAATTATGTAATTTCCTTGTCGTGGTTGTTATTATTATTTTAATTATTGTTACCTTTTTAATAGCATATCATTATTAGTTGCCATCACACTTTATATAAACCAGTTGCGACTTAGTTTAGTGACATCATCGGCTTGGTTTCGGGTTCAAATCGACAAGTATTCGCTTGGCTTTTCTTTCCCAGCTCTAATTATGAAAATATTCATTAATTGAAATAAACCATATAGGCATATTAGGTTAACAGATTTCAAACTCCTAAACTACCTATTCCCTCCTTTTCTTCTCCCACTGCAACTCACAACCTCACCCCCTCCTCCATGATATGGTTAGTCCGCATTCATATACATCTTACAGACACATCATGCTAATTTCACTCAACTATTGTTAGAGCTCATTTAAGTTTCTCTAATCCATGGAAATTCGATTTGATTCCCTAATCAAACCCCAACCTTAAACCACCATGCTCATGGCATCAACACCCACAAACAATGCAACAATATCATACATATAAGTGACTCATTATTCCCATTCAATTACCACAAAGATTTTCTTAAACGTTATCAAATCAACATAATCAAGCTTAAACTTCATCCAAACCACAAACCCTAACCACCATGCTCATGGCAACAACACACACAACTAACAAATTTGTATCTTATCAATTTCCTTCAAATATTCATTAACATTCATTCAAATACCATTAACTCAGCATAAACAATTAAAATTCACATTCAAACTCCAAACCCTCACTCACCATACTCTCCCTCAAGTAGTCGATTCAATCCAACATCCAAAATAATCAAAGGAAATTACAAATAATACTCACCAAGACTAAATACATAATTTACTATCAGAAGTTCAATCATAAAACAATGAAAAATCACATCGAGGGGTTAGGGTTTCATCTTCTCACCTATTTGAATACACCCACAGGGGAGATGAAGAGGGGAAGGGTGGCAGCACAGTAGTGATCGGACGACACAGCAAGGGCTAGACTCCGGCGGGGTGGTGGCTGAGCCGGCGACTAGGGGCGTGTTTTGGTGAATGGAAACAGGGGGTTCTGTTTTTCAGGCAGAAGGGGGGGTCTGGGAGGTTTCAGGTAATGGGGGTGGTTGGGGTAAATTAGTTTAATTTAAGTTTTTAAATTTTGTTCTCCCTTTTTTCCTTGCATTTTATTGATAAATTTTTGCTTGTCTATATTTTTCTAGGTTTAATCTAATAATCTTTCTTCCTTTCTTTCCTTTTCTTTATCCAACATGTATTTTGAGTAATTTCTTAACTAAAATTAATGAATTAAATTTTCCACCATTTAGGTGTAAAGTTTGGAGGAAGAAATTTTCATCTTCAATTATTACTCCATGTCCTCTTTTATTTATAACTTACCTTAGTAGTTATTACTAAAATTGGTGCTATATTTATTTATATATATCATTTATTTTCCAGATTAGCCATTTAATAATAATTAGGTTAATTTTATTTAGCTATTGCTTAACTATTCATTAATACTCGAATGAGTTATTCGAGAATGTAACATAATTCATTTTGAGGACACTCCATCGATTCTACCTGTAATTTCATAAGTAGTTATGCATATACAAAATACTAATTTGAAATGTAGCACCCAATTTAATTGATTTGTAATTAAGATGATTTAGGGATAATTAACATAATTTTAGGTTCGAGCCGTTATAACTTTCCCACCTAAAAATAAAGTTCATCCTAGAAACTTGCAAATTTGAAAGAAACCTTGGGTTTACCTCAAACCGGTATAGGTATTTGCCTCTCATGTCTTCCTCTGTCTCCCATGTAGCTTTAGATGAAGTATGATTGTGCGACAAAACCTTCACCAGAGGAATGTTTTTGTTCTGAAGTTGTTTAACCCTGTAATCTAATATTTGTACAAGACTCTCTTCATAAACTAGATCTTCAACGACCTCTACAGATTCTGCTATGATGACATGGTTTGGGTGTGGAACATACTTTATGAGTTGTGCAGCATTGAAAATATTATGTACATGCTCAAGTTATGTTGGTAAATCCAATCTATAAGCCAAAAGGTTTAATTTCTCAATAATTTTATAAGGCCTGATATATCTGGGGCCCAATTTTTCCCTGATATTGAACCTTCTCACTCCTTGAACTGGAGATACTTTCAAGAACACTTTATCTCCCACTTGGAACTCTAATGGTCTTATCCTTTTATCAGCATAACTTTTCTATCAGCTTTGCACCACATTGATATGTTCTTGAATCTTCCTTATCTTCTCAATGATCTCTTGAATCAACTCAAGCCCCATAGTTAATGCTTTATCGAGCTCACTCCAACACAGTGATATTCTGCACTTCCTCCCTTATAGTGCTTCAAAAGGGGTCATTTTAATGGTGGATGATAGTTGTTATTGTAAGAAACTTCTACTAAGGGCACATAATCTTCCCACTTTCCTTGAAAGTCAAGCATACATGCTCTCAACATATCCTCCAGGATTTGATTCACTCTCTCAGTTTGCCCATCAGTCTCAAGGTGATATGAACTACTAAAATTTAGCTTGGTTCCAAAAGCTTTCTGCAAGGCTTGCCAAAATTGAGCTTGAAACCTTTGGTCTCTATCAGATACCATGTCCTTTGGTATGACATGTAATCGAACTATCTCTTTCACATACAATTGTGTTTGTCTCTCCACACTCTAAGTGTTATGAATTGATACAAAATGGGTAGATTTGGTGAGCCTGTCCACAATGACCCAAATAGCATTCTTTCTTGAAGACGAAAAGGCAATCTCATAACAAAATCTATTAAAATTGAATCCTATTTTCCGATAGAAATCTGTAAAGGCCTCAGTTTTCCTATAGAATGTTAATGTTCAGCTTTCACCCTTTGACACGTTAGATATTTATCTATATACTCTACAATCTCTTTCTTCATGTTATCCCACCAGAAGAATTGACTCAAATCTCTGCACAGTTTTGTTCCTCTCGTATGCACTGAGTAGCGAGTATTATGGGCTTCTTCTAAAATCTTTCTTTTCAACTCCTACTTATTGGGCACACATGACCTATTTTGAAACCTCAAGGTTTCATCCTCATGTATTACAAAGCTAGACAATTTTCCATGTGCGACATTCTGTCTAAGCTTCTCTAACTTAGCATGCTTGAATCTCTTCTAGTATGGAAGGTTGCACTTCTAATGCTGACAGTAACCCATCTGTTTACCTTGGTAGCACAAGTTCAATAGCCATACTCTCAAAATCTCTTAGAATGTTAGATTGGGTACTTTTCAATGTGTTTAACCCTTGTTGGGTCTTCCTACTTAGTGCATCTGCTACCAATTTTCCTTCCCAAGATGGTATTGAATTTGCATATCATAATCCTTAACCAGCTCCAACCATCATCATTGCCTTAGGTTGATCTCTTTTTGTGTAAAAAATATACTTTAGGCTCTGATGGTCGGTGTAGATCATCTATGGCACCCTGTACAAGTAGTGTCGCCATATTTTTAAGATAAAAACTACTATGGGCAATTCAGGATCATGAGTTGGGTAATTCTTTTCATAAGGTTTGAGTTTTCTAGAGGCATAGGCTATTACTCTGGCGTCTTGCATCAGCACACAATCTAACCCATTCTTAGAAGTATCACTATAAATGGCATATTCCTTCGCTTCGACGAGCAAGGTAAGGATAGGTGTTGTGGTTAAGCATCTTTTTAGTTCTTAAAATGCCTCCTTGTACTTATCTGACCACTCAAATTTAGTCATTTTCTTCAGCAGGTTGGTAAGTGGAAGTGCTATTTTTGAAAAATCTTTCACGAATCTCCTATAATATCCTGCTAAACCCAGAAATCTCCTTACTTCTATCACATTGGTTGCCCTGGCCATTCAGTAACTGCTTTTATCTTTTGAGGGTCAACTTTGATTCCTTCCTTAGAAGCTACATGCTCCAAAAATGTTACTTCAGTAAATCAGAACTCACACTTTTTTAGTTTAGCATATAACTAGTGTTCCCTCAAGGTTTGCAATACAGTTCTCAAATGATTAGCTTGCTCTTCCTTGTCGATGGAGTATATTAGAATCTCATCTATGAATACCACCATAAATTTATTCAAATAAGGTCTAAAAACTCTGTTTATAAAATCCATGAATACAACAGGGGCATTGGTAAGTCCAAAAGGCATCACTGTAAACTCATGATGACAGTATCTAGTTCTAAAGGCCGTCTTGGGAATGTGTTTTGGCTTAATCATAAGCTAATGGTAAGTAGACCTTAGATCAATCTTAAGACAGTCCAGCTTGATGCAATTGATCAAACAGATCATCTATTCAGGGCAAAGGATACTTGTTCTTAATGGTAATTTTATTCAACTCTCTATAATCTATACATAACCTTAAAGTTCCCTCCCTTTTCTTCACAAACAAACCTGGGGTTCCCCAGGGTGATATACTTGGTCTAATAAATCCCTTTTGTAGTGGTTCCTCTGACTGGATTTTCAACTCTTTGAGCTATGTTTGGGTCATTCCATATGGAGCTTTTGAAATGGGTTGTGCGCCAAGAACTAGCTCAATCTCAAAGTCAATCTCCTTTTGGGAAGGTAAACTAGATAACTCCTTAGAAAAGACATCAGGAAATTCACACACCATAGGGATCTCTTTTATTTTCACCTTATTCTCTTTAACTTTAGTGGTATAATGTAAATATCCTATACAACCTTACCTTAATAGCTTATTGCCTTAGAATTGAAATTATGGAAAACTCTATTCCAAGTCTTTCCCCATAAAAGCATACTTCTTAACCCTCTTGATCCTTTGGAGTGACCTTAAGTTCTCTACAATATATGTTTGCCCCATGTCTAGTCAAGCAATCCATCCCTAAGATTATATCGAATTCTAACATGTTCAACTGGGTCAGATTTCGTGGAAACTCATGCTCAGTAATCACAATAGGAACATGTTTATAAAGAACATGACATTCTATCACTTGCCCATTTAGTAAACTAATTCTACAGTTGGCCCACTTTTTATCGTTTTTTCAGATTCAATTGCAATGAAGCTTCGTTGGATATAAATGAATGAGTAGCACCCGAATTAAACAAAATACAAAATGTCTTTGAATTTAAAAAGAGGGTTCCAGTAACAACCATATCAGAAACTATAGCTTCATTCTTGTTCATCACGTAAGCTTGCCCTGCCGTTATAGGTTTAGGAAGCAGGGTTCCCTAACATGGAGGTGCCAGCAACCTTGCGACTCCTTTTTCTATAACCTTCTGTTTTCTTGGGCAAGTGGCAATCGAGCGGTCAGGGCTTCCACACCATATGCAATTGTTAGTACCTACACTATACTCTTTTGTACTATGCTTCATTCGGTTACACTTGGAGTAAGCTCTGGTTGAAGTCGCTGAACAACTCTTAGCAGGGCTAGCAGACAGTTTTTTCTGAGCTACATGATCGCTTGATGTCCCATCATCATTCCATTTCCTCTTCTAATTCCCCGGGTTCAAGTCCCTCAGTTCACTCTTCACTCGCTCTACCTCAGCAGCTATTTCATATAACTTCTGATAAGTTTGAATTGGTTGAACAACCAATTGGTTTCGAATATAAAGAGCTAAATCTTCATTAAACCTTCTCATTTTCAGCCTTTCAGAAGCCAAAAAGTCTAGAATGAATCTTAGCAACTCAATGAATTTGCTAGCATATTGCATCACTGTCATATTATCGCTCATCTTTAACTCCACAAATTCTTTCTTCTTGCTGTCGTTGGATCGTGATTGGATAGAACTTAGCCCTAAGCTCCTGGAGAAGCTTAGCCCAAGTAAGGTCAGGTCCCTGTAACTTATCCTTCACAGTGCTCCACTAGATATCTGCTTCACCAACAAGGTAAAAGATCCCTACATTCACCTTTTTCTTCTCAGGTACTTCAACCACTGCAAATGTTTTCTCAATTCCTCTAATCTAGTATTCCAGTTCTATGAGATCAAGCTTTTTATCATAAACCTTAGGGTAGCGTTGAGCTACCCTATCAGCCAACTTATCAAGTTTAGAGTGGTTTTCTACGGGTACAGGGGGAATCCTTTTCATCAATTCAGCTACCAAAGTCTTCCAGTAATCTAGACCTTCAACATTACTAGATACTTCAAGGCTTACTATTGAACCTCCATTAAAGTTTTGCTGGAGGTTCTTGCACTCTTGGTTGCTTGAACCTTGAGTCTCACCTCATTATTATTCAGGTTGTTGTACACATACTCTGGCATATTGACTCACATGAACAAAAGTTGTCTAAATTTGCATGATACTATGACAAAGCAGTAATCATTCACAATCAAAGCATAATTTTAACTCAAACACTATTTTCATTGCATATACATAAACATAAAGATCACCAAAAGAATATTACAATGCATCATGTTTAACACTTCCTGCATTTTGGTTGGGATTCCTAACCTAGCCCCCGTCCCTACCGACTATCTGGAGTCATCTACCTAGTTAAATTCGCCCCAAACCAAAAAGAAAATGCATATTACATCTTCATAGCTAGTTAGGTTAGACCATCTACATACATCATATATACATGCAATGTGCAAAAGAATACCACCATACACTAGCTGTACTACATATACAAGCAAAAATTAAAAGCCAGAACATAAAGTGAACTAGGTTAAACTTTAACGATCCTGTGATGGATCGTAATCAAGTTCAGAAGAATCGTCGTCTCCTTGCCTGAGTAGCCGCCACAATTAGACATCCCTACATCTGAGTCCTCATCCCCAACTTTAGCCTGCTGCTCCCTCAGCTCCTCCTCAAACTGCTCCCGTAGCTCGTGCTCCTCCTGGTCCTCCTCAGGCTCAATCTCCTTTTTCATAAGTTCGATCTCCTCCTCATCAGACTTGATCTACTCCTCCGGACTGAACTCTATTAACTCCGATGAACTCGACACATCTACTACCACTTGAACCTCTCCAGAGTTACCCAAACCCTCTGACGAATGAGCAACATCCCTTGAGCCAGCTTGCAATAGAGAGGCACGCGGCTGCTGAGTTCGAGATGGTGGGGGTGGGGGTCCCTGAGCAAGGGGAGGTGGAGGTGGAACAATTGAGGGAGGTATGCCGAGCGTAAGGTAAATATGTGGGAGTGACCCGTAAGAAATGCCCCTCAACCCCAATTCCCCTCTTAATAGTAGCTACTTGGTCACCGTAATCCATGCTTCTAAGATATGAAACCTTTCCTCATCAACCCCAAGATCTCCCATGGCTATGAAATCGTGGTATCATAGTCTGAACTCATGCCATGGGGCGATGAGTGACAGGGTCCACAAAAGTCTACATGTGCAAGCAAGCACATCATGAAACTTTGGGAAAGGGTCCTACATGTGGGCCACCATGACCGCATGAAGTAGGGAGATATGAGTTACAAGGGAGATCCTTGATATCATGTGAATGTAGTACGGGTTTAAGGGGACTCCAAGATGACCTGTCTAAACACGAAAAACACAAAAAAGGGGAATAAGCCACATTCACATATTTCCTAGGAAACACAATTTACCTATGTCATTCTTCTAAAACTGCATAACCTGACCCTTGAACATCCTCTTGCTCATAGTGATTTGAAAACCTGGCTTTGATACCACAACTGTAACGCTCCCAATCTCTAATACCTAAATATTTTAATGTAATAGCTTTATTTATGATTGCAGTGAAAGTTTTTTGACTGGAGGCATTACTGTTATTCCATAATGGAAAAAGGCTATGCCTGAAACTATCTATAATATTATACTACCCACACATTCACTAAGTTCACTAAGCATTTGAAATGAAACATACATTTGACAACTTGTCCAATTTGTAATACATTTGGTAAACTTAGCGTAGAACTACCAACACTTAGCAAATATATTGCCCGAAAGTTTATACAATTAGCAAGTTTCTAGGAGTGCTAGCTATAAATCACTATAAGCTCCTGGCTAGCTAATCTTCAACCCAA
Organism: Carnegiea gigantea; assembly: GCA_029747015.1. Lineage (NCBI taxonomy): Eukaryota > Viridiplantae > Streptophyta > Magnoliopsida > Caryophyllales > Cactaceae > Carnegiea > Carnegiea gigantea. The sequence goes on from JAKOGI010000671.1 coordinate 272,552, forward strand.
AAACTACAACTCTCATTTATTTCTTACTACCTTCTAACTTGCCGGGAGGAGTTTTGTTTACTAATGTCTTACCTAAAAACAAAAAACACAAAAACGTTCGAATAATGATTCTAAGATCAGCACATACATTCCTATGCTGTAAAATAAGTTTTGTATTTGGTTTAGTTGGGCAATTGCATTTCAAAACATTTTGTTTGAAAACAAGACGGAAAAAAGTGTGAATAAAGCTAATTTATTGGTTATTATCTTAAAGTGGACCCTTATTGGCATCTAGAGCCATGTTGAGATAGGTGCACACCTTCAAGCCGATCGGAAAGCCTGCGTTGTAGTCACACGGATATATTGAAGGAGGTAAACCCTGATGATTGATAACTTATGGGGCCACTCATTTAGGTGGCAAAAGATTACATCAAATGATTTATTCTATAAACATTGCGTAAATTTTGAGTAGTTTGAGAAAATGTGAGTTTTTGAAGAGCACAAGCAATGTACATATCTGGTTCTTGAAATCTATCTCATTTTTAATGAAAAATATTCGTTGGCAGGTTAAAGCTGCAGAGGTAGCCTTGCTTGTACTCCATATGTGTATTTTCACGGTTAGTGTAAGTTTAGGAAAATTTGCTAAATTTCTGGTTGAATAGGTAATTCAAAATACTTTTACTTTCCTTTTCGGTTATCAACATACTTATTATTTTTTACTTAACTTGATTCTATTTCCCCTTGTTTCACTTCTTTTCTTTTGATATTGCTACCGCTCGTTCTATTAATGTGATGATAGTGTAATGTTATAACTCGTCTCGATTTAATTCACACCAACATTACCGTTATGTACTAATTCTTATCTTTATTAAAAGCTTGTTAATATCATCATCATACTTACTAGCATCGACGTTATTATTATCGAGGTTATTTTTTTGTCGTGGTTGTCATTATTATTAGTATTATTATAATTATCATTATTAGTATGATTATTATTAAAGGCTTATTAATATTAATATTTTGTCACACTTGTTGGTTTAATGATATCGTTAATAGTGTTATTATTAGAATTATGTTATTTCCCTGTCATGGTTGTTATTATTATTTTAATTATTATTACCTTTTTAATAGCATATCATATTAGCTGCCATCACACTTTAGATAAGCCAGTCGCGACTTGATTTAGTGACATCATGGGCATTGGCGGATCTTCACTATAGCTAGGGGTGTCCATGGATGCTCCTATTCCAAAGAAAGTTCTAAGTTGCTATTTTTAAGAAGTTGGAGTTATCATAATTGGATACCCCTAAAATAAGTTCAAGAAGGCTAAGATATCATTGCAATTAACAGGCCCAATTACTAACAATTGTAATTTTTCTTTTTTAATAAAAAGTATAGTTGTAAAGATGGACTATAAGCAATCCAAAACAACAAACCCAACCGGTCAACCTCTCCCCATCCCACACTCTCACCCTATGACTCTCTAAATCTCTCTCATTTAGTCATCTTCCTAGTCCTAGTTTTCTTTTCAGTTGAATTTCAAAAGCGATATGCCAAAAGCAGACCAAATTGACCAAATTGAGGGGATAGTCCATAGATAGTTTGTTATATAATGAAAGATTTAAAATTGACATATCTTCTAATGATTTTATCATGTATCGATTTTAAACATGAAAAAACGTAAATGAAAATTGTAATAGTAGACTATTGTATTTTGTGTATTATTCTAACTTTATTTTTTAGTATATATGGGGATGAATGTTAGTAGGTGGACACCCCTAATCCTGATGTCTAGATCTGCCACTGATCATGGGCTTGGTTTCGAGTTCAAATATAGAGGTATTCACTTGGCTTTTCTTTGCTAGCTCCAATCATGCAAATATTCATTAGTTGAAATAAACCATATAGGCATATTAGGTTAATAGATTTCAGAGTCCCTACTTATTCCCCTCCTTTTCTTCTTCCACTGCCAAGGTTGCCAAAACCAGACCGCTAAGTAAACTGGTGAAGCTCGCAGGTCATCGGCCAAATCAATTGGATCGGTCAGACCGAATTAGACCGGCCTTTTTGAATTATTGACTTTTAGACTAATAAATATGAAGTATTAATTTTGAAAATTTAGTAAGCTTCACCCCCAATTAGGTGATCATATCAGTAAGGATGAGATTAAAGAGATCCTGAAGAAGATGGCCACCGGGAAAGTAGAGGAGCCAGATCAGATACTGGTGGAAGTGTAGAAGTGCTTGGGTGAAAAGGGATTGAAGTGGCTAGCAGAACTTTTTTATGTTATTTGTAGGACTGCTAAGATGCCCAGAGAATTGAAATTTAGTACAATCATCCCATTGTATAAGAACAGAGGGGATATTCAAGATTGTAATAATTATAGGGGTATAAAGTTGTTCAATCACACTATAAAGCTGTGAGAAAGGGTGATTGAGAAAAGGTTGAGGAAGGATATTTCGATATCTGAGAACCAATTTGGTTTTATGTCGGGCAGATCAACCACAGAGGTGATTTACCTTCTTAGAAGACTCATGGGATTGTACAGAGACAGAAAGGTAGATCTTTATATAGTGTTCATTGAGCTGGAAAAAGCATATGATAGAGTTCCGCGGGAAGTGTTATGGGAATGCTTGGAAAAAAAAGGAGTGTCTCCTATATATATTCGGCTCATTAAGAATATGTACGTGGGAGGTAGGATAAATGTTAGGACGCCAGGGGGGTTACCAATGACTTCTTCGTTGGTATGGGCCTGCATCAGGGTTCTACTTTAAGCCCGTTTCTGTTCACCCTAGTTATGGATGAACTTACAAAAGGGATTTAAGATGAGTTACCACGGTGTATGTTGCTCGCAGTGACATTGTTCTTATGGATATAAATAGAGAGGGAGTTAAAGACAAGTTGGAGCGTTGGAGACATACACTGGAGTTTAGAGGTTTTAGAGTTAGTAGATTGAAAACGGAATACCTATACTGCTGTTTCAGTGGTAGGGAACATGGGAGGGGTGAAGTCACCATTAAGGGGATGATGATACCAAAGGTCGAGAAATTTAAATATCTAGGCTCGACCATTCAGCAGAATGGGGATATTGATAAAGATATTAACCAGCGCATTAAAGCGTATTGGACTAAATGGAAGTACGCTTCAGGTGTGTTGTGTAATAAGAGAATGCCTGTAGGGTTAAAATGCAAAGTATACCGGATGGTGGTTAGACCGACTGTGATGTATGTGCAGAGTGTTGTCCTATAAAAAAGGCACAGATCCAAAAGTTAATGGTGGTAGAGATGAGGATGATTAGATGGATCTGTGGTTATACGAGAATGGATAAAGTTAGTAATGGAGTTATTAGAGACTTCGTTAAAGTAGCTCCTATCGAGGATAAGATGAGAGAAACAAGACTCAGATGGTTCGGCCATGTAAAAAGAAAGAGTGTGGATGCTCCAGTCAGGAGACGTGAGAGGATTAACATCCCCGAAGGAAAAAGAGGGAGGGGGCGACCAAAGAAGAGTTTGGATGAGATGAATCGAGAGGACTTGAAAGTTGTCGGGCTGACGAAGGACATGGCTCAGGATAGAAGACTATGGCGAGATAGGATTAAGATCTTAGATCGCAAAGAGGTGGCTTCGTAGTTATTCAATTGTGGTAGGATAGGTTTGGTTGTTATTTTTCGGATGTTGTGCTTGTTTGCAGGCAGGACTTGTACCTGCGAAGAAACATTGTTTGCATATGTCTGTTAGCTAAGGTATGGTACCTTCATCTGCTTTGTTGTACTAATGTTTACATAGTTACTGCACCTGATTTATTAGTACCTCTTAGTTCAATTTCGTGATGCCTATTCCTTTTTTGCTCCATAAAACGTGTTCACCAAATCCCTCCTCTATAAAACGTGTTCACCAAATCCCTCCTCTATAAAATGTTTCCATAAAATATTTCTGCTATAAAATGTTTGCACAAAATCTTGTTTTATGGGTCTCTTGGAATCAGCCTCTCAACGGACAGTCATGCCGATTGAAGTAAGGTTGCCTATATCTGGATCTCTCCAAACCCCGCGAAAGCAGGACCCACACTGGGAGGTGGTGTTATTGTTGTAGTAAGCTTTTAAATAAAACTAAGTAATTCATCTAAATATTCTTAAGTTTTGAATATTTGTCTACAACTTAAAAGATATTATTATTTATTTTAGAAAATAAATTAATAAGAAAATGCACCCACAATATAATTTGGGTTGATAAATTGTTATCAATTCATTATATAAAGTTTCATAATGGAATAGATTTAAAAAAAAAAAAAGAATGAAAGTTAGTTGAACAAATCCACCTGATCAAAGACAATTGAGGAGCCATGATATAATAAAGAAATAAAGTGGGCTAGTTGTATAAAAGTGTGATTGCTCTGGTGGTCGAATTTGGTGAAGAGTGCATTGAATGAACATAAGAAGCATGGTTTGAATCTGGTTGCTTGCAAAGCATTTTTTTTGTGAAAGTGTTTTGACCCAGGAAAAAACAGATGAATCGATTTGGGCACCCATTTTAATCGGTAAAACCATGTAGTTCAACCAGTCTTTGACTGGTTCTTGACCGGCCCATTGATGTAGTGGTTTAATACCATTAATCGGACCAGACCATGGTCTGGTTCCCGGCTGAAGTAGATGAAACAGCCGGTCCTGTTCGGTTCTAGTAACCTTGCCCACTGCAACTCACAAGCTCACCCCCTCCGCCATGGATATGGTTACTATCACATTCATATACATCTCATATATACTCTATGCTAATTTCACTCAACTATTGCTAGAGCTTATTTAAACTTCACTAACCCAAGGAAGTCTAATCACATTCCCTACTCGAACCCCAACATTAAACCACCATGCTCGTGGCATCAACACCTACATATAACGCGACAATATCATACATATAAGTGACTCATTATTCGCATTCAATTACCATAAAAACTTACTTAAATATTATCAAATCAACATTATCAAGCTTAAACTTCATCCAAGCCACAAGCCCTAACCACTATGCTCTTGGCAACAACACACACACATCCAAAAAATGTGTATCTTATCAATTTCCTTCAAATATTTATTAAAATTCATTCAAATACCATTAATCAACATAAACGATTAAGATTCACATTAAACTCCGAACCCTCACTTACCATACTCTCGCTCAAGCATTCGATTCAATCCAACATCCATCCAAGAAAATTCCAAATTAACACTCACCAAGGCTAAATACATCATTCACTATAAAAAATTCAATCATAAAACAATGAAAAATCAAATCAAGGGTTAAGGTTTTAACCTTCTCACCCACTTGAGTACACCCAAAAGAGAGTTGAAGAGGGGAAAAGCGGTGGCACAGTGGTGACCGGGCGATGCGGTGATCGGGCAAGAAGGTAGCGGCGAGACTGCGGTGGGATGGTGGCTGAGCCGATGACTGGGGGCATGTCTGGGTGAACGAAAACAGGGGGTTCTGTTTTTCGGCAGAAGAGGGGTCTGGGAGGTTTCGAGTAAAGGGGCAAGATTGGAGTAGATTAGTTTAATTTAAGTTTTTGAATTTTGTTTTCCTTTTTTTGCCTTTCATTTTATTGATAAATTTTTACTTGTCTAGACGTTTCTAGGTTTAATCTAATAATCTTCCTTCCTTTTTTTCCTTTTTTGTCCAACATGTATTTTTGGTAATTTCTTGACAAAAATTAATGAATTAAATTTTCCACTATTTGGTTGTAAAATTTGGAAAAAGAAATTTTCATCTTCAATTATTACTCCTTGCCCTCTTTTATCTATAACTTACCTTAGCATTATTGTTGATTATTGCTATATTTATTTATATCTATCATTCATTTTCCAAATTACCCATTTAATGATAATTAAGCTAATTTTATTTAGTTATCATTCAAATATTCATTAATATTCGAATGAGTTATTCGGGAATGTAACATAATTTATTTTGAGGCCACACTGCCGATTCAACCTGCAATTACACAAGTAGGTATGAGATAGAAAATACTTTTTTGAAATGTGGGTCCCAACTTAGTTAATATAATTAAGATGATTCAGGGTAATTAGTTTGATTTTATGTTCGGGTTGTTACATCTTGGAGAATTGATTGAGTAGTGACGCTATTGGGATTATGGAGGGGACAATCAAAGAAAAACTAAGCAAATGTGCAACAAAGGATAAATTAGGATTTTGCAGTGTTATTGATAAACTAGAAATCAATTTGATTTGATTATAAGGTGAATGCCTAAATTGGCTATTCTTAAATCAATGCCAAGTGTGAAGGAGTTTGCTAAGAATGCACAAAAATATGCTTGGCAAAATTTAAAGACTTACGAAGATTAAATTTCTTATTGAATCTTGAGATTCTGTCAAGGCTACCCATAAAAAGGAACGGAGAATCACTGTTTAAGTAACAAGGACTCATTTAGTAAGGTGCATTATTGCTTGCACCTTTATCAAGTAAAGTTTTAAATGCATTCGTAAATCTTGCTTAGCAATTTATTCATGTTGCGACCATCCAAAAGGGCTTATTGTTACGAAGATCATATATTGTTAAGTTCTTAAGTTTGCTAATCCAGGGATACCTATATAACATGGCCTTCTAGCAGTGCATCTCACCAATTATAGAATAACGTACAATGTCAACTACCAAGTGATTCGATAAAACCTAACAGCCGGGTAGAGATCTCCAATGTATGCTATGTTATGTAAATAGGTTGACATTTACTTTGCGGTTAGTTAAGTAAGTCGTTGCCAAAGTAACCAAAGTCCTACTTATTGGCAAGCTGTTAACAGAATCATGTACTACCTTTATGACATTACCGATTTGGACTTTTTGCTATCACAGTATGGACTTAAGGTTGAGGGAGTATTCGGATGTCGATTAGGGTGGTAACCTAAACGAGTCTACATCAATTTCAGGATATGTTTTCACCCTAAGTAGAGAGTCATATCATAGTGCAGTGGAGGCAAAACTGCACAACACTGTCGACTATAGATCTAGAGTATGTTGCTAATTACCATAGAGATAAAAGACATTTTCATTAAGTATATATACACTAACAAGATGATTGCTGATCCCTTGAATAAACCTATTCCTAATGATGTGTTAAAAGCTCATATGTTAACTCTACGAATTTGTAGGGTTTAGTGCTTATGTGTATCTTGTTACGTAATGAGTTTGTTTCTTTTGTAAAGATCATTTATTTAATAAAGATTGGTGTTTCTTTTTCTAAATGCTTATGATTTACAATCTCATGTTAGGCATCTTGAACTATCACATGCTTCTGATTGGCCTAGTTATATAGGCAATACCCTAATGCTTGAGTAGTGGGCAAGATGAGACTGAGTCATATTCACACTAGATGTGCAATAGTGATTTTATCACACTAGGCGTATATAAATGATAAAGTATAGTTACCTTAGTAACTCTAAGATGAGAGGGAGTCGAATATGAAATATCTGATTTCATATTGAAGGCTTAAAGGCCGAACCTTGAGTGCCAACATTAACATTTAGTATGTTAATCTAGTGACTTAAGTTAGATTTTTGGATAAAATCTAGATTTGTGATTCGCATGGCATAGAGAGTGACATGCCCAGCTCAGTGACAATTATGAAATGACACACATTTTATACTATAATATAAGGATTGACAATTAACTTCCATGTCTTTTGTAGTTGTGTGACCCTATGGGCAATGACCCTTTGAGTTAAAGTTATGACATGAAGTCGAAACTTGATGATGCTACCTTAATGTGTTTCTTAAGCGCCATGATGTATTTGGTTTAACAATAACGCGTAAGAAAATTAGTTGAGCTAAGATAGAATATCAAGAGTGTTTAAGGAAAATCTATCCATCTTCATCATATCAACCTAAGCGAATATGTTGAGTATATAATCATAAGATATATCATTTAGCATAAAGGGACAAGGTATGATACCGATGATATTTAGATGATTTGGGGTATCGTGTTTTCTGAAAGCATTATGTTAGCTAAATTGTTACTTAATGTAACACTACTAGTTACTTTTTGGTCACATGTCCTTTTCCTAGTATGAAAGATGAAGAGCTGTGATTCATAAAGAGACATGTGACTTATGACTTACGTGGCTGAGTGGGAGTTATAAATAATTGGGGTTATGTGACCACTTACGCCACTTACGTGGTGACAGGTACAACGACCTAAACCTATACAAAGGATTTTTAGTAATATGATTATGCATCTGTTGCATTAACCCTTAAACAAAACCCTTCCTTCTCCTCCCTCTCTCTAACGGTTGCCTCGCCATAATCGAGATTCGAGTTTGGGACGTGAAAATCTACAATGACTCTAATGGCCACTGCATGATTGTTTGTATCAGGTCATAGGCGATTCCCAAGCAATGAAATCCACCACTTCCATAACTAATGGCACATCCCATAATCTCCCTACATTTTGTAACCATTAATGAGTACTTCATCTATGCCATATACAATTTTCACCTTACCCTCTATCTAGTATACATTGGTAGCTCAAATAACATGCCTCGATTCCATGTCTCGCATCTCCGTCAAATCATTGGCAAAAGTGAGGTTATTTTCCCTACCATTTATGTGTTTCCATGGAAAAATCATTGCCAGGTACCCCACTTTATGTGGAAATTATAACTAGAGGATCATGTTATTAGAATATATTTCAAAGGGGTAATATTCTGTGAAAACTATTTTGAGGAGACCGTTCACTGTTTACATTTTCTTTTTAGGCCTTAAACTTTTCATATTGCATTTTAACCCAAATCCTTAAAAACTTACTTTCGAAAATCCAAAAATTGTGCTTGTGAAAATTTTCTCATAAGTACTACTCGAAAACCTCTTTCAACTAGTATAGAGCCATTTGACCAAAAATAATTTAAATAATTAAGCTAATTAATGATTAACTAAGCAAATTAACTGCGATTAACTGAGATTAATGCTAAAATCATCACCTGCTTGCCTGGACCAAATTATTCACATATTGTTTACTCACCAGAAGGCCTTTGTCCAATAGCACTTCAATTAAACTATATTACTGATATAGTTTCAGAATTAAAAGCAGAATTAGCTAAAATTAAGATAGAAGTTAAGGAGCTTAAGAAGCAACTATCGGTAATTTACCTTTCTCTAGTTAACGAAGTAAGGCATAGTAGAAAAGCTACTTCCAGTATTAGTACTCTTTTTCAGCATAAATATCCTTTCCGAAACCCAAAAAATAAGATTCCATTTCCTTTGCACGAGATAAAAATCTAAAAAAAAGTAGGAGAAAAATTAGGTGAAAAATCAGCTGAAAAAGCAGAAAAAGAAGAAGAAGATGGAGTATAAGCAATGTACTCTTGACAAACTCCAGAATATGTTCAAGAAAAAACAAAACTCAGAAGAATTAAACAAGATCATGACTGCAATTAGTGATATACATGACGTTTTGTCTGATGATAATGAAGAGACTAATGATGTCTACCTAGAGGAAGAAATATATCAACAGATGAATCTGATGAAGTTAGAAGATCTCATTGTATTACTATTAGAATAAATTAGATTTAAAAAATGGTAAAATGACTGTTAAAGATGAGATTAACGAGATTAGAAAAGAACTCGACTTAGGTGAAATAGAGACCAATCTTGTCAACATTGTTGTTCCTAAACCTGAAGAATTTGGTGAACCATCTAGAAGAAATACTCATTTTCTAAAACCTAGATATGTTTCAGCGGGACGTACAACTAATTTTTTCTTCGGGTTCATCCCAAGAAAAATAACAACCTTTGAAGAAATTGACCTTACTCTAATTAGTCAAATATGATACATCTTAAATATTGACGGGCTCAAAATAGAGAAAAAATATTTGAACATTGGAAAAGAGATATGACTAGTATCTTAAATTTAAATACTACATGGATAGTTGCCAATTTCTTAAACTACATCGAACATAGCTTTTCTAGCACTGTAGCTGACTGGTATAATTCATTGACTGAAGAAGGTAAAAATATATTAAGAATGATGGAGACACCAGCTGCAATGTTCAAAAATGTATATAAGGAAATTGAAACTGAGTTTATAGGAGCTAAACTCGATTCCAAAGAAAAAACAAGAGAATGGCAAAGAAAGATTAATAACATAGAACTATAGGATATGAGATATCTGAAAAATTATATCGCTGAATTTAGTCAATATTATTACAAAATTGGGCATAATGAAACCAATCTAGGTATGTTCTATGACAAATTGCCATATCCTATAAATTCAATAATTAACGAAAAATACATTGCATATTTGAAACGAGCAGATATCATTGGCACCCTTGGTTCGAGAACCTCTTATCTAAGAAAATGGGTAAACAATCAATGTCTTGATCTCCAAAAGCAAAAGAAAATTAAGAAGCAATTTCTAACTTGTTAGGATTCGCCTCATCAATGGAAAAAAAAGCCTGAAAAGAGGCGCAAGAGAAAATTTTATAAGAAAAAGAGCTTTAATAAGCAAAGGGGAGAGAAATATAAAAGAAAATATTATAACAAACTAAGTCCTAAAAAACGAAGATTTTTTAGGAAAGCCGCTTACTATCCTCCAGGGAAAAACAACGGCAAATGTTGGATTTGCGAAGAAGTAGGATACTATACTAATGAATGCAAAAATAGGAAGAATAACAAGCTTATTGAAACCTTGGAAAGCTTAGATTATATTGAGCTTAATGAAGATGAGGCATTAGACCTAGCCTTAAGCAAAACAACAAAGGGATTTTTGAATTATAATGGACAATGAGTATGAAAGAAAGTGATTATGAAGAAACAAGTCATATGACAGAGAGTAGCTCTATTAATCTTGGTAATCTTCAAGGAGAAGAATTTGTTGTAGACAATGATCATGAAGAAGTCAATAGAGATTGAGTTCTTCCCGTAATCCAAAAAGACATGATCTATAAAAAATCCATCTTTCAATTAAAAAGCAAGTATGTATGTGAATTGATGGAAGGAGATCTTGAGATAAAGGATTATGAGTATAACGTTGGAGAAGTTAATCTCATCAATTGAAAGAATATCCTTAAGTATAATAAAGATAGAAAGTATATATATATATATATATATATATATATATATAATATATATATATATATATATATATATATATATATATATATATCCATGGGGGAAGTGTCCAAGTTTAGATTACGCCATCACAATGTTATAGCAATGATATTGATCTTTATGTCTTGGTCTGTGATACCAGATATACCAAATTTAATAATCAAATTATCACAGGTATTAAGACTAATTTATGCAATGGATAGGTAGGATTCAACTGTCGACCTAGATATTATGTGAATCTAAAGGATAAATTTGCTAAAAATTTCCTATCCTTTAGGATAAAAACAGTTGGTATGGACATGAAAAGAGGAGGATATCCTTTAAGGATATTTTGAAAAATTATCTATAAATTAGATAATATTATAGATTCAAAAACTAAGGTAACAAAGATAGAAGTAGAAAAATTTAAAAGTCTTACCCCTATGTAAAAGATCCAGAGGATTAAGTCCAATCCTCAGGAAATAAAAATCAATCATTCATGAATATCTAGTTTTGCCAGCCCTACAAAGATCAACAAGAAAAATATAATGAAGATTAATAAGGAGGGCAAAATCACCATTAAACCTCAATTATTAAGAAGTATGAGTACAAGGTCAGAATGAGGAGAAGGAATTTCATCAGCTAAAGATGAAGTTAAAGAAGATGATATAATTAGCATGACCAGTGAGATGAGTAGAATGAGTTTTGAAGCGGCAAGACCCAGTGTAGATCGAATTATAAGTCTAGATAGAAAGGTCATTGGGTACAAAATAAGAACTATTAGCGAACCAATCTATGAGAATGAATTAGTCAAAAATATGACTATGGAGATATGCTATGAAGTCACCAACGTAAATCCTAATAACATTTATATCCCAATAAACGTATGCTTAGAGGGATATAATCAATATGAGTTGTGTGCTTGCATAGATAGTGGTTGTTCTGTGGGCTTTGGGAAAAAATCTCTGTTTCCTGAATTTATGTGAAAAAGAGCCAAAAATCCTTTATAGGTAAGGATAGCTGATAATAGCAGTATGAGTCACAATGAAACCATAGAAGGATTAGCCATAGAATTAGGAGAAGTTCAATGCATTATACCAGTCCTATGGGCTACTGATCAACCCTCTCATGATATGATTATCGGAAATAATTTTCGAAGATTATATTCTCTATGCACACAGACCATAAATCAGATAATATTCACAATTAGTGGTCACTCAGTTCCTATTAAAAAATTAAGTAAGCCTTACACTCATCAAAAAATTGAATTTACACGCAGCTAGCGTGGTGAGAAGGTAATGTCAGCACAACGTGAGGTAGCACTGACAATCTCATTACTTGAATTATCTATTAAAGAGGAGATTGTTGAACAATAAGATAAATTATACAAAGAACTCTACTCTGATAATCCTCTAAAATTTTGGGATAAAGATAAAACATTTGCTAAGATTACTTTATTAAATCCCAACACTATTATCCGAGTCAAACAAATGGTGTACACATACGAGAACATTCAAGAGTTTAATAAATAAATCAAAGAACTCCTGGATAAAGGATTAATCAGAAATAGCAAGAGTCCTCACACCAGTCTTGCTTTCATGATAAGAAATCATGCAGAAGAAAAAAGAGGAAAAGCGAGAATAGTAATCAATTACAAAAAGTTTAATGATAATACTATCCTTGATGGTTATTATATTCCTAACAAAATAATTCTTTTCAACAAAATTCAAGAAGCCTGTTGGTTCTCAAAAATAGATTGCAACAGTGGTTATTGGCAAGTAAAAATGGATGAGGAAAGCATTCCTCTAACTGCATTTAGTGTCCCACAAGGACATTATGAATGGATAGTAATGCCATTTGATCTTAAAAATGCACCTCAAATATTCCAAAGAAGAATAGATAATATCTTTAAAGACCTTAATCATTATTGTTTGGTTTACATCGATGATATCCTTGTCTTTTTAAAACCACAGAATAGTACAAAGATGATGTTTTAGCTATCACCTAAAGATGCATCGATCATAGTATTGTACTAGGAAAGAACAAGTGCATTTATACTAAACAAGAAATTGAGTTCTTAGGCCTAGAGATAAAAGTTGGACAAATCATTTTACAAAAATATATTCTAAAAAATAGAAAATTCTCCTAAAAAAATCAAAAATTGGAACTAACTAGAAAGGTTTCTTGGATGTCTTACCTACACTTCACATTTCATTAAAGATTTAGTTAAATTAAGAAAGCTCTTGTAGTAGAAACTCAAGAAAGAAGTAAGTTGGACATGGACCATTAATGATACAAAGATTATTCAAAACTTCAAAAAAATGTGCAAAAATATTCCTGTTCTTAATTTGCCTAATGAAGAAGATGATTTAGTTCTTGAGATAGATGCTAGTAACGAGCATTGGAGCACAGTACTCAAATTCAAAGAAGGAGAAAAACTCTCCAAATATCGCAGTGGAGGCTTTAATAAAGCAGAATGCAATTATCTACAATGAAAAAAGAAATCCTTGCAATTATAAGTGGCATTGAAAATTTCTTAATCTTTTTAGCTCCAAAATCTTTTCTTATTCCAACAGATTGCAAAGGAATACTTGGTTTTGTGAAAAAGAATTTATCAAATATGCAAGTGCAAGGGCAACTCCTGCATTGGCAATTATGGCTTAACCAGTTTTCCTTCTCTATTGAACATATACAGGGATCGAAGAACTCTCTAGTCGACAGTTTAACTCAAGAACTCGCCAATGGTGATCATTAAAGCTGACCTCCTACCAGAAAAGGAGAAAATCCTTAATAAAATGTCATTCTTACTAGAACAGGTTACGTCTTCTAGTAAAGTCCTTATTGATAACCTGGAATTTCATACAAAAAGTGGATCACGTTTTGGTCTACTTTCTACTGCCTGCCTAATAGCCCAAAGATTTTTCCTTTTAGAGTTATAAGTTAGTTACCACCAGTGTCCTTATGATATCTAAGAAAAAATAAGTTCTTATGTTCGAGAAAAGTGGTCCGATGAGTGGTAGGCAGCCTGCATCGATTTTTATCATCATTATTCCTATGATATTTGGGAGTTTTGGGGTACAACGATCTATTTTTTCAACATATCTGAAGTTACTAGTGTTAGTTTCCTAACAAATTCATTATTTTCAAATGACCCTGTCTTTAAAGCCTAGGAATACGGGATGGTACTTTACTTCTTAGAAATCCCAGATCCAACGTTCCATTTTTTTTTAAACTGATAATATTCCAGCAATGCATGTTCAGAAGGATCCATTGGATTCTTACATCTCCTGATGGTCCAACAAAAGTCCCAATTCGAAGATGCCTAAATTTGGAAGTGTATAGCACATTAATCGAATATGAAAGTGGACAAGCCAAGCTAGCCCATTATCTTATTCAGATTGTTGATTACAACGAACTCAATGATCAACGACGAGAATGGATTTCTAAACTACCAACGCATCTAGTTACTGATCATACTTTAGCAAGAGCCATTGAATTTTTCAACATTTATCATCAAAGTTAGGCATTAATTGAACATGAAAAAACATTAATATATTGTGAAAATGCTACTTTCGCCTATGACAATGAGTTTAAAGAATACATGAAGGTAGAAAGAGCAGTATCAGAGATATTTTTAATTATCCCTTTAACGTTAGAGTTGGAAAATTCCCATCAGCAAAAGAAAAGAAATATCTCCTTGAATTATTTGAAAAATGGGATCTAGGACATCTTAAGCAACTTGATGAAGATTTTGATGATTATCCTGATAATGATGGTCTGGAAGACATAATTGAAAATGAAGGCATACAGAATTTCAATAATAATGACTAGTCTTGTCATCATTAAAAGCTCTGAAAAGTGGTTGTTCCATCATTGTATTATCTTAATAAGTGTCTGATTTGTAAAATAAAGCAGTGCATTGTAGCTGTCAGTGTGTACTATAGTCATGTGAAAAATCTTTATATACTGTAGCCATTAGGGTATCCTATGTATCCCCCAACCCTCTATAAAAGGGAGGTCGAGTGTTGAGAAGGGATACGGTCATTTAAGCATTCTTGAGCAGAAGAGAAGTCGGGATTCTCTATAAGCAAGCATCTCTAATGATCTTAACTTAAGTCACTCTTCAAAGCTTTCCATTGTAATATTTCCACTTTCAAGCTTTTAATAAAAAAAGTTTTACCAGTGGGGAACGTTATCCAAGTGAGCCTTATGTCTTAAATATTATAATTTCTTGATTAGACTCTCCAATTAAGTTTTAATTATTTTACTAAGCATGCTGGGCCGTTAATAACAGAAAATATAATGTTTATGATATAAGTAGTAGATTGTAATAACTTGTACCAATGAAGTAAGTATAAAAAGTCTAAAAAAAAAAATATAAGCTTAGTTTTATTAAAAAGCACCAAAAATTGAGTATTTACGTGTTAAACCTCATTTTGGGCAAAAATTGTAAATTCAGAAAGTTCAGGAACTAAATTGCAAAGAAAAACTTCAGTCAGTAACTATTTCGTAAACTATTGTCCCTATTAATAGTTTAACCAAAATATAAGGCACTTTGGAATACATTCTAAAAACATTGACCCCTAAAAATTATTTCCATAAAATCAGGGTACCCCAGAGTCGAAATTTGATGTTCCCACCATTCGCTGCCTCTAACAAATTCATTGATTTAACCCCTCCAAATAAAAAAAAGTAATTGTATCTAGTGCTTAAAACAATATCTGTGAATAGACAATTTAGGAAGCAATGAAGGCAGCATACCAAGGTAGTAACTGCAATTGAAGATTTAATAGGTATGAGAATTAAATGGCTTGTAAATTTAATTCATTTGAAAATCTCATTTGAAAGAGAAGTCAATAAAGAAGTCAAAAAAACATTATTGGGAATCATCTCAAGGCTACTAACAAAAAATAAGGTTAAAAAGGTAGTTCTCTAGCTTCAGAAACATGACAAATTACATAAATATTATATATTATAAAATAAAATCAAAATGAAGAGATTGCTCTAACAAATCCAAGCATGATGAGATTAAAAAGAATGAAGCCCCACCAAATCAAAAATGTGAAAATTAATAAAACCAATAAGCAAGGAAACTCAACTAAAGAGCTACTAAACTATCATCAATTCAAGAGCTAATAGTCGAAGTTAGCAACATGTTCATAAAGTATGAAAAAGGAGAGACAAATGAAATAAAGTAGAGAACATAAAAATTTCTAGTTCCAAAATGTCTCCTAGTTTTTAGGCACAAATTTGAAAGTGCAAATATGATGAACTTGTTAATCTTATTCATTAATCAAAAAATTATACCAACAGAAAATCAAACAAGTAAAAAAAACCCAATTGAAAACTAACACCCAAACTTGTAACTAAAAAAAGCTAGTTGTATTCTAACAGCCTATGTAAATTTGACAAATCTTAATGAAATCAATATTATGTTACTAACCATAAAGTCAATGTAATTTCCACTAAGGATTGAACCTTGTCGTTTGCCTTCTTGTATTTCAAATCCAATTGAAAATTTGCTAGACTTTTGTATTATGCACCCAATAGTTACAATTATAGTAGACTTGCTTCCCATCTCAGACTCAAAATCTTTTGAGAACAAAAGGGCAAAAAACATACGAGACCAAACATATAGTTGAATCAAACCTATTAGTTCTGTACCATTCAGATAGATATCAAAATTCAATGTTTAAAGCCCCAAAAATTAAGAAAATGACATTAGCAAAATCATCGTGAAACAAAAATAATGACAATCTATCTATATATATAATGGTAAACCAAAAAGCTAAAATACTCCTCTTATTCTCCCCATCTCGAGCTCACCTTTTGGACAAATGATAAACCTAAAAACTAAAAGACTTATAGGCAACTTCTTTGTCTTCTCCCGCTCTGCATCCCTTAAAGTCCTTATCTCCTAGATACTTATTGTTAGGATTAATATCATAGTAACAATAATAGCAGAAGCAATAGGATGAATTAGAAATTCAGAATTCAAGTGAATAACAGAAAACAGAAGTAAGAAGACAAGAGATTTAACGTCGAAAACCCAATGCGGGAAAAACCACGGACGGCGACGGCACCAGAACAATTCACTATGAGCAGGAAGAATACAACACGATCACAATCACCACAGTGATTTGATCTAAGAGCAGAATTACAACCTCTCTATTGTAATCTCTCACAAAGTACTTCTACCTCTCAATGTATGTATGAGTACTGGAGATATATCAGATCCTAGGCTTGACCCTCTTTATATAGGGTCTAACAAATAGGGTTTTCCCCTCTTAGCATGCAACCCTAGCCGCCAGGTGGAATCCCCCTTTGAACAGAATTCTAACCGCCTTCCGAGAGAGGCGGCGTAAAAAACACGGGGCACGACCGTGCCACGTGGCACGGTCACCCCGTGCCATATGGCACGGCACCCCTGTGCCGTTTTTCTATCCTCTTCGACTGGACGTTCTTCGACTTGACACGCCCGTGTCTTGTGTAGCACGGTCCCACCGTGCTGGTACTTGGATTTTGGGCCACGAAACCCAACAATCTCCACCTTGGACCAAAATCTCCAATCACTGCTCTCTGACTCCGTCATCGCACCCGAAAGGGTGACGCCCCCTCCCTAGGGGCAATGCCCCGATGGGCACTTAGTGGCTGTGAATACCCACTAAGTCCAAACAATGCTCGAACTTAGTCAATGGTAGAGGCTTGGTTAACATGTCTGCAGGATTTTCTGACGTGTGAACCTTTTTCACTGTTATTTCACCTGCAGCAACTGTGTCTCTAATGTAGTGGTATTTCACACTAATATGCTTGGTCTTCGAGTGGTAGGCATCATTCTTAGTCAGGTGGATGGCACTCTGACTATTAGAAAACACAACAGTTGGAACTTGTGGGACTCCGAGCTCGATCACAAGGCCCCTTAGCCAGGTGGCTTCCTTCACCCCTTCAGTAGCAGCAATGTACTCAGCTTCAGTAGTAGACAAGGCTGCAATAGACTGTAATGATGCTTTCCAGGAGATAGCACTTGCACACATGATGAAGATATACCCAGATATGGACCTCCTCCTATCCAAGTCACCAGCATAATCAGCATCAACAAAGCCTACAACATCGGATGTATCAGCTTTGTTTCTATCAAACACCAACCTCTTCCCTATAGTACCCTTCCCATATCGAAGGATCCATTTCACAGCTTCCCAGTGATCCTTCCCAGGATTGTGCATATATCTACTTACCACACTTACAGCATGTGATAAGTCTGGTCTAGTGCAAACCATAGCATACATCAAACTACCAACAGCACTAGAATAAGGTACATTGGACATTCTTCTGATGTCTTCCTCTGTTTGCGGGCAGCATCCTGCAGACAGCCTGAAGTGTGCAGCAAGTGGTGTGGAAACTGCCTTGCAGTTGTCTATGTTGTATTTACTTAGTACTTTCTTAAGGTACCGTTCTTGAGACAAGTACAGTTTACCTGCTTTCCGATCCCTGTGGATCTCCATGCCCAGTATCTTCTTTGCTGCACCCAAGTCTTTCATCTCAAATTCCTTACTGAGTTGAGATTTTAGCATGCCAATTAAGGTCTTGTCTTTAGAAGCAATCAACATATCATCGACATACAACAGTAGATAAATAAAAGTACTATCAGAATACTGTCTAAAGTGCACACAATTGTCATGTCTACTACGTGTATATCCTTTATCAGTCATAAACGTATCAAAATGTTTATACCACTGCCTTGGAGCTTGGTTGAGTCCATACAAGGACTTTTGCAATTTACATACCAATTGTTCCTTCCCAGGAACTGCAAACCCTTCAGGTTGTCTCATGTAAATTTCTTCTTTCAGCTCTCCATGTAGGAATGTGGTTTTCATATCAAGCTGCTCCAACTCCAAGTCAAACAATGTGACAAATGCAAGAAGGATTCGAATAGAGGTATGTCTAACAATAGGGGAGAAGACCTCATTGTAGTCAATACATTCCCTTTGATTGCAACCACGAACAACCAACCGTGCTTTCCATCTTGCATCTTCAACTCCAGGAATTCTTTCTTTCTTCTTGTAGATCCACTTGGCAGTTAAGGCTCTTCGGCCTTTAGGCAGTTCACAGAGTTCCCATGTTCGGTTCTTTTGCAGACTTTCCATCTCTTCTTGCATAGCTAGGATCCAGTTAGGTGAACTTGAGCAAGTGATTGCTTCAGTATAATTTGAAGGTTCAACACCTTCAGGCACTTCCTCTGCAACCGAAAGTGCGTATGCTATCAGCCCCTCATCATCGTTGTAACGGGCAGGTCTCCTGATCTCCCTTCGAGGACGATCATAAGCTATAGAATGGGCAACCTCCTCCTGAGGTTGATTGGGACTGATGGTTCCAGGTTCAGTAACCTGGGCCTCCCTATTGGGTTGATTAGTAGCTCCACCTTGAGCTATTACGGTCTCCATCTCTACCTCCACATTGGCATCTTCCTGATTACCTGCATCAGTAGAAGAAACAACAGTATTCTTCCCAGAAGATAATATAGCAGTCTCATTGAAAGTAACATCCCTGCTTTGAATTACTTTCTTAGACTCAGGACACCACATGCGGTATCCCTTAGACTCAGATGCATATCCAAGTAACATGCATTTGATAGCCCTAGGGGCTAATTTCCCATTATTCACATGGGCAAACACAGGGCATCCAAATATTCTTAAATTAGAATAATCAACAGGATTATCTGACCATACTTCTTCTGGGATTTTGAAGTCAATGGAGGTGTGCGGTGAACGATTTACCAGATAGCAGGCTGTAGAAATAGCCTCTGCCCAAAAGGCCTTGCGATTCCAAAGCCCGGCATGTGAAAGCATACATCTAGCTTTCTCCAGTAGAGTCCTGTTGATTCGTTCTGCAACCCCATGTTGCTGTGGTTTGCCAACCAACGTCTTGTGCCTAGCTATGCCATTTTTCGTGCAGAACTCTTCAAACTCTGACTCAACGAACTCAAGACCATTGTCAGTCCTAAGTTTCTTGATCTTTCTCCCAGTCTGGTTTTTAACCAGAGCCTTGAACTTCTTGAACATGGAGAATGTCTCATTTTTCTGTCTCAAGAAGTAAACCCAAATCTTGCGTGAGAAATCGTCAACAAAAGTTAACATGTAACGCTTACCTCCACAAGAAGGAACCTTTGAAGGACCCCACAAATCAGAATGAATGTAGTCAAGGATCCCCTGAGTACGGTGTGTTGCTTTCGAGAAACTTACCCGCTTTTGTTTCCCAAAGACGCAGTGATCACAAAAATCGAGCTTACCCGTACTGGCGTTACCAAGACAACCTTTCTTACCCAGAATGGTCATCCCTTTCTCACTCATATGGCCCAACCTCATGTGCCATAACTTTGTATCATCTATTATACCAACTGTAGCTACACCTGTAACTGTAGTTCCTTGTAGAATGTAGAGATTGCCTTGCCTCAATCCCTTCATTATCACCATGACTCCCTTAGTTACCTTTAGGACACCATTTTCCATCGAAATCCTGCAACCATTAGTCTCAAGAGTACCCAAGGATATTAAACAACGAGTCATGTCAGGTATCTGGCGCATTTTAACAATGTTCTAATTGTCCCATCATGGGTTTTTATCTGAACAGTACCTATCCCTGCAACTTTGCATTTAGCATTGTTACCCATAAGTACCACCCCAGTGTCAACTGCCTCATAGGTGACAAATCAGTCCTTATGAGGGCACATGTGAAACGTACAACCAGAATCTAAAACCCAATCAACATCCACTTCCCTTTCGGAGGTGGTAGCTAAAGAAGTAGCAAGTAACACATCACCATCAGACTCCGACTCTACTACACAATCAGCTGTAGCAGTTTTCTCCTTATCCTCCTCCCTATTCTTTTTCTTTAATTTCCAGCAGTTAGCCTTAATATGACCCAATTTGTTGCAGTAGTGGTAGGTTTTGTTAGAGTGAGGATTCCTTGATTTAGAACTGTTCTTTTTCTTATTACCGTTCCCCCCTTTCTCAGTGGTTCTACCCCTGACAACTAATCCCTCAGACTGATCAGCATGGATGTCTTGGTCAAACTTTTCTTTAGACAGCAGGTTAGACTTTACATCCTCAAACGATATAGTATCCGAATTACTATATAACATGATTTCCTTAAAGTGTTTGTAGGAAGGGGTAGAGACACAACAAGCAGAATGGCCTTATCCTCATCCTCAATTTTAACATCCAAACTCTCCAAATCTACTAGAATGGAATTAAATTCATTCAAGTGTTTTTGGACAGGAGTACCTTCAGCCATACGAAAGGTGTACAACCTTTCTTTCAAACGGATCTTGTTGGCGAGACTCTTCGTCATGTAGAGTTCCTCCAGCCGAGCCCAAAGATCCACCGCAGTTGTCTTATCTAGCACCTCTCGCAGAACATGTGGTGCCAAGCACAACTGTATGGCTGAAACCGCTTTCAGCTCCAGTTCCTCCCATTCGTCCTCCGTCAACGACCCACGTCTCTTCTTTACATCTTCAGCCCACTGTTCTTCTGTCATCTTCTCAGGTTTTACGTGAGGTCCCTTCAGAACCTTCCACAACCCGTGCTGAATGAGAACTGCTCTCATCTGCACCTTCCAGAGATTAAAGCTAATCTCCCCATCGAATTTCTGAATATCTACCTTCATGATAGAAGACATCCTATAACCTGATACCACTTGTTAGGATTAATATCAAAGTAACAATAATAGCGGAAGCAATAGGATGAATTAGAAATTCAGAATTCAAGTGAATAACAGAAAACAGAAGTAAGAAGACAAGAGATTTAACGTGGAAAACCTAATGCCGGAAAAATCACGGACGGCGACAGCACCAAAACAATTCACTATGAGCAGGAAGAATACAAAACGATCACAATCACCACAGTGATTTGATCTAAGAGCAGAATTACCACCTCTCTATTGTAATCTCTCACAAAGTACTTCTACCTCTCAATGTATGTATGAGTACTGGAGATATATCAGATTCTAGGCTTGACCCTCTTTATATAGGGTCTAAAAAATAGGGTTTTCCCCCCTTAGCATGCAACCCTAGCCGCCAAGTGGAATCTCCCCTTGAACAGAACTCTAACCGCCTTCCGAGAGAGGCGGCGTAAAAAACACGGGGCACGACCGTGCCACGTGGCACGGTCACCCCGTGCCATATGGCACGGCCGTGCCACATGGCATGGCACCCCCGTGCCGTTTTTCTGTCCTCTTTGACTGGACGTTCTTCGACTTGACACGCCCGTGTCTTGTGTAGCATGGTCCCACCGTGCTGGTATTTGGATTTTGGGCCACGAAACCCAACACTTATCTTTGTTGGCAAACCATAGTGAGATATTAGCTAGTAATTAATATGAAAAGGAAACCTTGAAAGTAGCAAGCAAACTGAGATTGATGAACTAAAATTAAACTCAAAATAACAAAGTTCAATCCAACGCTTGAAATAAACAAAATTCTCACCAAAATCATGCCTAGTTACACATATAGTTGATCATATGATCATTTTTTTAGGAACAATCTATCAATGTGAGTAACTATGAGAGAAAGTGATATGGAAAGAAATTAGATATAGATTTTGTGATATATTTTTGACATTTTTTGTGATTGTATCTTGTATTATATTCTTAGCTTGTGACCAAGTCACCGTTAGGGTTGGGATCCTACGTTGATGTCATGCATTTAATTCACCCATGTTGTAGCCCTGTAACTCGATGAGAAGAACACCAGTCTTCTTCTTTATTCTCTTCTCTTTCTCTTGCTAAATTGACATGGTATCAGAACCATTCAACTCACACTACTAATGCACCTAAAATCTTGAAGGCAGAAAGTCATGGGAAAAGATGATGAACCCAAAGACAATGAACCAAATATGAAACTGTTTATCATTGACAGTCAGTCTCAATACTTTCTTCATCCTTCTAGTTCGCCCGGAGCTATAATAACTACAGTTAGATTTAATAGGAAAAATTACAACTTGTGGGAGCAAGCCGTACAAACTGCATTACAATTTCTGGTGGGCCTTGACGAGGACTCCTTTTCTACTGTCCGAAGTCAAATCTTGGCTTTGGACCCATTGCCTACACTAGACAAGATCTTTAACATGGTTTAACAGGAGGAGAACCATAAGAGGATGATGAATAACTGAAAGTTCGAGACTCCAAGCAAGATCTATAATGCGACTTGCAACTCAAACTTAAGGAGAGCAACCTGTGTACACTCATTCTGGAAAAATCGGGCATGTGGAGACCTCATGCTATGAAATAATCAAGTATCCACCCGTTTGGAGTACTCGAGGAGGAAGAAATACCCACGGACGAGGGACAGCAGACCAAGGTGCTGAGCACATGAATCCTGGTCGTGGGTGTGGCAATGCATCAGGTAACCCAGAAGTGTCTTATGTTGCCCAGGTTCAGGGGGAGCAGTCGGGTTGTGTAGCACCATTCGAGAGTAGTAACGCACATACATCCTTCCATGGGTTCCCTCCTGAACAGGTATAATGGCTATTCAGTCTTATTAACACCCCAAAGACTGGTCTTGACAAGTTGTCAGGTAAGAAAGCTTGGCTATTTGATAGTGGTGCCTCATATCATGTGGCAGGAGAGATTGAATTATCGAATGACGTCGTGAAAATTGAATCTATTCCTATTAGTCTAGCTAATGGATGTGTCACATATGTGGTCATGAGAGGCACGGTAGAATTAAATTTGATGTCAATTTTGCATGAAGTGCTATACATTCCTAGCCTAGATTATGATATGATTTCAGTGGCTTAGTTATTGGATGAAATTTGTTGTATAGTAACATTTACTAAAAAGCTTTGTGTGGTATAGGACCTTATTACGAAGAACTTCGTTGGAGTGGGCGAGCCTAAAAGAGGGGTCTTTGTCTACAAGGATGATTTGAAGGAAAAGATTCAAGTCAATAAGGTGATTACCTATGAAGTGTGGCTTCGCATGATCGGGCATCCTTCAAATAAGGCTTTTTCGAAAGGACCTAGTAATATTCAGTTAGATTCAGTTAGTAAACACAAAGATGAATTTTGTGATGTGTGCCTACGTGTAAAATAAACTCGCATTCCTTCTCCTATAAGTGAAAATAAAGTCTCAAAGTGTTTTAATCTTCTTCATTGTGACATTTGGGGTGACTATCGTATTAAGTTTTTTTGTGGTGCTAGTTATTTTCTTACCATACTTGACAATGCAGGTAGGGGTGTGTGGACATTTCTTGTGCACGATAAAAGTGAGGCTTCACAAATGGTTAGAAATTTTTGGGGGATGGTCACAACTCAATTTCGGGCTAGAGTAAAGTCATTAGAAGTGCTGATGGGAGCAAGTTTACTTCTGGGCCTATGAAAAAGTTTTATGGGGAATATGGAATTATACACTAAACAAGTTGTGTAGACACACCCAAGCATTATGGTAGGGTTGAAAGAAAAAATTTCCATGTTCTTAATGTTGCAAGGGCACTTAGATTTCAAGCTCACTTGCCACTTGAATTTTGGGGGGAGTGCATCCTAACTACCACATATTTGATAAATAGAACACCTTCCTTAGCATTGGATGGAAACGCCCTATGAGATATTATTCAATGCAAAACCTTCATATGATCATTTGAGGGTGTTTAGGTGTCTATGTTACGTGCATAATAATCAAAAATCTAAGGATAAGTTTGGGGAGTGTAGAAGAAGAGTTGTGTTAATTAGTTACCTTCATGGTATGAAATGATGGAGAGTCTATGATTTAGAGAGCGGTAAAATATTTGTGAGTCGGGATGTAGTTTTTTATAAAAATATTTTCCCATTTTCTACCATTAAATTGGATCACAAAGATGAAGCATGGTCATTCGATTTGTGTCAAAATGTATGGTTGAGGATGGAATTGGGATGAATAATGAGGTTTCACAAATTGAGCCTTACGATCCGACCCAATTGTCCCTGCGAAGGCCATCGAGATGCTAGCTAGCCCAAACTCAGCTGGGCCGTGTAACAAAGACCAGGATTCTAGAGGTGATAGGACTGGGTCAGCAACAGATAGGCTGTGCAGTGATATCATTAGCGTAGGACCATCTGGGCCTATAATGAATGGGCCATGCAACATGGATAACTCTAGTACTGGCCCATCTATTAGCAAGAGTCCCATTCCACAGTAGATCCTGGACCGATCAGATCGCAGCAGGCGTGCTAGTCCAGTCCAATCCGAAGAAGAAGCGCAGCCTACGGTCACAATAGGATTATATTTGCTACAACACCTCGGTTGAAGACCCCTTAACTCACGTTCTCACACTTTAAAGGTATCTTTAGATAAACCGTACCCCATTGCTAATTATGTTACCTATAATAAATTTTCAGAAGCGTATAAATGTTTCTTATCTGCGATAACAAAGATTGTGGAGCCCAAATACTATCATAAAGCAGTTAGGGACTCCTATTGGAGAAAATTGATGACCAAGGAATTAAAGCTTTGTAGCTAAACAACACTTGGACTGTAGTAGATTTGCCTCTAGGACGTAAACCCATTAATTGTAAATGGGTTTATAAGGTGAAGTGCAATGCTGATGGAAGCATAAAGAGATACAAGGCTCGCTTGGTGATCAGAGGTGATAAACAAGTGCACGAATTCAATTTTACAAAAAAATTTGCACTTTTTGCCAAAATGACCAGTGTTAGATGCTTTCTAGTTCTTGCTGCTGCCAAGGGATGGGAGCTTTATCAAATAGATGTTCATAATGTATTCTCGCATGGTGATCTAGAAGAAGAAGTTTACATGACCTTGCCTCCTATATTCATGTCTTTGCAACCCAACAAAGTATGCAAATTTCAAAAGTCTTTATTCAGGTTAAAACCTGTAGGGAATGGTTTATTAAAATGTCTTCTAAGCTACTGGAATATGGCTTTATTCAATCTTAAGCAAACTATTCTCTGTTGATCTATCACAAGAATGAGATATTCATGGCATTATTGGTCCATATTTATGATTTCGTTCTCACAGGAAATAATAGTGAGGTATCTTCAGCTTTCAAAGCATACTTAGATAATGATTTCCATTTTAAAGACCTTGGACCTCTCAAATAGGGGTGTTCATCGGTCTAAATTCGGACCAGACCGCACTAGACCAAGTTGGACCGATGACCAAATAAGGGAGAAGTTATGGACCGTGGACTGAACTGAATAAGTCAAGGATCGGACCGGGATCGGATCAAAAAAGACAGATCGGATCGAACTGAACCGAATTGCCATGCTAGCAAATTTTACAATATGAGCATCTTATATTTGTTTAAATATGAATCATTTTAACATATTTTCACCATGAAAAACAAATAAATATTATATATTGAACATTTGAGAAATTATAAGTTGCAAAAGAAAATTAAAATTGAACAAGTAAAAGGCGGTTTTCAAAATTTTTTTATTCGGTCATCGGTTCAGACCACTGGAGCGGTGGACCAGACTGGACCGGACCGAAGACCGAAACAAAAAAATTGTGGAGCGTGGACCAGACCAAATTCATTCGGTTCGGTCCAGTCTAATCCGATCTAGGCCGGTCTTCTGTCCTGTCCGAATTTGGATCGAATAATGAACAGTCCTACTCTCAAATATTTTCTGGGTATTAAGGTGGCTCGTAGTCCACAGGGCTATTTTTATCTCAACATAAGTATGCTTTAGAGATTGTTGATAAGTGTGAATTATTAGGTGCTAAGCCTGTAGAGTTCCCTATGGAGCGCATCACACGTTAGCCCTTGCTATGGACAAGCACTTGGATGGTGCTACTCAGTACAAAAGGTTAGTGGGGCATTTAATATACTTGACTATTACTTGTCCTGAACTAAGTCATTTTTTGCATATTTTATCCCAATTTATGCAAAATCCCAAGGAAGAACATATGGCAACAGCTTGACCAGTTCTACACTATTTGAAAGGCAATCCTAGACAATGGTTACTTATGAAGCGTAAAGTCTTAGAATATGGTGATTCACACCGAGGAGCATGTCCCATTGCTAGACGCTTTTTGATTGGGTATCTTAGCATTCTTGGTGGGTCTCCTTTTTCTTGGAAGAGTAGCAAACATACTACAGTTTTTAAGTCCTCAGCAGAAGCTGAATATCGAGCCATGGCAGCAACAACCAGTGAGCACATTTGGATTCGTTCATTCCTGGCATCTCTACGTATGTTTCTTAAGCTTGCTATGACATTATTATTTTGTGATAATTAGATAACATTACACATTGCTAAGAACCCAGTCTTCTATGAAAAGGCAAAATATATAGAAATTAGAAATAGACTGCCACTTTGTTTGCGAACATATTTTATCTGGTGAATTGATCATAAGATATCTTCCCTCCAAGCATAAGCTGGTAGACATACTTATCAAGGCACTTGGTGCAGAGCAATTTCAATATTTACGATTCAAATTGGACATTGTCAACCCCCATGCTCCCACTTGAGGGGAAGTGATATGAAAATAAATTAGATATAGATTTTGTGATATATTTTTGATATATTTTGTACTGTATCTTGTATCATATTCTTAGCTTGCTACCTAAGTTACTGTTAGAATTAGGATCCTATCTTGATGTGATGTATTTAATTCACCCATGCTGTAGCCGTATAACTCAATGAGAGGAACACCAGCCTTCTTCCTCATTCGCTTCTCTTTCTCTTGCTAAATTGATAGAAAGAGAAGAGAATGAGAATGCATTATCACGAAGAGAGGGGAAAATGGGTCATATGCAGGTTTTTTTAATTGCGTATTTTGTTGGTTTATACAAAATGAGTAAGTTTAGCAGTCAATGTGATAGAAAAAAGGAAAAATACAGATGTGAAATTGGAGGATGAAAGAGGAGTAAATGAAGCTTGAAGATGATGGTGAATTGGGAGGGGGGTTTAGTTGGCTGCTAGGGAAAAAAAAAAAAGTGAACTTTGTAATCCATCGTCAATGAGAAGAATAGGCCGTGTACACGTGCAAATTAACAAAGCAATGAATAGATAAGATGGAACATTATAATTAGATCAACGGTTGTGAACAAATAAAACTCCTAAAATAGAGGAAGTCAACCTTATTCTTTCTTATGATAGTATGTAAATCAGAGTCTTCAAGGATATTACTATTCATTAATAGTCATTCTTCCTCTCCATCTAAGAGTAATCAAATACTAAATTTTTTTTTTCTTGGAATAGTTATTGAAGCTATTTTTTTAAAATGAAAGTAAGCTTTTCCACTTTGACCCTATTCTTTTCGTTGGCAAATCTGTGGCTTCCACTCATTTCCACTCCGTTCCACTTATTCCCACTCTATTCCACACATTCGCACTCCTTAAAGATAAATACCACTCCTTCCTAATCATTTTCATTCCCACCCATTCTTTCCCATTCTTTTCCATTCTCACGCACTCCTTTCATTTATTTCGTAACTTATTTCATATCTACCCTTCACTCAATTAACTTAATTTTTAACCTTTTTTTTTCTAAGGTAGTTAAATTTACTATTTTTATTGTGTTTGAAAAGTTCAAATTAACTTTTTATAAATATAACATACTCATATTTACAGTAAACACATTAATATAACATTAGATTAATATGTATACATATAATAAGTATGAAAATAAATAAATAATATACTATGTACACGGTAGTTTATTATTAAAATAGGTGTAAAATAGAATGGAGTTGGAAGGAGCAGAATGGAGTGGATAGAAATCGTTTGTTGTATATAGGAGTGGAAAAAAATGGAATTGAGTGCGAAAAAGTGAGAAGGAGTGGCATGGAGTGGGAACTGAAGAAGTAGAATGGAGTAGGACTATTGATATTAACTATGTTAAAGATTTTCGCAACATAAGATTAACTATATTTAAGCTTTATTGTTACTATAGATATTATAAATACATGCATATTTTTTTTTCATGGTTAATATCAATAGTCCTGCTCCATTCTACTTCTTCAGTTCCCACTCCATGCCACTCCTTCTCACTTTTTCGCACTCAATTCCATTTTTTTCCACTCCTACATACAACAAACGATTTCTATCCACTCCATTCTGCTCCTTCCAACTCCATTCTATTTTACACCTATAATTTATCCACGAAAAGAACAGGGCTATAAGGGGAGAAGGGACTTGCAAATCTTTACAAGTGGTAGGGTTTGAATCTCAACCTCTCATTTAGAAGTTGAGTGCTATGCCACTTGTGCAAATGTGTTTTCTCAATTGTTAAAACTATTAGGATTAGTATATATAACTAGTATTTCATATCCAAAGGGAAATATCATGAATGTTTAATTATAGTAATTATTATGATTTTTCAGTTAAAGATTTTCTCTCTTCTTTTAGAAAGGAAATACTTCATATTTAATAACACGGTATTTCCATTTTTTATTTTTTAATTGAGATTAATTATGACAATAATATGAAGGACTAACTCACTTTAAAAAGGAGAAAAGAAAACTTATATTATTTTAAACTTTGTGAGACTTATACATATCAAAAAAATTAGAGAGCTTTGTTTTGTTTTAATATGCATGTATAGATATATTAACGTTTGCTTCTTTTACTTCATGTAGGTGATTTCTTTGGCTGCAAGAGAAGTCTAGAAATGGCTTGGGAATAAATGGGCACCAGCATTTATACGACTTCTCAACTGGCACAAGTTGAAGAACGCCAAGTGGACTAAGGAAAGAAGTGGCTCTATATCTGCATATATAGCTGCAGTTGTTCACTATCATATATACTTGGTATGATAGGAACATGATGATGTTTCAGCCCATCAAGCCAGAGCCTGTTGCTACGACAGGAGCAAAGATCGATCAAGGAAATAGTCAGAGTTAGAGTGGATCTTTGAATTCTTGTGGTTAAAAAGGCATTGGACTGGAGACGATATTGTATACCTAACTAAGATCTAGCATGTAGGAATCCGCCTCCCCCCCCCCAAAAGATGTGTATATTGTTAGAAGAATAATGAGGGCAATGGCTGAAAGATGGAGAGAATGAACTGAGTCGTGAATGAACCACTGCCTTGAAAGCAATTACGTCTCAACTACGGTGCAAATCGATACAGCCGGTTGCTCCCCAAGGTTAACTCAGCACTCTGGAATGCATGCACTTCACGGCCAAGAGTTTGGAGTATGTAATATGCAACCCAGAGTACAGAGAAGAAGAGAGGAGAGAAGAAGAAGAGAAGAGAGAGGGGTAGAAAAAGCTACCTTGTTGCCATTACTCTAATAGTCCCCCACTAATGGCATACAGGTCAAAAGGATTTAGGAAAAGAATTCTGGGCAAAAACGGGTCAGATACTTAAGCGTTAATATCTTTCGATTTGAATTGATACATTAGTGATGTGAGGCAACAACCAATAGTCTAACTAGTGAACTAAGTCTTGAATTAGAAAGACCTTGATTGAGACCCCCACAATGCATATCAACCACTAAGATACTGCATACTTCGCGATAGGAATACAAGCGCTTTAATGGCCATGCGCACACCTTGGATCTCATAAGTGCTCTAGAGAGACAGCCTGGGTCTCTCATAGGAGGCGGCCAAACCTTCACACTTACGTAGGTAATTCCATCAAGTCTATCTCGACATAGACCATTATAACTATGGCTATGGAATTATTAAGAGCATAATATTGCTCAACCTCACAGTCAAATGGTGAATTCGTCAAGTGCTTCTCCCTAGCACCCCCCCACAATGGGTATGAATCCATTAAGAGCTTAAACTCATCCTCTGAGCACTACCACACGCCATAGGAATAGGGATGTAGTGCATCTTGAAGATTAGTATGGTTTCGTTTGACCACTAATGGGTGTCCACCATACTACTTCAAGCGATAGGCTTAAGTCCCATTCCCCTCGACGTTTCAAGCACTACTCGCTTTGTCAATCCTTTAGTGAGGGGATCCGCCAGATTCTTCTCGGATCTCACATACTGTAGGGATATGACACCATGTTTCAGCAATTGTTTCACCGCACTGTGTCTAATACGGATGTGTCTCCTCTTTCCATTATAGACACTGTTGTGCACCACTCCTATTGCCACCTGCAAGTCACAATGTAGAGAAATAGGTGTCTCCTGTTTTTCCCATAGTGGCACGTCTGCTAATAGACCCTTAAGCTATTCTGCTTCCTGACTGCCAACTCAAGAGCAATAAATTCAGATTCCATGGTGGAGTGGGCTATACAAGTCTGTTTCGCAGACTTCCATGAAATAGCCCCTCTACCTAGAGTAAATACATAACCGCTAGTAGAACTAACTTCATCGTTATCAGAAACCCAGTTTGCATCATAATATCCTTCTAATACAGCAGAAAATTTGTTAAAATACAAACACCAATCAATAGTACCTCTAAGATACTTAAGCAAATGAAGAAGTACATCCCAATGTTCTTGGCTAGGGTTATGAGTATAGCGACTTAACCTACTTACGGCATAGGCAATGTCAGGACGAGTAAAGTTTATGAGAAACATTACACTTCCTATAATCTTAGCATACTCAGTTTGAGACACACTAGGTCCTTTGTTCTTTTTCAAATGTATGCTAGGATCAAAAGGGGTTCTCACAGGTATTACATCAAAACAGTTAAATTTCTTTAACACTTTTTCAATGTAATGTGACTGACATAATGAGAAACCAGTCTTAGTTTTTCGAATCTTAATCCCTAGGATCACATCTGCTTCTCCCATGTCTTTCATTTCAAAAAGAGAAGATAATAGCTTTTTAGTCTCATTAACCACAAGCAAATTTGTACCAAAGATCAGCATATCATCAACATAGAGACATATAAGTACATAATCTGATCCAATCAGTTTTGAATATACACATGAATCAGACAAATTTACAGCAAAGCCATTTTGCACTAAAGAGCTGTCAAACTTTTCATACCACTGTTTGGGAGCCTGCTTTAGGCCATAAAAAGACTTTCTCAGTCTATACACCTTGTCCTCCTGACCAGGTACCTCCCAACCCTCAGGTTGGGTTATGTAAATTTCTTCCTCTAAGTCACCATTAAGAAACGCTGTTTTGACATCCATTTGATGTACAACAAGATCAAAAATTGTAGCTAAAGCAATTAGAGTTCTGATGGTGGTTATTTTGGTCATAGGAGAGTAGGTGTCAAAATAATATATTCTCTTTTTCTGGTCAAAGCCCCTAATCACCAATCTGGCCTTATATTTATCAATTGAACCATCAGACCTCAACTTCTTTTTGAAGATCCACTTACTACTAATAGGTCTACGTCCCTTAGGCAGGTCATTCAGTTCCCATGTTTTGTTTGACTGGAGAGAATCTATTTCACTCTTAATAGGTCCTCTCCAGAAGGTAGCATCTATGGACCTTACAGCCTCTTGATAGGTTTTTGGGATCTTCTTCAATCAAGAAAATGGACACCAATTCTTCAGTTGTGACATCTATATCCAAGTTGTCAAAGGTTTCTACTAGGAAAGCAATTACAAATTCGGGTCCAAAATTGGTTTCAATTCTAATTCTCTTGCTTCTTTTAGGTTCAGTTATTACGGCTCTATCACCAGAACTAGAAGTAGGCAAGTTCACATTTTCAGGCATAATATTAGATACCACATCAAGTGCTTTCTTTTTCAAAGGAAAAATATGCTCAAAGATTTCTGCATCTCTATATTCAGAAATAGAATAATCACTCAATCACATGAATTTATAAGGAGCACTATTTTGAGCATACCCTATAAAGACAGCATCAAAGGTCTTAGGGCCTATGTTAGTGCGTTTATGACTAGGTAAAGCAACCTTGGCCAAACACCCCTACACTTTCAAATAACTTAAGTTAGGGACATACTTTTTCTATAGTTCATATGGGGTCTGATCTAACTTTTTGTGAGGGACTCTATTGAGGACAAAACAAGCAGTTAATATAGCCTCCCCCTGCATATTATCAGGAAACCCTGAACTAACAAGCATAGCATTCATCATTTCTTTAAGGGTACGATTTTTCCGTTCAACTATGCCATTTTGTTGAGGGGTATAAGGGGCACTAGTCTCATGTATAATGCCATTTTTCTCACAGAAAACAGTCAAGGAGTTGGTATCATATTCCCCACCTCTGTCAGACCTAAGTCTCTTTATTTTTCGATCTAATTGATTTTCAACCTCTGCTTTGTATTTCAGAAACATTTTCTCAGCCTCATCTTTAGACTTAAGAAGGTAGACTTTGGTATATCTAGAGTAGTCATCTACAAAAGTAACATACCATTTCTTTCCTCCCTTGCTTACTGTGTTCTTAAAGTCTGCTAGGTCCGAATGTACAAGTTCAAGCAATTCAGTCTTTCTAGTCGTTATAGACTTGAAAGGTTTTTTAGCAAATTTTGCTTCAACACAAATGTCACATTTTGAACAATTTTGTGTGTTAATGTTAGGAATTAACTGCATATTCCTTAGTTTGTTTATTGAAGCATAATTAACATGATCAAGTCTACTATGCCATAAATCCACAGACTCAGCAAGATAAATAGAAGTGGAAGCATTTCCATTAGCAGCATTAGAGGTAACATTCAGAACAAAAAGCCCCCCACTACGATAACCCTTTCCAACAAAAATCCCATTACAAAGAATAACAATTTTTTCAGCTTTCTGGTTCACCTCAAAGCCAACAACATCAAGTAGGCTACTAGAGACTAAGTTTCTACGAAGGGAAGGTACATATAGCACATTATTTAGGCATAGAGTTTTTCCAGAAGTAAATTTAAGGAGTACTTTCCCTTTACCCATAACTCCAGCGGTGGCAGCATTACCTATATAGACATGTTCGCCATCAGGAGCATCTTCAAAGTCATGCATCAGATCCTTATTGGCGCAGAAATGTCTTGTTGCTCCAGTATCCAGAATCCACTCCGTGGAGTTCGACACGAGTTGACTTCCAGAGTTACAGCACAGAAGATCTCAATATCTTCAGTCAGATTGGCTTGTGCAGCAATTTGTGCGGCAGGTTTCTAGTTTGTGTGACTGGCTCCTTTGCGAAGGTTGCACTGGTATGCTTTGTGGTTTTGTTTTCCACAAACGTAATAGACAACCTTCTGCTTGTGGATCTTGCTGTTTGTTCTTTTCAACTGGTTCTGATGTTTAGATTGCTTCTTATCCTTTTTATTTTTAAACCTGTCTCTATTTAAAGGCACAGAATATTCAACAAGGTTAGCTTTAGATGAATTCAGGGACAGGGAAGGCATCTTATCTTTTAGTTGATTCGCCTCTTCAGTCCTCATATGATTGATCAATTCTTGCAGGGTTAGGTTATTCTTTTTGTACTTCAGGTGATTTCTGTAGTCGCTCCAAGATGGCGGAAATTTCTCGATTAGAACATTTGTTTGCAGAATTTTGCACGTCTTCATGTCTTCGTTCAGCACCTCAGCACATAGGTTCTCATAGACATGAACTTGTTTCATAATCGGTTTGTCATCTACGATCTGAAACTGCAGCCATTTGCCAACGACGTACTTCCTTTTTCCGGCATCGTCTGAACTATATTTGGCCTCCAGTTTTGTCCATATGATCTTCGCAGATTTGAAGTTAACAAATAGATCAAATAGAGAATTTGACATGTTGGTCAGCAAACAGCTTCGAGCCAGTTTGTTGTCTTTTTCCAGTTTCTTCTTAGCAGCCTCATCTAGTGGAATGAGGGGCGTCTTTGGGGCAGTAGGAGTGGAGAGAGAACTCTCAGCATCAATAAACTGAGAAGTATCGTCGTCAAGATGTTTAGAGGACATAACATAATCAATCTCAAGCTGTTCAAAGCACAAGAGTAATTTCTAGGACCAACGTTTGTAGTTGGTTCCATCAAGGGACTCGATTTTATAGAGTTTTGGGAGATTCTTTGAGAATGATGCAGCCATTATAGGATAATTGCTTTCAAATTGTTAGAAGAATAAAGAGGGCAATGGCTGAAAGATGCAGAAAATAAACTGAGTCGTGGATGAACCACTACCTTAAAATCAATTACGGCTCAACTACGATGCAAATTGATACAGCCGGTTGTTCTCCAAGGTTAACTCAGCACTCTTGAACGCGTGCACTTCGCGGCCAAGAGTTTGGAGTATGCAATATGTAACCCAGAGTACAGAGAAGAAGAAGAGAGGAGAGATGTGTGAGAGCTGATACAGTCGTAGAAAAAGCTACCTTGTTGCCATTACTCTAACATATATAAGCCATGTTCTTTTCGTGGGTCAATTTTAAAATACCAACCTCAATCCATTTTAACCTACTTCAACCTACTTTGACCCATTTCAACCTAATTCAACCCACTTTCACTATTTCAACCAAGTTCAATTTATCACATAAAAAAATTCAACACACTTCAACCTACTTCAAGCCACTTCAACCTACTTCAACCCACCTTAATCTATTTCAACCTAACTCAATCTACTTCACCCTTTTACCCACCTCAATTTATATACGAAAAGAATAGGCCCATAATGTCATACATTAATTGGCTGCTATTTGGAATGCTCAATTTTCTCCCCTTCGCTTTGGGCCCTACCCGACAAAATGATTAGATAGCGGATAGCGGTTAAGGTAGTGGATAATTGTCTAGGTATTTTATGTCGGTTCTAATTTAGCTGTTAACAAATAACTGTTTAGATGAGTGGTTGAAGCAAATATATTTGATAAATTTAACTGTTGGGTTAGCTAATTAATGTAAATTGACATAAAAAGATATAGATAATTTTTAAAGATAAAATTTTCAAAGGGTATTTTTTGACCAAAAAATATGACACGCTACTTTTGAATGTGAAAAACTAATATTATTAGCTTTTCAAAAACGCTACTTAAAACGTTCAATGCTATTTGAAATCATAGTCCATACACTAGGTTATCGAAAACTAAAAATTGACTGATTAGTGTATTGATTTGGTCAAAATGCTAAACGCTATTCAAAACATTGTTGCCAAACACGTCCTTCGTCTTTTTGAATTCTACCATATGCTGTGCTATATAAATGTTCTAAATTGTTTTTTTTTTTAAAATATTTTTTTGTAGAAAACGGCACTTTGCTATATATCAAATTGAATTCACTAATGTGAATTGATAACTCCTATTTCTAAACATGATGTTATTGTGGATATCATGCATGTTGGAAAGCTATGATTCATAATTTTTTTCTTTGCGGGGTCAAGAAAAGTTCATGTAGGCTGGACATTAATCATCATACCAGGTTAGGAATCCAGAGGCTGGATGAACACTTACAGGAATTCTTCTTATTTTATTTGTCCACGTGCTGGTTGATCTTTGCAATGTATAATTGATACCCTTAGTTAATGTGACAATTATATGACCTAGCTCTTAATCTAAGTTAAAAACAAACCAACGTTTACCATTTGTAATCGCAAAATTAGAAAAATTGAATTTTTATAGATTTATTTGAATGAATGTGGTACAATCTCTATGAATACAAAATCTTCTGATTCTTTCTTTTTTAAGGATGGATTTTCGAACCCTTGAATCAAAGGGGGTAGGGGCTATTTATAGGAAAACTTCCCCCTCCCTTGAAAGTCAAGATGGGCCTTGGCTTGGGTTTTGAGCTTTGACCTGGGTTTTGGGCCTTTCAATCAGGTTTTACCCTGAACTGCTTTGACTTTTATTGACTTTGACTTTAACTTTGACTTTGACTTGGGAGTTTCCCGAGCTTATCGAGCGTTGACTTGGAAGTTGCCGCGAGTTTCGACCGGACGTTGACTTGAGAGTCGTTTTGACATTTGACTTGTTAGTCGATGTAGGTTTTGACCTTTGACTTTGACTTTAATCGCACTTTGACTTGGACATCGTTCGGCCTTTAGGTCGTGTCTTGACTTGGTAGTCATCTTGAGCCTCGATTTGGGTTTTGGCTTGAATTTTGACTGAGTCTGGACTTAGAAGTCATTTGGGCTTCATATTGGGCTTGACTTGTGAGTCTTTGGGCTTGATTAAATTAATTAAAATGGTTGGCCCAATTAATTAATTTAGTTTAATTTTGGTACAGTACGAATAAATTTTTAGTGCTTACAAATTGCCCCGTCGAGACAAGGTCACGCATAAGATTTTTGTCGTTGTCAAAGTGTGGCCGCCGTCGCGATGTTTGTATATTTGATTTGTCATATTGAGAGCCTGCTAGTATCTCAAATATGTTGATCAATGATATGCCACCTCTTGGATCGAGTGTAGTAGGCAGAGGGCCAATGTTCGGTTTGTAGGTGCGAGCCGAAAGGAAACAAAATACAATATGAGGCCCAAGGTGTCAGGCCCAATTTTGGTCCAACAACAAGCTAGTCAAGGTTTGCCTTCCTATTTTTCCATGAGTGTGGGCCGGCCTGTTCCCATTCCTCTTTTTCCTTTACCATTAATTTGGGTGGGCTGGCCTGGTTTCATTCACACAACCTGAAGTCAGGCCTTGCTTCACTTAAACGGCATGCCCCGGTAACGTGCCTACCCAAGGCTTGCTTTTCCTTCTTCTTCTTCTTTTTTTTTTTTTCTTTTGAATTGGGCTGGGCCCCTTCTCTTCTTGTTGTTCCCAGGCAGGCGTGGAAATGCTTCATTACACCGACCGCATGGAAAGCACGTGACATCCCAACCCTCATTCTTCATCTTCTTCCTGCCATCAGCCACCACCAGAACCCTTCGTTGCTGCTGCTACTGGTTCACCCAGAACCAAAGAACCTCATTTACCATTGCCCCATTTGCACGACCATTTGCCATTTGCCCTAGACCTTCCCTTTCCTCCTCTTCTTTCCTTCTGCAACAGAACGCCTCCCCCCAGACCCAGAGCCAAGAACCATCTGTCATTGCTGCTGCTATTTACTGGTTCACGCTGAGAGGCCCCTTTAAAGTTCAACCTTGCATTGCCATTCCCAACCCTAGTGAAGGTATTAACTTTTCCCATCATCTTCCATCTCCTTTCATTCTTCACTTGACCAAAGCTTCGTGCTTTCATCTTTTTTTTTTTTTTTTTTTGGTTTTTTTTTTTCTGGGTAAAATTGCACACCTCCATTGTCCCTTTCATGAAAGAGCCACGGCTTTTTTTTCCTTTTTTTTTTGGGAATGAGGTTGGTTTGATGCTGAATCTTCCACTTAGGTTGTGGTAAATATTGATGCCTACCCCATGATCAAAGTTTATGGACTTTGTTCAAGAGGAGGCGAGCGAATGACACGAAAATATGGTCATGGATTTTTTTTTTGAGCATGTGGATGAGCAATAATCTGGACATGTGTATGAGGAAGGGAAAGAGTGGGGGGGGAAAAAAAAACCAAAGGTTGGCCCTCTTTCTTTTTGTTTGACTCCTCTGTTTAAAATCGCATGCCTCCACCTTCTTTTTCATGAAAAAGCCACGCTTTTTTTTTTTTTTTTCTGGGGTTGAGATTGGTTTTGCTCAAAATCCTTGAAAGCATCTATGATTGAATCATACATCGCAAACACAAATAATCACCCGCTCCCACCAAAATCCCCTGCATTTCGTTCTCACCAGTAGCCTTGGCGCAGAATCCACGGGAAATTATCCTAACGTGCTCGCCTCATCCTTGTTTGCATGCTATCGATCTTGTTACTTTATGGTTCTTTCAAACGTTGGCCCTATTCTCTTCCTTTGAATATAAAAGGCAAGTCTCTCTCTCTTTTTTTTTTTTTTTTTGTGGATTGAATAACTTGAATAAAGCCAAGTACCAATCTTTAGGAGTAAGAAATTTTTTGTGGCCAAGTTATGCGCAAAATAAGGAATTTTTTTTTTTTTTCCATTCATGCTTATTGAGTCACGGATTGCTTGTAACTTGGCCTATTATTGAAATTTCCAATGTTGGGTCTTAAAGGGCTGGCCTTTTTTTTTTTTTTTGGGGTGACCATGAGCGATGAAGGTGGTAACTTTGACTGAAATGAGTTCGAAGGAAGTCATTTCATTAATCTGAAAAGTCTTCTCATGCTTGTTTGTGCCGTTGTAACGTCGCATTCATTTATTGTCGCATTTTCACGTAACGTGACGTCACGCTCACTTGTTGAAAGATTGCCTTTTTTGTCGCTTGTGTAGGTTGAGGAGCCATTTGAAGAACCACTTGCAACACGGTTCGCCGCTAGGCCTTGGGCCTAGAACGGGCACTGATACGTATGAAAGTGGTATGAAGACTTGAAGAACCACTTGCGACACGGTTCACCGCTAGGCCTTGAGTCGAGAACGGATACCGATACGCATGAATGTGGTATGAAGACTTGAAGAACCATCTGCGACAAGGTTCACCGCTAGGCCTTGGGGCTAAAATGGATACTGATATGCATGAAAGTGGTACGAGCAGCGAGGAGCAGCTGAGCGGCAGAAAGGTGATGTCTTTGATCTCTTCTCTTTCATGCCCCTCCCTTTTTTTTGTGTGTGATGTGTTTGACTGCACTTGGTAATTTGCTGAAGCTGCCTACATACTTATGAGTACTTGCAATTTCCAACAATATCAAGTTGTTATGTAGTTCAACTAAGCATCTTTTTTCATTTGTCTTGCCGTTCACAGTTTATATTCTTCCAGGTTAGGAGTAGTACAAAGATTTGGCTTGAGTGAACAGTTTATACTCTTGCTTGGGAGCTAGCATTTTCTTGATGTGTGTACAGTTTGGACTCTTGTTCAAGAGTCTTCTTTTTTAAATGTGCGAATAGTTTAGCCTCTTATTCGGGAGTCTTCTTTTTGAATGTGCGAACAATTTAGTTTCTTATTCGAGAGTCTTCTTTTTCGAACGTGCAAATAATTTAGTCTCTTATTCGTGAGTCTTCTTTTTTGAATGTGCGAACAGTGTAGTCTCTTGTTCGGGAGTCTTTTTTTGAATGTGAATTTTGGGTGTGTCTTTTTTTTTTTTTTTGATGAAAAGTTTAAGGTTTTGTTCAGGAGAGGACAAGCCCCTTTTTTTGTGGTGGTGAACAGTTTAGGCTCTTGCCCAGGAGCTAATACAGTATTTCCTTAAGGGAAGTCGCCGACATCTTGGCGTGCGTTGCAACTGGAAGAAGCTTACTCCTTAGTTCTTTCTTTTGAACTGACCCTAACCCCATGGCCAGTGGGAAACAGGACATGTCTCTTTACTTTCAGCGAGTCATCTACCTCCACATCCAAAGTAGAAACACACTTCATGCTTGAAGGAATTGAACTTTGGACTTAATTTGTTTTGCCGAGGCAGTTGAACACCAAATCTCTTTTTTGTGAGTGCGGTGCGCTTAATGACGTTTTGCCCATCTTGATTCTGGCGAAGACCGAGGGTTTAGGTTGCTCATCCTTCTTCAACCTATGAAAGACAGAGGGCTTCGGGATTTTATCCTTTCCAATTCTTCTAAACATAGAAGGCGTTGGCACGACGTTGACGACTGCAACCTGTCAAACACTGTCGTTTTAGGGTTGGTCCTGGCATTTTCACCCTCATTATCATCAACCTCTTCAGCTGTGATATATTGCGTGAGGGCTTGCTTGTCCTTACGTCGTCCAGAAATCTGGACAGGCTGGGGTAGTACATAGCTAAGACCAACTTTAGGCGTTGCGGTGTTGCCCCTTTGATTTTGTATGACCCTTTGCGTGTTGTCAAGTCCGTAGGGCGTAACTTCGATCTCATGCCCAAAAGATATTGGCTGGCTAAAGTCATAGCTCGACCTCTTAATTAACTTGTGTGCATTATGATCAAACCCATTATTGATGCGCATCTTTAACAGCTCACTTTCTTCTTGGAGCGAGCCTTTGGAAGATGCAACAAAACCAGGGAGAGAAGCCTCGGTCAATTTGCTTGGGCTTACCCTATGAACTGGAAGCACGCCCTTTTCTTTGAGTATGCGCCAGCTTATTTCATTGAACTTGTGTTCATCCTTGGTTACACTTTTAGGATTTGTACATTCACAAAGTGGTGATTCTTCATCCTTGCGATGGGACTTAGGAATGTACATGAAGACTGGCGGCGCTGGATTTACCGTGCCATTTGCTTGCTTGACGGATGAGACTGAAATTGTCCTCTCATTCTTTTCTTTCCATTGTTGTTGTGACTGGATGCTGCCATCACCACTTTCTTCAAGAGGGACATTCAACTCTTCTTTTGTTTCGTCATCGTCAATTTTAAAACATGAGGTTGTGTAGACAGCCACACTATCAAATAAGCTTTTTGTGAAGAATTCTCCTGAGCCCTCTAGTGCTTCAGCATAATCTATTTTAGAATCTAACTCATCAGCCTCTTGCACTATGACGTGGCTAGTTTCTGCCATTTCATCCAAATCTAGAATGATTCTTCCTTCTCTAGCTAATCCCATGATGCGCTCCTTGAGTATAACACACTTTTCAAGAAGGTGGCTAATGATTCTATGGTACCGACAACATTTTGGGTCGGCGGTCCTCCCAACTTCTTCTGGCCGCATTGGCCCGAGCAATTCGATGACACCCTTCTCGAGTAAGTCATCTAGTATGCTTGACAAATTTGAGTCAGGAAATGGATACTTCTTTTTCTGAAGTTCTTTTAGTGTGGGACGCTTATTTGTCGCAACCTTGATCGATAAGCTCTTCTTGCCCCTTAGTTTTGACTTTCCCATAATGCGAATTGGCTAACTTGTAGAGAAGGACATCGCTTCTTTGGTCGTGCCCTTAGAAAAGTTAACATTGTTCTTGAATTCAACTTTGTCTTTATTTGATTCAGTAGAATAGAAGTCACCTCCAAGTCATGCTCCTTGGTCACCAATTCTTGAAAAGTCTTAGATTTGCTCATTTGTAGGACGTACAGCAAGTTCCAGTGCATGCCTTGGGTGCACATTTCGACACGGACACTTTATACAGGCGATCCTTGCACTCAAGGCTAAGTGCGCAGCAACGGTTGATGTGGTCAAGAACTGGCTCATCTTTCCATTGTTTTGTGTTTGTCAGCTTAGTCATGCTGATAACGCGCTGAGTACTATAGAACCTGTTGAGGAACTCTTGCTTCATTTATTCCAGCTATCAATGGACTCAGGTTCTAAGTCAGTATACCAGTCAAAGGCAATACCTTTCAATGTCCTGATGAACTGATACACCATAAGGTCGCCGTCAGTCTCAGCGTTGCTATATATCTTAATGAAGTGCACGACATGCTATTTTGGATTGTCTTTCCCATCGAATTGTTGGAACTTGGGGGGTTGGTAACCATGGGAAATGCGAAGAGCATTAACCCTCTTAGTGTAAGGGTTGGTGTATAGGTGAGTTCTGCGCGAACCTTCACCTAACTGCGCCTTAACAGCATTTACTATCAAGTCTTGGATTTGCTCAATGGTCATTGATCCAGGGGACTTGAAATGTTTAGGGGTAGCGTCTTTCTTCAACTACTTCTCACTGTCAGAGGCTTCAGTATGGATAGACACTTTTTCTGAGTCCTCACTTTCTGAGTCCCTTATAGAAGATTGAACTGGCCGTTTTTCTAACTTCCTGATCAACTTAGCAATCTTTTCTTGAAGCTTGATGCGCGCTTCCTTTTCTTCGTTGCCCCTAATGAGTTTTTCTAGGATGACCTTCATGTTAGCCGTCTCCTCTTCCAGAGTGGATGTGCCTGTCATCATGGCTAGCATGACAACAGTTTTGGAGGACTCAACTTCAGGCTCTGACATATGCGCCTCCTTTGGTAAGAACGAGGAAGAGTTACTGCTATAGTAGTCTTCAGCCTCGCAGACTGGAGATTGAAGTTGGAGGTTTTGAATTTCACCCATCCAAGATGACGCCTTTTGCTGCGTCTTCAAGTCTTGGAGTTTGGATGGGGGCAGCGCAGTTTGCCCAGGAGCGGTCTGCACAGCAGCTTTCGCCATACTCCTGATCTTCATTGTGCGCGCGTGCCTGCTAGAAGTAATGCTTGCTCCACAGGATATACGCGAAAGAGATCCTATGCTCTTCTTCTTCGAAGCTTACGTGGTAACGTTCTTTATAGCCATGTCCTCGTTGAAGAAGATGTTCTTATGATTTGAAAGTCTTGATCTTTTTGGAGAAAGAGATGAGAGGTAGAGATGTCCCACCGGGCATGCCAAATTTATAATTGTAAAATCGCAAAGATTGAATTTTTATAGATTCATTTGAATGAATGGGGTACAATATTTATGATTACAAAATTCCCTGATTCTTTCTCTTTTAAGGATGGATTTTCCAACCCTTGAATCAAAGGGGG
Source organism: Carnegiea gigantea (assembly GCA_029747015.1). Classification (NCBI taxonomy): domain Eukaryota; kingdom Viridiplantae; phylum Streptophyta; class Magnoliopsida; order Caryophyllales; family Cactaceae; genus Carnegiea; species Carnegiea gigantea. The sequence continues at coordinate 315,721 of JAKOGI010000671.1, forward strand.
GTAGGGGCCTATTTATAGGAAAACTTCTCTTCTACCTTGAAAGTCAAAATGGGCCTTTACTTGGGTTTTGGGCTTTGACCTGGGTTTTGGGCCTTTCAATCAGGCTTTACCCTGGACTGCTTTGACTTTCATTTACTTTGACTTTGACTTTGACTTTGACTTGGAAGTCTCCCGGGCTTGGGCGGAGCGTTGACTTGGAAGTCGCCGCGAGCTTCGACCAGACGTTGACTTAAGAGTCGTTTTGACATTTCACTTGTGAGTCGATGTAGGTCTCGACCTTTGACTTTGACCTTTAACTTTGACTTTGATTTTAACTTTGACCGTGCCTTGATTTGGACGTCGTTCGGCGTTTAGGTCGTGACTTAACTTAGTAGTCATCTTGAGCCTCAGTTTGGGCTTTGGCTTGAATTTTTATTGAGCTTGGACTTGAAAGTCATTTGGGCTTCATCTTGGACTTGACTTTTGAGTCTTTTGGACTTGACTTGTGAGTCTTTGGGTTTGATTAAATTAATTAAAAAAGTTGACCCAATTAATTAGTTTAATTTAATTTTAGTATGGCACGAATAAATTTTTAGTGCCTACACCATCATATTTATTGGCAATTATTTCATCTAAGTTTTTGTTAGTCTTTGTTTTAAAAACAAACTACTTATAGCTAGCGGCCACTACTTTCTATTATTTTTCCTACAAATTGCTCTAGGTTAGTTTGAAAAGCACTAAGATATACATGTTGTGATGACTATTATCATATATAGTGCTCTTCTTCTTCTTCTTCTTCTTCTTCTTCTTCTTCTTCTTCTTCTTCTTCTTCTTCTTCTTCCTCTTCTTAGCTTTCACTACCAACTTAGTTGACTTTGTTTCTAATTGGCTGCTTTGAAATTTGGGATTTGTGTGTTGTTAGAAATTAGAAGGCTTATTACTTTGAATTCACATACTCACAGTGATCACCTTAAAATAATCTTGCATTCTAAAAGGTAACAATGGCTTCGATATGGACTAGGCACCATTGGATGAAGGAATACAATGAAGCATCAAGGTTTGCTGATGATGTCAATGGTTTGATATCTGAGATCATAACAATGTCGAGTTCAAGATTGGAACTAGAGCATCACTTCACTGCTCTACAACGAAATACCATAGTCTTGAAGACGAAACCGAGTGGCTAGAGATCCAGTTATTTGGACTCTATGGTGAGCATACTATGTGAGTGAGCCTCTTTGTCTTTAACTTACGTGTTAGTAGACATGTTTTGAAACTTAAACTATGCCTGCCTTTAGAATTGAGGACTTTCTCAATTGGGTATCTAAATTTGCATTAAGTACAATCTATATTCAATGACTAGTAAGTGAAAATATATGGTTTATCCAGGATGTTGTAGGACTGATTCATGTTAATTTTTGGCTGTATAACATCATATTTGGATATGGATTCATCATATAGCCAAGACCTTTTTAATATTTGAGTCCAAAGTTGAGTTTGACAGCAAACTCATGCAGAAATTTTGTGAGTTCCTTCAATGTTTTGGCGAATGATGGGCTTTTCCCATAAAAAGTTATGCCTGTCTCATGAAATTGCAGGACAAAGGAAGAGATGAAGCTACTCAAAGACATTCTTTGGATTCTGAGATCGAAGACAAACCAGATGGAGGTTGCTTTGAGCACATCAAATTTTCCCAAAGTAGACTGCTTGATCGGCCTAGAGATTAGGCCTGTTGATACATTGACTAGCACTTCAGGTTTGGATGAAGAGGGCACTCTAAAACTTCAACAACAGATCATAAGAGGCAAGTTGCTTGATTTTCTCAACTCACATCTTAATTTCCCCTTCTTTCAAGTTCTAGATTATAGCATTGGTTTTGGTAGTGTGGTTTTTAATATTAAAGTTGCATATGGAACATAACAAGATGATGCTCTCGATGAGCTCGAGGAGATTGTTTTAAGTACAAAACATGTTGCACTTGCCATGAATGAAGAACTTGGCCTACATAGAAGACCCATCGTATGATTTCACCTTTTATTGTTAACATCTCAGTTCATGTGCTCTCTATCGCCTAGCAACCTTTTCATTCTATTATGATTTGTGCTGTGAGCAGGATACATGGGATTACAATGCTGAAACTAGAAGCTCTCGGATACAGGTATTCTTCTGACATTGTTTTAATTTTTTTCTTTCAAAGTTCTAACTGATCCTTAAAAGGACCAATGATTCTCCAAAAGCATTGTTTTCACCCGCAGTCTTGTCAGCAGAAATCAGAGAGCCGTTTACCTAGATAACCATTTTTCAGCCTCTCAAAGACGCCTTAGTTCATCACAACCTATTTTTTACTCGCAAAAGTGTAGTTGCTTATATGCAAATCTCCGAGTTTGGATCTATCTAGACACTATTTAGAGGGGATGGTTACATTGTTGTTTTGTCAAGTAGCAGTAACAGTAACTTTTGTGTATGTAACTCTTTTCATTGCTAACTTTTGAACTTCAAGCTTCTAACTTTTGTTGGTAATTATGAGAGCAGGGCATTCAGAGAAGACTGGCAATTCTGAACAAGAGAATCAAGAGTGGATGCTGCTCCTTCCTGTGTCTACTGTTGTCCTTTCCTGGACTTCTAATTCTAATTCTAATTCCTCTTGTCCTTCTGTTGGCCAAGTATTTGCACAGAAACACTACCCTGTTTGGATCCCATCTAAGTAAGATTTCAAAGGATCCAGATATACACAATCTTATCTCTCAGGCAAAAGTTTGTTTCCAAAGAAGTACAAAAATCATTTTGAGACAAAAATTAGCATGATAATCAATTATATTTGCCACCTCATGAAACAAACCTTTTAATATGTAGACTCTTCTTCCTTTTCTATTTTTCCTTTTTCCATTGTCCCTTTTTGTATGTGTTTTTAATTACTTGTGTTGGACATCATATGTAATTTCAATTCAATCCCTTTTCCTCTTTCTTGTCTTCGACGTTTCAATGCATGACTTGGTTTGCCCCGCCCTCTCGTATCATATACGTGAATTAAGTTTTGAAGCAATTGAGTGTTCATATCTCATAAACGATGTCTTGATTCTTTGTGAATTCATTTTTCTTTTCTTTGAATTTGTGTGAATCCTCCCTTAATTTCCTAATTTTTAACTATATAAAGTAGTTTTCGAGACAATAACTCCCCTACTATTTTGTTTCAAGACATTTTGAAGGGGAACTATATTGGAACATATATACAAGATGGAACTTCCCTTGTTTGTTGTCTAGTATAGTTTAATCAATAACATTTACCTTTCAAAATACTAGACTAGTCTAAAAAAATTGCGATAATAATTTTCCATAGAAGATTGACTTTATCGATTTATTTTTTGACATAAGATCAATTCATTATCAATCTTTCTAAGAAGACGACTATGTTAGGATTTCATTGTTTGACATCGCATCCAACTATCTGTATCAAGAAAACGACTATGTAGGATTTCATTGTTTGACATTGTACCCAACAACGCTTGAAGGAAATGTCTTAATAGTTGACAAGTCAACCTGAAGGCAATGGGATGAAATGTACTTGGTAGTTGATGGTTCAGCAAATCTAGAGTGAATTAATTACACATGTAGGTAGGGTAAACAAATATGCTACAGTGACTCCTGAAAATAATAAACTACCTTGTACGGGCCTGGTCTTTTCGTTGGTAAATTGAAGTTAGTAAAAGGGTGAAGTTAGTTGAGGTATGTTGAAGTGGGTTAAAGTTGGTATTTTTTGTTGAAGTGGGTTGAAATAGGTTAAAGTATGTTAAAGTTGGTATATTTTTTGAAGTTGGTTGAAATAGTGGGAATAAAATTTTGAAGGAGGTGGGTTGAAGTGGGTTGAAGTCGATATTTTTTTATTGAAGTGGATTGAAGTTGGTTGTAGTGGATTGGAGTGGATTGAACTAGGTTGAGATTGGTAAATTGAAAAAGATCAACAAAAAGAACATACCTTAAGTGTAGAAGAAGGTAAATTGAGAAAAATTATGTACATGAAAAATCGGCATAAGATAAATAGGATAAAAAAGATTGATGATCGATGTAGCTATTCATAGTTTGTCATGAATGCATAACTAGTTTTCGATATCGTTCAAACCCAAGGCAACAAAATATACTTATCTACAAAATATGCCATCTGACAACAAAATGTGATGATTTATGTGCAAGTTTAAAATCTTTGAAGATTACCGATAAATATTATATAGGATGATTTTATAAATAATATTGGTGATCTTCTCTAGTTTCTAGCTAAATGAAAAGTCATTCTTTGTTGAATTTTTCACTTCTAGATTTAGGTAAGGTAATTGAAGGTGTCTTAGACTCTCATTATAGGCAACTTTTGTACAGTTAAAATTAATAATCTTGTATTGTTTTGTCATTCATATGTTAAAAAGGTCGATTTACATTGATGTATTTGCTGTAAAGCTAATTTTCCACTACTAATATTATTTTTTGGTTAACAAGATAAGTTCTATTTTATTTTTATTTTTTTGGGATGCATAATAGGTGCAAAAAAAGCTCAACATAGATAAAATTTAAATTCAAATATTTGATAACAATTCTCAAAAATTTTATGAATGGTGATAGCTGACATCTATGTATATAATCTCCTTTGTTGTTAGAAATATGGATTTGCAAGCTTTGGTCTTTTATTTGCTTGTCAGCAACTCTGTATCGGTTGTTATATAACATAAAATTCATGCATCATTTCCCAATCTAGGAACCAACAATAGCAATACCATGTAGGATTACATACAGTACATTTAGAAATATATAAAAACTAAAATAATATAGATATAGATTACATGTAGGGGTAGTAATGGGTTGGATTCGAGGTGTGTGATGCAGCTCCCACATTTGCACCCACTTTCACCCGTTCCATCCAATCCACCTATAGTCAATAAAATATATAATCCAACCATTCATTATCCATAGGTGAAATCAGGTAAGTTGGATGATAAACGGATGGTTAGGGTTACATAACGTTAAACAAATTTGTGAGGAAAAAAAATATGCTTCCTGATCTATAGAGTATGGAAAAAAAATGTTTAAATATAATAGATAGATAAAAAAAAATAGTTCTATATTTAGGTTAGTTGAGTTAACAATTAGAAGATCGATATAGAGTATTTTTAAATAGGTTAGGCATTCAATACAAAAAATAAGACATACAACTACAAACAAGTTCAAACAAATTGATAATTAAGCTGGAGATAAAGTGGGTGTGGATTGGATAGAGCATCACCCTAATCCACCGATTTCCCCATATCATTAACCCATCATCCACCATCATCCATATTTTTCAAGTGTTCACCCGCTCTTTTGGTTGGGATGAAATGAATATTCATTGGATACAGATGAGATTGTCTAGCCTAATCACATGTAGGTATAAATCAATATACCTTCTATCTTTAGGTACATACTTTTTGGCCCACTCTTTTTAACTTATTATAAGTACTTATCATCAATATTCTGCATTCATCAGTATCAATCATCACTTATCAGCACTTAGTCATATTTTCTACTCATAATTTCAGCAATAATAATAATTCATCAGCATTAATCAACAAATTTATTTATAATAAATTGAAAAGAACATAGCCTCTATAAATCTTCGTGAATTAATCCTTCTCTCTCTTTCGTTTTTTTCGGTGCATATAATTTTTTTAGGTGTACAATGATTCTGTAATTTTCATTCCGTCCCTTCCATTTTCAGTTTCACAATATCAAAATTAGCCCCCAACCGAAAGCCCAAATCAATATCGTAGAACCAAAAATTAATAGGAATACAGTAATACAGCAATTTTGCTCCAAAAAAGGCCCTTGATCAAACCTGAACTCAAACTATCAACTAGTTTTCCTCCCTTCGATTTGCGGTGACAAATACTCGCAAGGCAAAGGCTTCTTGTTTCCAGCGTTCTTAGCAAGCTTAAACTGTCAGCAATGCTCAAGACCGACTGAAGTTTTTGGTGTAAATTTTCGCGTCCTTCGTAAGCGGGATTCATGGTATTGGGAGTTTAGCCAGAAATCAATCATACCCACAAATCTTCTCGCATTGTTTTCTTCAAAAACCCTAGAAATTTCCTCTAAAATAGACGGGAAAAGAGAGTCAGAGGAGTTTGATTGTGAAAAGGGATGAGCATAGTACAGAAGGAGACAATTGAGGTGATAGCTCAGAGCATAGGCATCAATAATTTATCCCCTGATGTCGCCGTTGCTCTTGCTCCTGATGTTGAGTACCGTGTTCGGGAAATCATGCAGGTATACCTGAAAAAAACCCTTCTTTCTTGGTGCTTGGATTCATTTTTTGTGTAAATTCTTAGCCTTTTGGGTGTTCTGGGTTTGCTACTGATTTTGGGGGAACAAAAAATGGCGAATCTTTGTGGGTAGTTTGCTAGAATTGAAATTGTTGATTTTCTGACAGTCTATTGTTGGGTGCCCAAGTTTGAGTTCTGAATCATATACATGTTTTTTAGATGTGGCTACTATAATGTATGGAGGGTTCCTTCCTTCTTTCTTTTTTTTTTTTTTTTTTTTGGGGAGAGATTGCTATCTAATTTTATGCATTGTGAAGATTGGAGGGGTTTTACTATTGACTGGAGCAAGAAGGATTTGAGTATTTCCTCATGGGAATGTTCGCTTATTCAATTTGTGATCCAGATGTGTACATTTACGGGGATTTCTGACAGTTAATAGCTTAGGCAAGGGTACAGAATGGACGAAAACCGTTCGCTCTGGTTCTAACCAGTTGGAAATTGAGCAAATACACTATCTTTTGAGAATTTCGAAGATGTTATGTGTGGGATTTGTCTAAAACTTTTATTGACTTGGGTAGCTCAATTCATGCTAGATCAAATTACAAGTTCCTCATGAGGGTATGTGGTGTGGACAGCTGCTTACCTTTCTCAAAATCAGAATTTCTTTGGCATCCCCAAAGGCCTAGAATTAATACTGAGTTAAAGGAAATTGAAATTGCAATGACTGACATTGCAGGAGGCCATCAAATGCATGCGACATTCCAAAAGAACTATTTTAACAGCGGATGATGTCGATGCTGCTCTTAAGTTAAGAAATGTTGAGGTAAAGTTTTTTCGATCGAAGCTTACATTAGCAACAGATACGTGCTTTGGCTGCATTTATGGTTTTGCCTCGAATGATCCTTTGCGGTTTAAGAGAGCTGGTTCATTGGTATCCTTTTGCTGGTTCATTGGTATCCTTTGGCTGATTCATCAGTCTTGTATTAGTATCTGATTGCCTTTTAGAAATTGATTCGAATTGTCTGTGATTGCAGCCTATTTATGGTTTTGCCTCGAATGATCCTTTGCGGTTTAAGAGAGCTGCTGGACATAAGGATTTGTTCTATATTGATGACCGTGATGTAGAATTTAAAGACGTAAGTTGTTACTATAATTAAAAAGAGACATTTCACTTATGCTTTTTATGATACGCACTACCTTATACCTCCTTATCAATGTAGGTCATTGAGGCACCTTTGCCTAGAGCACCACTAGATACCTCTATCGCTGTCCACTGGCTGGCAATTGAAGGGGTGCAACCTGCAATTCCAGAGAATCCTCCACTTGAAGGTATCCAGACTTGACACTGATATATTAGTTTAGACACTGTTATGTGTGCTTTAATACTTGGGAGCTCAGAAATTACTGTTGGATAGGGCTTGCAGATATCATGTAAACATCTACTTTTCAGGCATCTGGAAGATCTATTGTGAACTGATCTGGTTCAGCTTTGGACTGTAGTGGATTAATGTTAAATGTCTCACTTAACCGTCCTCTGCTTCTATTCTAAGGCAGCTAGAGGTTAAAATGAAACCAAAAGATTACCTTGAAGTTCCACATGGTGTTGGTGCCTCTCTTTCTATTTTTTTTTTTTTGGGGGGGGGGGGTTCTTTGTGGTTAGGTGTATGCAATCTACTGCCTACGATAGAATAGTTCATGGGTTGTTTCCTGACTGTATATTTAGAAGGTGTTAGGTACTGGGCTGTCAATACTTTTCAAATCTAAGGTCTAATGAAACATGTATGATTCATTGTGTAGTTGAGGCTTCATATTTGATATCTTTTCACCTATTCTAGGGGCCCAAGTATTGGTATAATTTGGCAAATAGGAATTTATAGATTTTTTGATAATTGATTTTCTTTACAGCATTGGTAGCGCCTTCTGATGGCAAGAAATTGGACCCTAAGGAAGAGGGACTTCCCATAGATATTAAGCTCCCCGTGAAACATGTCTTATCTAGAGAGCTTCAGGTTTGTCTATCCACTTGTTTTGTCGTTTATCGTCCGTTGCACTATGTTTCTCTAAATATGACTAAATGGCACTTTTCATCTGTGTAGCTCTATTTTGAAAAAGTTATTGAGCTTACTACGCATCAGTCTGAAACTGTCCTCTTCAAAGAAGCTCTGCGGAGTTTGGCAACTGACGCTGGGCTCCATCCTCTTGTCCCTTATTTCACTTGCTTCATTGCTGATGAGGTAGAGTAACCTGATCTATCTACGTCTCTCCCATATTTCACTTTAACGTGTGCCACCTGGGTATACATATTTTGAACTCATTTTTAGCAAATAATGATCTTCAATGACTACAGGTCTCCCGGAACTTGAATAAGTTTAGTCTCCTATTTGCACTGATGCGCATTGTCTGGAGCCTTCTTCAAAACCCACATATACACATAGAACCTTATGTAAGTTCATCTTCATTCTCTACGTTTTATATTGTGAGTGCTATGACATTTTGTGACTGTTTTATTTATTTATTTATTTATTTATTTTTGGCCATTGACCTGCTGATTCCTATAATCATTTCAGATTTCTCTTTTCTTTTGCTAGAAGGTTCTCATTACTGCATGTCTTTTTACATGTAGCTACGGAAAGTATTCTGTGATCAGGGGTTAGTGCTTTAACAAGAGTTACATTAACTGAACAGGTGAAGTCAAGCTGACATTGTGTCCGGTATCCTGTGGACATCCAAGTGGATCTTAGTATTAAAATCCTGCAAATAAAGCAGAGATGTCTCCCCCAGAAAAGTACATCGTGGTGCTCTCTTTTCCTATTTGTTCTGCAACTAGCATCTTGGTGGAGACCAGTTGGTATCCCCCATTCCAAATGCCTTTTGTGAATATACTGAGCAGGCAACCCAGTGTAAAGAATAAGTCATGTCGTAGATAGGCTTAGTTCAATATGCTGGTCTATAGCACATACTGGTTAATAGATATTGACAAATGAATCTCTATCCATGTTCTTTTGAAATGAAACTCATTTAGACTGATCTTTGGTCTGCATTTGATGCACTAAATCAAATGTGTCTTTAAATTATCTTACATTTCTCCTTTTGATGTGAAGTATTAGCCAGTTAACATCTTTCCAAAGCAGGTCTAACTGAAATAAACTCTTTGCAGTAGCATGGGAATGTGTGCATACTTCTAGACCCTTTTCGCTCCATATGCAGACATGGAACCTTGAAAGAGGCAGTAGTGTACTGATGTGATCAATTGATCAATCATTTAGGCTTTAGTTTTGAAATTGTGCCAAGATCTTTTATGTGACTGTTCTTGTTCTTTAAAACTAAAGATGTCGTCAAATGCATTTGCAGCTACACCAACTGATGCCATCTGTTATCACCTGTCTGGTAGCAAAGCGGCTGGGAAACAGATTTTCTGACAATCATTGGGAGCTTAGGAACTTTGCTGCAAATCTAGTTGCAACCATCTGCCGGAGGCAAGTACTTGAAGTGTCTGATGGTCCACTGGATCTATCAATAATTCTTGCTATTTCTTTTTCCTTTGCTCCCAACCCCCTAATCTTTGTTTGTCATTTTTGACTCAACTGTAAACTAAATATTTATAAGGGGTCTGCTTTGTTTTACATAGCTACCAAAAAGAATCATGGGCTCCTGCAACTTGTGTTTATACAATTTAACATTGGGTTGCTGATTGTTGTGCTTGTGCCTTTCAATAATGCACTGAATGGCTTCGCTTCTTGGCTAACCCTTCACAGATTTGGGCATGTTTATCACAATCTCCAGCCTCGGGTCACCAGGACTCTTCTTCATGCTTTCTTGGACCCAACAAAAGCATTGCCTCAACATTATGGTGCTATTCAAGGCCTGGCAGCCCTTGGAACAAGAGTGGTATGTTTTTGTAGCCCAAAAATTTCCAAAGAAAAGGGAATATAGATATACATTTATTCAATTACTAGAATCTTATATTCAAAATGGTTTTGGAATAGAAATATGTTGAAGCTCTTTTTTCAATGCATATGCTGCAACGCTTTCTGACATTTTATTTGCTTTCATGTCAAGGAGTGTCATTATCTTTTTTTACAATTCTGTCTTGTGGGCTGATTTTATGATACTGACTTCAGGTTCGTCTGCTCATATTACCAAATCTCGAGGCATATATGCAACTTTTGGTGCCAGAAATGCAATTGGAGGGGCAGAAGAATGAGATGAAAAGACAAGAAGCCTGGCGGGTCTATGGAGCCTTACTGGTTAGCTTTTATTCTTGCCTTTGTTGCTCTCAGCTTGTTACATATAAACCTCTTTAAGAGAACTGATAAATTGACAAAATTTCTAGTTTGCTGCTGGCAAATGTATGCATGATTTGCTAAAGAAATTCCCAAGTTTACCCAGTCCATTGAAGGAGGCTAATAACAAAGTGGTGACCTTGCTACCAAGTAAGAAAATTTTCTGTTCCAATCCTTTATTCTTTGCCGCTGTCGATGTTTTCCCATCCTTTTTTCTCTTTTTTTTTTGGGGGGGGGGGGGGGGGAGGTTGTGGGGCGTTGAGGAGGCATATGATCCTCCATCTTGTTAGTCTTCAGCTACTGTGTAAGAATTATTTCTATTCCAATCCTTTTCCCTTTTCCTCTTTTGATTTCCCCACCTTGTTCTGTAAAGAAATTTTTTTTTTTGGGGGGGGGGGGGGAGAGGGAGGTGGATTGAGTGTTCAGGAGGCATGTGCAGATGCTCCATCTAGTTCCTCTTGAACAACTGCAGTGTCTGAGAGTTACCTTGATGATATGAAATCTGAACGAGCTGCTTCCCCCCCCCCCGGGGGAAAAGAGGGGGGGGTTCAGGTTAAATCCTACTACAGGGTTACTGGAGTGTTTGGACTGCCTTAATATTTGCTTTTACATTCTGTTGCTTCTGGCTTTTGCCAAAGGTGGCTCGAGTTGTTTGGTGTTTGTTAGGAGAAAGCATGTTGTGGTCCCAAACCAACCCAAAAAAAAGGAAAAAAAATCAGTGCTTTTGCTTATTGCTGAGCATGCTTTTGCCGAAATAAGGTATGGGCAAAAAACTATAGCAAATCCAAATATAGCTGATCTCGAATCCCACAAAGGCAGCTTTGGCATTCTCGAGCCAAAATATGAATAGTTGGTGACTTTTGTTCTTGAGTCTGACACGCTTTGTTTGTGGATGAATATGTGTGTAACAATGGAAAAGAACCACTGTGGTCGCCACTCACAGTAAACTCAGGAACTTGTACTATTGTTTCCTGTTTATAATGCGACCTAGGTCTAGTTTCACATGTTTTTGAAAAACGGGGGTCTCTTGGACGGTCTGTGTGTTTATGGGTGGCTTACTGCTAGATTTCCCAAAATCTCACATGGGTGGGATTTACACTGAGTGGTCAGGCTACTACTGATCTCTTCTCTGGACCACATGATAATCCACTCCTTATATTGTTTTTTTTTTTTTAAAAAAAATTCCGTGATATACATCCAGATAAGCGAAAAGCTAGCATGGACAACTTATTACAACAGCCGCCACAGAAGAAACTATCAACCGATGGTGTCATGGGAGCAATGCCGATGAACCCCATGCAACAGCCCAATATGCAAGGAGTCAGTGGGGGATTTGCCGGTGCTGTTGGGGGATCTGATGCTGGCCTCTCGGCACAACTGCAAGGTGAAAATGTCCCGGGAAGCAATGTTCAAAGGGAGAAGGCAGATGCTCAGGCTCAAAAGACATCATCCGTCCTAGCTCAGGCTTGGAAGGAAGAGACTGATGGTGGCCGTTTGTTGTCCTCCCTCTTTGAATACTTTGGTCATAGCATGTTTTCTTTTACTCCTGCTCCTGAACTCTCGCTGTTTCTGTAATTGGTTCTCTCTTTTTTTGGTAAGCAATACAGTTTGTATTTTAAAATGTAAATTGTAGCATTTGCTGCATTTGTCTTCCCGTGATGAATTTTCCCTACTGCGGGCTTCTCTCACACATGATATCACAAGGGCCACGAAGAGGATCAAGTTAATGGCTAGGTTCGTTGTGTTTGGATGTAAACTTTTCCGTTTTAAATTAACAGTAAATTTATGAAGTCTAGGAGAAAAATAAACTCGGTTGCTCTTAGTTTCCAACGGGTTTGAAATTTTATGAGAAGCCAAAATGAGCTCCAGGCGACAGAATCAGCTCCAGGCGATGCCTGCTTGGAACCCAAAAATTGCACAAACGTGTTTGTATGGCATAAGTATTGCTCTTGTCCCCCCGAAAACCAGAAATTAGAAGAGGAGAGCATTGTTTGTTAATTGGTATGTTACTGAGTTACCAGGTTGTTACTCGATATGCCTTCTCTTTTTCTGTCTTTTGTTTTTTTTGGGTGTTCATTATAGACTCATGTTCGACCGTAGGGATGGCTACAGGGCGTGTTGGAGACGGAGGCATATTCCTCGTCCCCATCCCCGCCAAGATCCCCATCCTCTGTCCCCACCCCATTCCCCATTGCGGGGAAAAAATGTCCCCCCGTTCCCATCTCCACCGGGGATCTAATCCCTGACGGAGACTCAATGGAGATTTTTATCCGTCATTTTCCCCCCCTTTTTTATAATAGCTATATTACAAGTTTTGAATAAAAGTCCAATTTGTCATCCCTAAATCATAACCCAATTAATTGTACAATAAGCTCTTGTAGGCTTTATGTAACATAATTCTAGCAAAATTCATTAAAGTTTACAATCTAACCGAAATTAAAATTTAACAAGTTCATACAATATAAGTCTAGCAATGCACAAATAATACAAAACAAGTTCATACAATCTACGGTTTTTATACATAATGTACCGATATAACCTTTGTATTGTGTTTACAAATAAAAGGCTCATATTTAATTTTAAACTAATATACGGGAACAGGGATGAGGATTTCCCCCCAACTGGGGACGGGGAAACAAGGATGGGGGCGGGTATTTCTTTTAGCGGGGACGGGGACGGGATAAATGTTCGCCCCGTCCCCATCCCTGTCCCCACTCGGGGATTTATTTCTTTCCCCGTCCCCGTCTCCATCCTCATTGGAGACGGAGATTTTTCCCCAATGTGGGACGGGGCTCTATGTTTGGGTTAACAAAATTTGGTATGTTTGGATCAACAAAATTCAGTTCGATTTTGGTTTCGAATTGGATAGTTTTTGGTTCGTGGTGACTTTAGATTTGGTTGATCTTTAGTCCAATAAGCTTATTCTGCAAAGAAAAACTTTGGTGGGCTCATGTTGGGCTTAATTTGGGTTCATTAGGGTTTTTGGCCCACTTTAGCTCGACTGGGTATGGATTCGAATTATTCAGTTTGGATTTTAGATTTCGGGTTACTTTTGTCAAGTATACATGGTTCCCATATCCACAGTAGTTTTAATTGCATTTTTAACCAGTTAGATTTAAAATATTCACAGTAATTTTAACTACATTTTGAACTAGCTAAATTTAAATATTACATAAGACGAGTATGCTTCACTTAATGCTGTTAAAAAAAAAAAAAAAATCCGTTGAAGAGGAGGAAGATCTCTATGCTATTTTCACTGCGAGAGCTTTGCCTCTTCAAATAAAGTAGACTTATAGGAATGCCAAGGTAAGACCTGCGAAGGTAAGATCGGCACACCTGGATCTTCTCAGATTCTGCGTAAGCAGGACCCATATTGAAAATTGTTGTTTTTGTCTAAAACACTTGAGGAAGGGTGAGGGAGGAAAATGAATATTTATGAGAAACAGTGCTTTCGAAACAATCAACTAAAACAAGATTAGGAAGGATGGGGAAGGGGGAGGGGCAGTCACTTTCGCGTTCTAAAAGAAGAACATTCTTCGAGGATGTTCAGGCGGCACAGAAATAGGGGAGCTTGCCAGTGACTTGAAAGGAGCAGGGAGTCTTTTGCTTTCTAGGTCAACTCCTTTGTTGAGAAGCCTTGAAGCCTTGGGATCTGTCAGAAGGGTTTTTTGAAATGATTGGGAGAAGCCCGTCGCAATGATCGTAACATGAATCTTTCCACTGTAGCGATCATCCACAACAGCCCCGAATATTACGTTAGCTGATGGATCTGCCAAGCTTGTCACCACCTGAAAAAGCCACAGTTGGCATGTTAGTTAGTGACACTGAAGGAATATTAGTGATTTCAGTTTGTGGTAGGGGTCAAGGCCTGAGGGGAGCTGTGGAACAAATGAACTTCTTGCAGAATGGGCTTAGGCACTGAGTTATAGTTTTATGTTTGGTTATTCATTGTACAAATGGCCTATCGAGATGAAATCTACTTCCACACGAGGCGGTTTGGTGGAATGCGGGATGCTACTGTGTCTGTTACATGTATTCAGGAAATTTTCTTGGCAGACAAGACAAACTGGTTATTTATCCTGGACTTGTCTGTACTTAGGTCAAATTAGGGTTCATTGTCAATATGTCCAACAGCATCATGAAAATCCATGAATACTTAAAACAAAACTTCAGTTGGCTAGATTTGGGATATGTTAATTGGTAAGCATTATTTGGGCCTGAAATGAATTGGTCCTCGGTTTCGAGTGAGGCACATGGTGCAGGTCAGCTTTCGCGATGATACCTGAGCAAGCAAAGCAAAGTTCTCTTTAGGTCAGCTGTCAACTCAGTGCAAAAGACACAACAGAACCGCATCATAGGAAAAGTAGACAATCTAAAGAATAGTACCTGAGAGACCCTATTAACTTCTTGCAATGTTATGTCCTTTCCTCCAGTTATATTATATACTACACCAGTAGCAGATTGAATCGATGATCCGATAAACGGTGCCAAAGTTGCTTGCTCAGCTGCTTCTTCTGCTCTGTTCTTACCAGAGGATATGCCAACTCCAAGCATCGCTGTTCCAGAATCCTTCATGATGGCCTTCACATCTGCAAAGTCCACATTTACAAGTCCAGGAATCTGCAAGAAAGGGAATATAAAGGTGAAAAACTAGTCACTGATGTCCACAATGCAAAACCAATGATGAGAGAATCAGTCATATAAATCAAGAACTGGGTCTGTAGTCAGGATATATATGCCAACATGAAATATGGAGGGGGGGGGGGGGGCTCTGGGGGGGGGTGGTTTCAGATACAATGCAACCGTTAACTCCTGCTACTCCAAAATTTAGTGAGACCTGTACCCCCATTTGCACACTCAAATTCGCTACCAATTAGACAACTTGAGTTTTTCGCATCCTGAAACATCAAGCAATGTTAACAAAATCTTGTAACCTTGTGCTAGACATCTCCTCACATATGAGTCACTACCTCATCAGCCAGTGCAATAGGGAGTGAAATTCTGTATTTATCAAACGAAAACTCAACATACCATAATTATGTCTGAAATTCCTTGAACACCCTGACGAAGAACATCATCGGCCAACTTAAAAGCATCCTGAAGAGGAGTTTGCTCATCAGCCATATCCAGAAGACCATCATTTGGTATAATGATGAGAGTGTCAACATTGTTCTGCAGCTTTTCTATAGCTTCCAGTGCCTGAGGGGAATGCATAAGACGAAATATGAAGATTGAAAAATTGCCCTGTATTTAACTCATTGTGAAAGTTCGCACTTTAACATGCTATATATAAGAAAGGTTGATCAATGAGTTTCATTCAGCAGCTAGAAACAAAGCATAGTAGCTCCAAATCTCAATAATGAGACGACTTTTCAATTACTATGCTTGGAATGTATTAGTAGAGCCCCTTACCTGCACTGATCTTTTGCGCCCTTCAAAACTGAAGGGATAGGTGACTACACCCACAGTGAGACAGCCAGCTTTCTTGGATACTTGGGCAACAACTGGAGCGGCACCTGATCCAGTGCCCCCACCCATCCCAGCAGTTATAAACACAAGGTCTGATCCTTGGAGTGCATTTGCGATTGCATCTCTGGATTCTTCAGCAGCATTCTCCCCAAGGGATGGATCCCCACCAGTACCTGCATAACAAGTTATTTTAGTCAAAGAGGAGCACATACAACTGAGCAAATGAATATATGGGCAACATGGCTCCAAATGGCTTGATTCATATAGTTTATAATCTTCATGCCAATTCAGATAGTACTGCAGATTCTTCAAAAATGCAAGTCTTCTCCCCCAACGCCCCAACAAAACCCAAACTCAGGAATATCTTGCCTATTTCAGACCATAGAATTTTGGCTAAGATGAAGTGAACATAACTGATGTGTTTCATACACAATTACCCGGTCAAACAGCATGCAAATCTATTTTCAAATCACAAATGTTTAAATTCTCATATTAAAGGAACCAAATGGATATTCTTCATAACATAAAAAAAAGTGCCAGACCTAATCCACGGGTCAAAAGCTCTCCAATTTGGATTGGATTTTCTGCGGCAGAGTGCAACAATGCCTGTGCATCTGTGTTTATGGCATAAAACTCAACACCCTGAGAGACATTCATGAGGCATGAAAGTCGACATTGCAAGTTAGAATTGTGGAGGAAATTTTCATGAAGAGTCATTCAATGCGGTATGGTGAATAATCCATCATTAAGCTTCGTCATGAAGTCATTAGGCATGACAAAACTTGACAATATTTTCAAATAAATTGCCAATCCATGGTACATAATGAGTAGTCAAAACATCGACCCTCACATGCTAACATGGCCATACATATCAAATCTGAAAAGATAAAGTATATCTTATTGGTTTGGGAATTTCTATCCATTAAATGACTCAGATAGCTAACTGTTGCTGAAATTCCCATTGTTAAGATTCAATAGAAGCCAACACAAGCTGCAAAACTAATCTTGGCCATTAGTTTACAGTTTGTACAAAGATTTCTCAGAATTAAATGGTCAGATAGGAAAAAATAAACATCAACAATTTTCACAATAAATGATTAGCATAGAACAATTACATGCCAGCAAGTACAGGCGAAGTTTCCATAGACAATCTCTCTACAACAAAAGCTGAAACTGCAAAAATAACAACAATCTTCATTCACAAAAATGGTTATGAAGAATTTGCATTTTTGGGAATTAAGAGTTTTAAAACCATTCAAATACTCAATCTTCGAAATGCCATCATTAAGCATCAATAAGGAGGCTCTGAAATGACTATTATAATTGAATAGTTGACTATTGATCTTGATTTATATCCATTCAAGAGAGCAATTTCATACTCAATTAGTATATGAGATGGGTCACACTGCAGATGTGAATCCCTTTATCTAGCAGTCAGAGGCTACACTGGAAGGTCCCCCCCCCCCCCCCCCAACATCCAAGATAATCTCAGTGATTATTAAGGGTTCACATTAAAAAGCAGAAGCCCAATTACTCATACAATACATCATTGTAGAACAAGTACAAAGCAGCAATACAGTTCCCCGGGGAAAGAAAGAGGGGGGGGGGGGGGGAGGGTTCAGCTAATGCAGAAACAACAATCCCATCCCCAGAAGCAAGATACCACTTTCATTCATGAATGCCCAAAATCCCAATTCAACTAAATTAGAGTGGGATGCATTCACCAATCATGATATATACGAAATCAACTCACTGTGACTAACATCATAGCAATCTATAAAGAGGCCGGGGGGGGGGGAGATAAACCATGAATTGGAGCTCAAAAACGACATCTTTAAACACAGAACTAAGAAATGAGCTCCATTACCAAACACCCAAAATCCCAAATTAATCAAACAAACACAAATGGGTATCCATTAATTAGGTCTAAGTCAAAAAATTAGAGGAGGGCAGTGCGACCCACAGTCGGCATTGTCATTATTTACAGTCTAAAGCAGGAAAATATGGAAGAAAATAATATAATACCTGCAAACCACAACCGATCATGCGATTAACGGCGTTATTGCCACCGCCACCAACACCCACAACCTTAATCTTAGCAGTTTCCATGGCAATGGATGAGCAAAATACAGCATAAACTCGCCCATTTCTTTCGGGTGCTCTACGAGCGAAGGAAGTTCTGGAAAAAGAAGTGAAAAGTTTCTTGTTACAGAGAAATGGGGTGGGAATTGAAGGAGAAAACACCAATTCTTTGGCATTTGTGAGTCCAAAGGAAGCCATTTTCAAAACAAACAAATGATGCAGGACTTTTATCCATTAGCCTATTTCTTGGGTAGTTTGTTAGAGTTGGCTGGAGGTGAGGGAGAGATAGCGGGAATTCTGTTACAAGCAGGTTGCTAAAAGGGAAGTTGTAGGGGAAGGAGATCATCAGTAAAAGAATAATTCATCTACTTTCCACTTCTTTCTCTCTTTGCTGTCTATTACTCCTCCAAGCTGCACCATCCTCGAGGGGCTCTTCTCCATCTATCAGCCCCCTCCTGCATTGGTGTAACAATGGTATCAGAGCAGTGATTCCTGGAACGAAAATTTTTCCACTGTTCGATTACTTTTCGATTGATCTGCATCGCTCCAAATCATTACCAATCAATCAATCCCTCCCAAATCCTGGCCATAACTCGAAGCAAATCTAAGTCGCCCACCACCTCGGCTATCATGGAAGCCCAGCTAAAGACGTTTCTGGAAGAGCAGCTCGAAGCCCAGAATCAGAAGATCATTGAGCTGCGATTGGAACAGCAACAGATGTTCGAGAAAATGATGGCTGTATCACAGAGAGAGAGGTCGAATGAGGTAAATTCTGATGGTTCAAATTTTGATGGAAACAACTCAGGAAATGCCTTCAAATTTTTACCCAGAATTGAATTCCTAGTTTTTGATGGAACGAACCCTAGAGTCTGGATCAAAAAGTGTGAAAGATATTTTAATTTGTGCAAGATTCCTTGAAGCTTAACGGGTAGATTTGGCCTCTATACATTTGAAGGGAAGACCTGAGGTTTGGTTTACCAGCTATATTGCTGTCAAGAAGAATGTCGACTGGGATGAATTTATTGTTGATGTTTGTGGAAGGTTTAAGGAAGAGCTAGGTTGTAGA
Organism: Carnegiea gigantea; assembly: GCA_029747015.1. NCBI lineage: Eukaryota > Viridiplantae > Streptophyta > Magnoliopsida > Caryophyllales > Cactaceae > Carnegiea > Carnegiea gigantea. The sequence goes on from JAKOGI010000671.1 coordinate 334,878, forward strand.
GTTGTGGAGGATTTCAACAAACTGCAGTAGACTGGGGCTATTGATGAGTACCTTGAGAAATTTGAAGAGTTGAAAGCCTTGATGTTACAGAGAACACCAACCTTGCCAGATGTTTTCTTTGTGGATAGCTTCATTAGTGGCCTTAAACCACAGTTGAAGCCATTTGTGAAAGCTTTAACTCCAGAGTCTCTTCAGGATGCCATTACCTTGGCAAGACTGCAAGAGGAAGCTCTGGAAGCTGGGAAGGGCCCATACAAACCATCAGCTAGCAGTCCACCCCTATTAGCCACTCCAAAATCCACCTTCGTATCCCGTTCTACCAAACCCCCAATTACTGCTAGTTCCAGTGGCAGTGTTGCAAAGCCATTCAACCAAAATTTCAAAAATACAAGAGTCATTTCTACAGCTGAGAGGGCTGAAAAAAGTGCCAAGGGGTTATGTTACTTCTGTGACCAACCTTATGAAAGGGGTCATACTTGCTCGAACAAGAAGACGCAACTATTCTTGGTGGAGATTCCAGGGGAATCTAATGAGGATGATGAAGGGTATGACGGACCTGAAGGGGATGGTGAGCCAATTGGATTTGAAATGTTGGAGACCGACCCTTGCATTTCACTACAGGCTGTCAATCAGATGCAGGGATATCAAATAATGAGAATCACGGGTCACTATGGGCATAAGCCTATACAAATACTGATAGAGTCAGGTAGCACTCATAACTTTTTGGATGTGAACTTGGCCAAAAGGTTAGGATGTAAATTAGAACCTGTCAATTTGCAGCCTGTAGCAGTAGCTAATGGGAGGGAGTTGCAGTGTCAATATATATGTAAAAATTTCAGATGGAGGCTGCAGGGTACTGAATTCTGTGCAGATGCATTCCTAATTCCGCTGGGCAGCTGTAATGTGGTATTAGGGATACAATGGCTTAGCACCTTAGGAACCATTAAATGGAACTTTAAAGAGTTGAAGATGGAGTTTTATTTTGGAGGAAAGAGCCATGTACTGAGAGGTTTGAGAGGGCAGAAAGTCAGGTTGATTCAAGGGAAAGAATTGCCTAAAGCAATGACTAAGGCTAGCCACGTATGCATGTTGCAACTCATACCCCAAGAGAAAGAGCTCCAGCTGGAGGAAGGGATTGTTTTGCAAAACATGTCACTAGAAAAAGAAGAGTTACCGCCTGCAATTATTCAGCTTCTTCAACAGTTTGAAGACTTATTTCAAGACCCTAAGGGCTTGCCACCTAGCCGGGGGGTTTATCATCATAGAATCCCTCTCAAAGCAGATGCCAAGCCTGTCAATATCAGGCCTTATAGATATCCATTGAAGCAAAAAGACATTATCGAACAGTTGGTACAAGAAATGCTAGAGAGTGGCATTATTCAGCCCAGCAGCAGCCCTTTTGCTTCACCAGTGGTGCTAGTCAGTAAGAAGGATGACACTTGGTGGTTATGTGTGGACTACAGGGAGTTAAACAATCAGACTATCAAAGATAAATTCCCTATACCTCTGGTAGAAGAGTTAATTGATGAATTGGCTGGCTTGACAGTTTTTAGCAAGATTGATTTGAGAGCTGGCTATCACCAACTCCGAGTGGCGGATAATGATGTTTTTAAGACTGTATTTAAAACACACTCAGGATATTTTGAGTTCTTAGTCATGCTCTTTGGGCTAACAAATGCACCAGCCACATTCCAAGGTCTTATGAATCACATCTTTAGGCCTCTCCTCAAGAAGTTTGTATTGGTGTTTTTTGATGACATTTTGGTCTATAGCAGCTCTCTTCAGCAGCATATACAACATTTGCATCAAGTTTTTAGCATCATGCGAGTCCATTCATTAGTAGCTAAGAGATCTAAATGCGCCTTTGGAATCCCTAGAGTAGAGTACCTAGGCCATTTTATCTGTGAGGGCATTTCTACAGATCCTAGGAAGGTTAAGGCAGTGCAAAAATGGCCTGTTCCTAGTACAGTCAAAGAGTTGAGGAGTTTTTTGGGCCTCGCTGGATACTACAGAAAATTTGTCAAAGGGTATGCAGTTATTACTAAACCTTTGACACAATTACTCAAAAAAGGGGAATTCTGTTGGAGGCCTGAAGCTGAGATAGCATTCATTAAGCTTAAACAAGCTTTGACTTCAGCCCCTGTATTAGCCTTTCCTGACTTCTCCAAACCTTTTATCGTGGAGACAGATGCTTCCGCCACGGGTATTGGTGCTGTCTTAATGCAAGCAGGTCACCCTTTAGCTTTCCTTAGTAGAGCTTTGGGACCTAAATGGCAACAATTATCAGTGTATGAAAAGGAGCTACTGGCTGTAGTTCATGCTGTGCAGAAATGGGAGCAATACCTGAGGGGTCAGCCTTTTATTATATTGACTGACCAGAAAAGCCTCAAGTGGCTCTTGGAACATAAAGTTTCCACTCCTTTTCAGCAGTTCTGGCTGTCTACGTTGATGGGGTTCCAATATGAGATTCAGTTTCGAAGTGGAAAAGACAATGTGGTAGCGGATGCTCTCTCTCAGGTTGTAGGGGCAAAAATTTTAGCAACTACAATTTCAGCCCCTAATTCCAATATATTGCACCTGCTCAAACAAAGCTATCAAGGAGATGCCCGCTTGATGATGGTTATAGCTCAGTTACAGCAAGGAAAGAGAGTTTCCAATTATGTGCTACAGGATGGTTTGCTAAGGAGGAAAGGGAAGTTGGTAGTTGGTCCTGATTCAGAACTTAGACTTCAAATTTTGAAGTGGATGCATGACTCAGCCACTAGTGGACATTCAGGCAGAGAGGCTACCTTGAAACGGCTGCAACGACTATTCCATTGGAAGGGAATGACAAAGGCAGTTCACCAGTATATCAGGCAATGTGTGGTGTGCCAAAGCTGCAAATATGATAACAGTCCATGTCCTGGCCTATTGCAACCTTTACCTATCCCTAACGAGGTTTGGGTGGACATTTCTATGGATTCTATTGAAGGATTGCCTAAATCTTTTGGCAAGGAAGTGATATTTGTGGTGGTAGACAGATTCAGCAAGTACGTGCACTTAGCCACTCTAGCACACCCATTCTCTGCGGTGGATGTTGCTCAGGTTTACTTGGACAATGTATTTAAGTTGCATGGTTGGCCACAGAGTATAGTCAGTGACAGGGACAAGGTCTTTCTGAGTGAGTTTTGGGAGGCATTGCTTTCAATTCAAGGAACTAATTTGTTAATGTCCACTGCCTATCACCCTCAGACCGATGGGCAAACTGAGGTGGTGAATAGATGTGTGGAAGCTTACTTAAGGTGCATGTGCAGTGAGCATCCCAAAGAATGGAGTAAATGGATTCCCCTTGCTGAATGGTGGTATAATACTACCTTTCATACTGCCACTGACCTAACCCCTTATGAAGTGGTTTATAATCAACCGCCCCCTGTGCATTTATCTTATATACTAGGGGAAACTAAGGTTGAAGCTGTGGACAGGTCAATGCAAAGGAGGGAGGCCATGATTCAAGTTCTTAAGTTTCACCTTTTGAAAGCTCAACATAGAATGAAGGTACAGGCAGATGCTCACAGATCTGAAAGGGCGTTTAACATTAGGGATTGGGTTTGGCTTAAGCTGCAACCATATAAACAGCAGTCGGTTCAGCAAAGACCCAATCAGAAGCTCAGTCCTAAGTTTTATGGACCATTTCAGGTGATAGCTAAGGTGGGGAAAGTGGCTTATACACTACAGTTACCTCCTCATGCTCAGATTCATGCCACTTTTCACGTGTCTCAACTCAAGGGTTTTAGGGGGGTACTACCTGCTCAGCCACATATTCCCGGGTGGCTACAAGGGTCTGATGTAGATGCAGTCAGGATACCAGTAGCTATTTCAGACAGAAGGTTGGTCAAGCAAGGGAATGGAGCAAAGGTGAAGTACTTGGTCCAGTGGAAAGGTCAAGCTGTGGAAGATGCATCATGGTGGGATGCAGATGATATTGAGAGGAGGTTTCCGGGCGTAGCAATTTGAAGCATTTATTTTCAATTCATGTTTTCATTTTTGTTGCGTCTTTACTGTTGGATTAGCCGGTAAGGGGATTTATTTTTTTAAGGGGGAAGGAAACTTGATGCAGGACTTTTATCCATTAGCCTATTTCTTGGGTAGTTTGTTAGAGTTAGTTGGAGGTGAGAGAGAGATAGCGGGAATTCTGTTACGAGCAGGTTGTTAAAAAGGGAAGTTGTAAGGGAAGGAGATCATCAGTAAAAGAATAATTCATCTACTTTCCACTTCTTTCTCTCTTTGCTCTCTATTACTCCTCCAAGTTGCACCATCCTCGAGGGGCTCTTCTCCATCTATCAGCCCCCTCCTGCATTGGTGTAACAACAAAAAGGAAATATCTCCTGCTGCAGAATTTTGCAGGGAAGGGGGAGAAGTATGTGTGTGTGTGTGTGTGTGAGAGAGAGAGAGAGAGAGAGAGAGAAGAGGAGACTTTGCCGGGAGAATCGGTTTTGATTTTGGTTTTGGTTTTGGTAGAGAAATACCAGGTTTTTACTTGTTAGGGCTTCAGAGTATTTTTTTTTCCCCTTTTCCTTCTTTTTAACTAGGCTAATTTCTTTCTTTTAAAAAAAAATGCAAATTACCATTCTAGTTTCAAATTTGTATTGTATGAGGTCCTGTATCTTTAAAAAAATTAAGATAAATATAGCTAATATACAATTAGGCCATGTAAGAGTTTTCAAAAGAAAATGAAATTATTTCTATCACATTTCTACTATCAATGTAGATGGATGTGTTAATGAGTTTATTATGGCACACAAGAGTCGAGACATCCCAAACTCAAATAGTACCTGATACCTCATATTATTTATCTAATTATCAATATTTCTTTACCTGTTCATCCCTTCTCAGATGAATAGTGTTGGATCCTCGCTGATAATGATCATTTCTCAACAAAATTACCTAGTTGTGTCATGATCTTGATAGATCAACTACCTGGAAAGGAAAGTGGATTTGGAAGACCAATATTCCACCCAAGTTGAAGATTTTCTTATGGCAAGCTTTCCATAATGGCCCCTCCCATAGAGGTATATCCTTTAAGAGAGGAATGAGTTTAGAGACACTTTGTCCTCTGTGTCGGGAGAGGGGAGGGCGCATTAAGATATTTGACCATCTTTATGTTCATTGCCCCTATGCCAAGAAGACATGGATGCTAGCACATTTTCATCAATGGATTAGAGAACTTGCTATACCACGCAATACCAATGGGCATAATACACTACTTCTCCTCCATTCCTCCCTTAATAAGATTATGCTCCATAAAGCCACATATATCCTTTGAAGCATGTGGAAGGAACGCAATGTCACCATTCTCAAGCAAAAGTTCTTCAACCTAATCCAAGTAATCATTAGAGTAAAAAAAAAGTAAGTGCCGACTGGAGACTAAGAAAACATTTAGAGGTTATGTTCTTCGTGATTAGAGAGGCCATCTTCTACAAGCAGGGCCACCAAAACTTTGGGACAAATTCAATCATGATTGCAGAAGCTATGATGTTGAGATGGGGTTTCCAAGAAGCATGGTACAAATTCATAGAGATTGAAGGGGAAAATAAAACTGCCCTCAATGCATCCTTCATTGCAAATTGACTATCTCTTCAGAGATATCAAAATCTTCATGGAGTTTACTAGAAAAATTTTCCTCTAGTATATATTCCGTGAAGCTAATAGAGTTGTAGCCTGGACGGCATGAAAGGGTCATATTTGTTCTCACTCCACTATTTGGTGGTTTAGCTGTTGCTCTTCTTTCCAAATCATTCTGTTGGATGACAAATTGAGTAGATCCCTTATGAGAAGGGCGATCTAAATTTTTATGTATTTACCTTTTTTCAAAACAATAAAATCACATATCTATGAGGGATTACAGTGGGTCCTGGACCCTGATCAAAATTAGAGGGTCTGAGTCCAATTAAATGAGAGTCAACCGTCTTAAGTAGGTGTAGATCCAAGGGAAGTGGATCCAGTCTGGGTCTGAATTTTTTAGATCCAGATCCAACCTGAGATCCATTTGAGATCCATTAAATTTTTTGTAAAAAATATGACAAAGGTAATTCGCTAAAGTAATTCCAAACTAGTAAAATCTAAAGTCACTTTCTTTTATACCGGCTGTAAAAGAAGACATATTTTGTTATGTTTGTTTAAAAGTTGATAAATTTTGTGTTTGTAGTTTGTATTAAAACATTATTTTTGGTGTGTAAGGCGTAAGAAAGAATAGTTAATTACGGCATATGTTTAGAAGATTTTTTTTTTTTAATTAGATATCATAACTTCTAAATTTAATTATTTGTCTCTAAAATGTGGTAATTCATGTTAGGATGAGAAAAACAGTCAAGATTCGTGGACTTGTTAGACCCATAGGGTCTGGGTCGGGGTCCCATCTTTCCAGACCCAACGGGTCTGGGTCCATCTGGACTCGACCCATCGTTATCCATAATATCAGCACATTATCTATTTAAAAATTTTAACTCTAAAGTATTTTTGCCAACATACATTTGTTCAAGTGATTAGTACTTGTTGTTCTTATGTAAGATATCATATCCAAGACCTGTGCGTCGAGAAAACCTATAATGAAAAAGTTATGCCCCCAATCGACTTCAGTAAAATAAAAGATTTAAGACCCCAAAAACGAAAATCCTAAAGTATTTTTTTATTTTATCGTATTTTATTGGACTCTTGTTCTTCGCCATGGACTGGAAACATCCAACCACACCCCCAAAATTTCTTAATAGAAGAAAGACAATATTGTAGACAACTTGATTATGAAGAATAAAGATGTTCAAAATGGTTAAACTTACAATACCTTTTTTTTCTTTTTGGGCTAAATAAACTTGTAGTGCCTATCCTTGACATAAAAGGTATTGCAAATACCACAAGATTTTTTTTTTTGGATATACAAATAATAGTCCAAGATAACTATTACTATAATAGAACTCATTATTAATTTTGATCGATATTACTCACTATATTTAATCAAATGAAATGAGTTTAATTGTTTGCCTAATATTTGTATTTCCTGCATTATCTAAAATTGTTAGCATATTAAATAATATTGCTAGGTGTGAACGCAAATATTTTTCAAAATCACACAAGCACTTTTGACATAAAATAAGTTATCTCAATTTGGAGGATCTCAATTCATGAAAATTTTCTCTAAGTTGAGTTGATCTCGTGAAATAAATAAATTTTTGCTAGTTGGATTAGGCTGGCCCACCCAATTCATGCCCGTACATGGAACAAAATTTACTTTGCTAGAACTTGGTATTTCATCCATACACGAAATCCAAAAGGGATGACTACATACTACTTTTTTTTTGGAAATAAATTTTTTGAAATAAATTTAAAAAGATGAACTAAATCCTACTTCACAACAAAACAGTTCGAAGAAAACCTGATGATTATCTGAAATTATTAAAAAAAGAATGCTTATCATATGAAAGTATCCATGTATTATCATCTCATGTTGTCAACGCTTGTAAAAAGTTCTTGAAACTATTTGGATCAAGGATCCAAACTAGAACAAACATAAACAATTTTGTATAACAGTAGCCTAATTTGACAACATATCTCATTCCTATACCAAGCAAAATTATCTAATAGAATGTGACCAAATCTCAGAAAAGAATCTCTTCAGGAAAAGCACATCATTTCTTCTACGAGTTGATGATTATTCATCCAACTAAGAGCTCCAACAATTCAAGTGAGATATAGTACAGATCAGGGAAAAATCGAATTTCGATGTTCCCAGGAGTTATAGGATTACATAAAAATCCACTTGGAGAAAGTATCCCCATTAAAGGGCTTTGAGTGAGTTTCTTTGGTTGATATTCTGCAAAACATAAACATTTGATTTCTAGAAAGGCACTGTTTCCTAATTATTTGCTGATAGAAGTGGCTCAATCCCCTTCATTTAGGAGTCGATTAATGAAGGACTTCATCTGTGCAAGATATACCATAGCCATTAGCCCCCATACACACACCAAAAGAAGAAGAGATTCACATTTAGCAAATGATGATCAAAATACCAAATTTATCACATGGCAAACACCACAACTCTGTTTTGATAACATGGAAGCCTGGAAGGGAATGCAATACAAGTTAGGTTAATGAAGGACAAGAACACTAAGGTTAGGTAATACTATCACAGTAAGGCGAATGGTAAGACTAAGAGTGACATATTAAAATTTAAATGGGCATAACTTATGTTTTCTTTTAAAATATTTCAATGCAGTGATTTTTTTAAGGTGCGGATTAGTGGGTTGCGCTAGAGGGTTGGAACATCAACCATAATAAAAGCCACATTAAAGTTGGGACTCTCATTCTGATGATTGGATCAAATTGTAGACAAAAAAAGAAGGGGATCTAGACCCTTCATTTTTGCATATCAGACGGATTGAATTAGGTGGATCCTTGACTCTCAAGTCATTTCTAATCCTACTATAGTATTTTAAGTAAACTAATATCTCACATCAACTTCTGTTCCTATGGCTGTGACATATGGTGGAATAGCCCTTGTGCCCCTTCTTCATCTACTTCCTCGTCTTAAAATCCTAATTTTCATAATTACTTTTTTTTTCTAATCTTTCATATAATTGAGATTATTATTTTTAGTTATATTTTTTAGTAATATTTTAATATAAATTTATTGACAACCATGGATTCTAGAGAGAAGAAATGTAGGTGTTTATATATATATATATATATATATATATATAATATATATATATATATATATATATATATATATATATATATGTATATGTATATGTATAGAGAGAGAGAAGACGATATAGCTCATATTCTATTGTTATAGCCTCTCCCTATCCTCATTGTATTTATATACAATCCACAAAAATGAGAACATAAAAAGAATATAGAACACAACCTAGCACCTCTACCCAACTATGGATCCACATACTAACAAACCAGATGCCTGATAAACTGGCAAGCTAACTAACAAGCTAACTAACTTCTTTCTTCAACACTCCCCCTCAAGTAAGACGCTAAAAAAGACATGAAGCTCCCAACTTGGATAATAGCTTCTAATGCTAATCAACATACACAATCTTGGTCAATATTTATCAGCTTGTTATAATTTGGCAGAAACACAGCTAGGACTGATAATACCTGCCTTCATTTGATCCCTCACAATATCACAATCTATTGCTGTGTGTTTTGTTCTCTTATGAATACTGGATTGACTATAAATATCTAATGCAACTCGGTTGTGACATCAGAGACCAATTGGAGTCAATTATCTGAATCTCAAATCCTTGAATAGCAGCAGTTACCAAACAACTTCATAACAAGTTAGTGCCATTGTTTTGTATTCTGCTTCAGCTGAGGATCTTGCAACAATTTGTTGCTTCTTTGATTTCGATGAAATTGGTGAATGTCTTGACAATATGCAAAAGCATATAGTTGATCTTCTAGTTGATAGACAATTAGAGCCGAATTTGAGTCATAAAATACAGCCATATGAGTTGCAAAGCTACTAGCCATAAGTATGATACCCTCCCCTGGAGCACTCGTCAAATATCTAATCGCATTTAGTGTTGCTGTCATGTGATCTATTGTAGGACACTAAATAAATTGACTTAAGACCTGGATAGTATAGCTAATATATAGCCTAGTAATTGTCAAGTATATTAATTTTCTAATCAATCTCTTATATCACCCTCTTGCAATGGTTTTCTTTGCTCCTTGTGAGCATCAAATCTGCATCCATTGGAAGTATTAAGACTGAAGCATTAACCATTTTAGTTTCTCTAGTCAGATCCTCCACATGCTTCTTTTGAGAAACAAATATCCCTTATGATGTTCTCACTATCTTAAACCTAAGAAAGTATCCTAGTTCTCACAGATCCTTCGTATAAAATTATGAACTTAACTGCTGCTTTAGCTTCAATATCTCTTGCTGATAACTACCTGTATTTACCATATTATCAACATATGTCAATATAATAGGGAAGTTGTCACTAGTCTGCTTTGTAAACCGTTGTCTTAGAGCTTGTTTAAGCCCATATGAAGACTTGAGCAGCCTACACACTTTACCACTCCCCCGGTTGCAAAAGGCTGAGTTCATAGTGATATTTTGCTTCCTAGGCCTTCAAATCCTACAGGTAATTTCATGTAAACTTCTCAAATAAATCTTCATGTAAAAAGGCATTAGATATAACCATCTGACATAGTTGCCAACCTTTAATAACTACTATGGTTAATAATGCTTTGACAATGGTCATTTCAGGCACTAGGGCAAAAGATTTCTTGAAGTATACACTCTCTTATTATCTATTGTCTATTTCCTTGAATAACGACTCCTGCCTTATATTTGTTGATAGTGCCATTAGGGCTAAATTTAGTTTTATAGAGCCATTTATAGCCAATTGCATTTCTTCTTGTGAGCAAAGTGGTAATTTCTCAAGTATAATTCTTTTCTAAAGCTTCTAGCTCTTGATTTATAGCCTACAAAGGTCCTTTGCCGCTATTAAGGTCACGAGGAAAGGCTAGCACTTAGTCTTGACATATGTAGCTGTAACAAGGTTGGTTGCAGTAGATGATTGACCCTTGAATAGGATATAATCTTGCATCCATGTTGGTGGTTCGTAAGTCCTTGAAGACCTTCTGAGAGGTGACATGCCGTTGCTAAATTCTATGACAAATTCAATTGCCATTTTTAAAATCACATTATTATGTTTTCTTTAGGATGTGAAGATTGCATAGAATCACTTATACTGATGTCGTTTGAAATAGATAGGTCCTCTTTATCCCAGTTATAATCTATAAAGTTTGGTAGAATAGTTGATGTGACAGAGTGTTGCCTAGGATTGGGTTGCATATACTGTTGTCTACTCTTTGCGCTAAAAAGAAATGCATGTTCTATAAAGTGAACACATCTAAATGCAAACACTTGACTTGTGAGCAAAGTCAGTAATGTATAATCCTTTTGAAGTTGTAGGTGCCCAAGAAACACACGAGACACCCCTTTAAGAGCTACTTTGTCCTTAGTTCTATTGGGATTAGCAGAAAAGTCAAACACCAAAAGACCCTAAGCTTGTGATAATCTGGCATTTTATGCAAAAGCATTTCATATGTTGTTTTATTCTCTAGAATAGAAGTAGGCATCCTATTGATGAGATGAGGGGCAATTAAAACACCATATCCCCAAAAAGAGACAGGAACAGATGCTTGCATTCTCAAAGCTCTTGCAACCTCTAAAATGTTTTTATGTCTTCTCTCTGCTACTCCATTTTGCCGCGGCCTATCCATTCATGTAATTTGATTCATTATACTCCAGGTATTGAAGAAAGCCTAAAAAGGCCTTGAGTCAAACTCTAAGGCATTATCATTTCTCAAGATCTTGATGCTACTTCGAAACTAGAGATAGGGGAATGGAACTTAGAATCACATATCTAGGTTTAAAACATTTTGAGAGTTGGCAAGAATGGAGAAAGAGTCGGATACGAGAAATTAGAATGAGGGGCTTAGGGTGTATACTGGGTTATGATGCTTTTATATATAGGAATTATTGGTCCAATGATAGCAATATTACCGAAATACCCCTCCTTGTTAAGCCAAACAAAATTTCTGAATATTTTAAAAAGAGAAATCAGGGAACATGGCCAAACATTGCCCCTGTCGCCATTCCCTATCCCTGTTTAGGGAACAAATTTTCTCCCCATCCCTAGTAGGTGGAGATTTTTTCCCAATTTAGTTCTAGATCCCATTAGGGATAGGGAATCTCCGCCCTATTGTTATCCCTATGACCAGCTACAGACTTGTCGCTCACTACAAGCCGTGTACTTATTAATCTAGTATCCTAGCTTCTCCAGCTTAGTGTATCCTTGTTGTCTTCCAATGCCCTTAAGCATTTTGGTAGCAAAATCCTGCAGCAAGAAGAAGTTTCGTTAAAACTCTACTTTTCAATTGCTATCCTTTGCTAATTTTAAAAGTGATAACAAATTGAGTTTGAATGTTGGCATGCACAAGACATTCTTCATGACCAATCCATTTACCACCTTTGTCTGCCCTATATGACTTGTTGGAACGAACCTTCCATCAGGCAGGTTTACACTCGGTTTAGTTAAGGAAGGTTTTGTATTAAACAAATGATTACACATAGATGTCGTATGATCTATGATCCCTGTGTCTATGATCCATTCTTTTGAATTAAAAAAACACATCAGTTAAAGACATTAATAGTGAAATTCAGCTCGTTCTCATTTGCGCTTTTTGATCTGCTTATTTGTGGAAGAAGCTTGAACAATTGCTTATTTTGATGGTAAGACAATGATTGTGATCCTTCATTAGTAGATTATGAGCTTTCTACATATAGTGCTGCTCTTCTGTCACCAAATTGATTGAACCTGCCATATTTTAAAGTATTATATCCATCTTTTCCTCCCTTCTTATGTCGTGGATGTTTCTTACCCTTTGGATGTCATTTTGTATATCCATTTAGCTCCCAACATCTATCCTTTTGCCCCTTGTTTCCAAAATTATCACATCTGACTTCATACTTCTTGTTGAGTAAGGCTGATAATTCAGTTTGAGGTTTAACATCAGTCAAGAGTTCACTTTGCATCTTTTCTTGCTAAAGCATACCACAAGCTACCTTAACACATGGTAAGGAAGTCACTAGTAGGATTTGACTACTTTGAGCATTATACTCATCATCTAGTTTATTCAAGAACTAAAACAACTTATGTTCTTCTTGTTACTTTGCTAAGGCCTTCAGAAAAGTTGTTATTTCCTCTGTCACGGTTGTGACTTTAGGACGAATAAGTAGATCGCCTGATTCCAACCAAATACACCTCATTTTTTTAATAATAATTTGAGATTGATCCTCCATCTTGTTTCATAGCATACACTTTCTACTTCCTTAAGTCATTACCTAAACAAAATCTCTTTTCAATTTGCAACCAAACTTCCCTAACTGATTGAATGTACAACACTGATCTTGCAATAGTGTGAGGGATTTCATTCATGATCCAAGTATAATCAAATTATCACAAGCATCCCCCTTGTCTATTTTTACAAGGTTATCAGAAGGTCGAGGTAGGGTTCCTTGCACAAATACAAGCTTCCTCTTAATTGAAAGCTTAATTGCCATAGATCTATGCCATGTTATGCAATTCTTATATCCAATCAGTTTATCTTCAATAGTCAAAGATGAAGGTCCATCAGAAGGATGAATAAACAAGGAGTTTTGAAGCCCGCTAGAATTAAAGTCATTTCGCTAATTTCTTTCGGCTGATATTTTGAAGAAACTCAATGATTAAGCAGCATAAACTCAAGGTCTAAGCTTTAAATCTCAATTTATGTAGTCTTGATCATTATGAAATGAATTAATGAATTTGTAACGCCTCGGCCCTCCCGGATTACGGGCAATCACCAAGAACGATTTCAAAGATCGTCGACTAGCCTACAAATCACTACAAGCCTTTCCGACATGCTTAGTCCTCACTACATGCTACCCAATAAACTTCTCAGGAAGTCACCTATCATAAAATTTCTCTACAGTAAATACACTTAATTGTGTTGTTCATAAAAGTGGGCTTCTCGAAAAGGAAGGTGCACTTTTGGTAATATAGATAGTCACATCAAATCCTTTTAAGTCATACTTGGAGCGTTATAGAATCAAAAAATCAAATAGCAAAATATCGAAATGAATTTGATTTGAGGCTTGATCAGTTGATGATACAAATAAACTAATCGATCAAACAGAAATCTAGAGGGATTTAAAGCATGAAGCTCTTATGCTATGTTGACAGCCGTGGATTCTGGAGAGAAGAAATGTAGGTGTTTATGAGAGAGAATAGGCCAAGATGATAGCCTTATATCTGTTATTACGATATTTCCTCGGCCTCATCTAGTTTATATACAATATGTAGAAATGAGAAGGAAAGAAAAATACATTGTAGAAATGGGAAGAAAAGAAAAAGAATCTGAAGTATAACTCAGCATTTCTAAGCAACTATGGACCTGCATGCTAATAAACGATCTGCCTCAGAAACTAGCTAGGTAGCTAGACAACTTCTTTCTTCAACAAGTTTTAACATGTTTCTCTTATTTTTGTAAGCGCTAATGCAAGATCTTTTTCTCAGCAATACTATAATTTATAGCAATATTGCGATCAAATTTATTCAACCAAAAAGTATACCTGTTTTGATACTTTATGATTGCGTGAATATTCTTAAACTGTTAGATTTATTGTTGTTATTCTATTAGAGGATAAGCCGATAGGGGAGTTAATGCTGCGTATATAACGTGACCTAGTAAAGTGTTTTTCCCTTTAAGTATAATCTATTTTGTCAAATGAATTCATACTTAATTTGCGAACGTTTAAAAAAAATGCACTGATGATGAGGGATTGTGGCCAAACTAGCATTACAAATTTAGAGCAAATGCATCTATACTTAACATCAGTTAAAGTTTAATTGATGCTCGGCTCTGATCTTATTAGAAGGTTCTTGATAAAATTAAATTTGAGGCAGTAAAAAATTGCTCTTCTCATACACATATGGCTGAATGGGCATGATTTGTATTACAAACCATGCACACTTTTAATGGAAACTACAACCTTAGCTTATCTAATAAGGAAACTACAATCTTGGCTTATCTAATAAGGAAGATGAATAACTACTAATAAGAAACTAGATACAAAAGATATGTGAAGATATATTCACAATATATTTGAGATTTTATCTCCTTAACATTCCCCCTCAGGGTGGAGTATGAGGATCAACCATATCCTGTTTTTCTTGTAGAAAATTAAAATTTTGTTTCCCACGTGCCTTAGTAAAAATGTCTGTAACTTGATACTTCGAAGGTACATAACCACTAATAAGGTCACCGGAAAGTATTGTTCTCTTACAGAGTGACGATCAATCTCAATGTGCTTGGTTCTTTCATGAAACACTGGGTTTTTTGCAATGTGTAGGGTAGCTTAATTGTCACAAAAGAGGCTCATGGGTTTGTCCAAAAATATCCCTATAGCCGCTAAGAACGATTTCACCTAAATCAGCTCACTAGTTACAGTGGCCATTGCTCAATATTCCGCTTCTGTGGATGAACGAGACACCGTTCCTGACTTATTTGTCTTCCATACAATTGGAGAGCCTTCAAGGGTGACAAGATAGCGTGTGAGAGAATGTCTAGTAAAAGGACATGCGCCCCAATCAGAGTCGCAATAAGCAGTAACTTGCAGTTTTGAGTCACTACATAATAAAATACCTTACCCAGGATTTCCATTCAAATATCTCAAAACTCTACGAGCTGTCTCCATGTGATCTTCCTTGAGATCATGCACAAACTAAGAAAATAAGTGAACTACATATGAGAGCTCCGGTCGAGTGATAATAAGATAAATTAGTCATCCTACTAATCGGCGATGTTTAGTAGGATCGTGCAAACACTTTCCCGAATCCAGTGCAAGTTTTTGATTAGGTTCAATGGGGAAATCCACTAGTTTTGATCCCAAAAGACCACACTCATCAATTATCTCTAAGGCATATTTTAATTGGCATAAGAAAAGACCTTGAGAATTTCATGCAACTTCAATTCCCAAAAAATATTTAAGAGCACCAAGATCTTTAATATGAAAGCATTTATCTAAATATGCCTTAAAGTCTTCACATAGCTTGGAATCATTACCTGTGAGAATGATATCATCCACATAGACAAGCAACACCATAAATTTTCCACTCTTGTTGTAGGTAAAGAGTGAATAATTTGCATAGGAGCAATTAAAACTATATTCCAATAGTTTTGATGAAACTTTTGCAAACCACTAACGAGGGGCCTGCTTTAAACCGTAAAGAGACTTACATAATTGACACGCCTTGTTTAGATTAGATGTGTGAAAAACAGGTGGCATTGCCATATAAACTTCCTCGTTGAGATCTCTATGCAAAAAGGCATTATTCACATCCATTTGATGTAAATGCCATCCCTTTGCCAGGGCGACTGCAAGAAATGTTCTCACGCTAGTCATCTTTGCTACGGGAGCAAATGTTTCATTATAATTGAAACCTTCTATTTGCTCATCTCCTTTCATCAGCAGATGAGCCTTGTATCTTTCTAGGCTTCTATTAGCTTTGTAGTTGACTCGAAATACCCATTTGTAGTTAATGGGCATTTTCCCAGGGGGCAATTCTCCAACATTCTATGTGTTGTTTGGTTCGAGGGCTTGTATTTTCTTGGCCATTACATCTCTCCATTTTGGTTCCTTCACTGCCTCATGGAAAAATCTGAGTTCCACAATCTTAGTAATAGCAGCTAAATAACATCTATGCACATTTGAAAATTTATCGCAAGCAACATAATGACCTATGGGATACGGTTTACCTGAGGAGACTTTATAGAGTGGAAAGGAAGCCGTTGTGGATGAAAAGGGGTTCGTTTAGGTTGGCTGAATAGTAGAGATAATCTTGTAGATGACCCAGGACATTCTGAGCTCGTTTTTCCGGTGATGGAGCTATTGGTCCAGTACTCCCTCTGTCTGCTAAATTGCTACTTCCAGGCAACCCGCCCATAAACTCTGAGCCATGTGGCCTACTGGCATTGTGCTGCCTAGCACTGGGCTCATCATCACACGGCCCGTTGGCCTCTACAGTAGCATGCGGCCCGCTCACATCTTCAATCGGGCTCTGCTTCCGGATGGGGGGGGGGGCCAAATTGCTCACCAATAGCACTTGCTTTTGGTTATGGTGCTGCTCTAATCTGATTTGGGTAGCGAGGTATCAAAATCATCTTCTATGAACATAGTTTCTTGTTGCCCAACATAGTTTCTTGTTGCCCAAACTTGGATGTCTCATAATTTTGTTGTGATTTATTTTCAGCAAAAGGATAGATACCCTCATGAAATATCACACCTTGACTGATGAAAATTTCCTCCGTTTCTAAATCATAGACCTTCTATCCTTTCTTTTCAAAAGGATAGCCCCAAAAAAAGCATCTCTGACTTCTAGCACCAAACTTATCTTTAGGTCTTTGGAAATTATAAGCATAACATAATGATCCAAATATGCGCAAACGACTATAAGAAGGCTTATGATCAAACAAAATCTCATAAGGGGTATTCCCTTTAAGAACGCTTAAGGGGGTTCTATTGATCAAATAAGCGGCCGTTAGGATGCATTCTCCTCAAAAATCTATTAGAAGATGAGCTTGAAATCTCAAGGCGCTTGCAACATTAAGGATGTGGCGATGCTTTCTTTCAACCCCACCATTTTGTTGAAGAGTATCAATACAACTTGCCTGGTGAATAATTCCTTTCTCTCAGTAAAGCCTTTTCATAGGTTTAGATGAGAACTCATGACTATTATCACTCCTAACAATTTTTACTTTAGCATCAAATTGTGTGTCAACCATAGCACAAAAATCCATGAAAAGTTGTGGCGCCTCACTTTTCTCGTTCATTAAATAAGCCCAAACTCCCCGGCTAGCATCGTCAGCTCTGATAAGAAAATATTGACCACCCAAAAATGACTTAACATGATATCCACCCCACATGTCATAGTGAATAATATTAAAACAGTTCATTGCTTTATTTTCACTAATAGGAAAAGACATACGAGTTTTGTTTGTCACGTAAATACACATCACATAATCCATGTTTGCTTCTACTACTACCAATAATAGATAAATTTGATAAAGCATGACTTGATGGATGCCCCAATCTACAATGCCATATATCGTAGGAATCCACCTTGTTAACCTGAACACTTGCCGGCAACGAGTGCTTCAAGTAATAAACTCCTCTTTGTGGCTCACCAACTTCAATCGAGCTCCTCGCAGTAAGGTCTTATATCACGCACAACTGGTTAGTAAATGTTCATCGCAGGAATTTTTATCAATTAATTGTGCTATAGATATTAGGCTACAACTTAGTCCGGGAACGAATTGAACAACACATGATTTAATTTCAACTTTGAGTTTGAGGAGATCGATCCTCTTTTTGTGGCCAAGGTTTCAAACCCATTAGGAAGTTCAATGAGTATGGGCTCTATATCACGCATATCATTCAAGCATTCCAAGAGACACGTCATATGACATGAAGCTCCAGAATCCAGCAACGATATTTATTCCTTACACGATAATTTTTTGTGGTTGGACTTCAGAGTCTTAATGACACTCAAAAGTCGTTGTACCTTTTCGGGAGTAAACCCGGTCTATGCTGCTGCTGCTGCGTGTGTCTCCTTGCCTGCCCCGAATGCGTAGCCATGCTACTATGCACCGAAGTTAGTCTGGCAGCATACGATGCCTTGTGCCCATGCCATCTGCCCGTGCCATTACAGCCTCTTCCTCGGCCACTGCGAGCTCTTACCCTCTTCCGCCGTGGCCTCCACAATTACTCCACCTAGGTGGGTAACCGATCAGTTCATAGAAATTCGATTCCTTGTGCCTAATTTTCTGCAGTGTTTACAGCTCACTCTCTCGGTTTGCATTGAGCTAGGTCGATTGATGTGTGAGACAGCGGAGACTGCCATGGTTCCCTACCTCGCGTTTTGGGTTATCATCACTTTTTTATAGTTCTCCTTGTGTTGAACCATATTGAATATGTTGTCGATTGAGAGAAGCACGCCAAGAACGAAGATCGGACTTCGGATGGTCGAGTAATCCTCATCGTTAAGACCCATCAAAAATTGATGAACCTTCTTCCCTTCATTCATCTTGGCTATTTTCTTAGCCGCATCGCAGCTGCATTCGGGAATCTTGACACAATTGTCAAGTTCAGTCCATAGGCCCATTAGCCTTGAAAAAAGAATCCACCACTTCTTATTTGTTTTTCTTGCATGATGCTATCTTGGCTTTCAGTTGATGAATGTGTGCAGTATTAGGAACAACATAGCATTTTTGAATGTTATCCCATATCGCTTGGGCTGAGTCTATGTATACAACGCTTGTGTGAAACTTCAGATCTATCACGTTTAAGATCCATGATGTTATCATGCAATTGACAATTTCCCACACATTAAGTTCTTCTGGATCCATGCCTGGTTTATTCGTTGGCTTTGTTGTGGATCCATAAATAAACCCAAGCTTGTTTTTGGCTTTCAAAGCAGTTCTCACTGCTTTCTCCCAGAGACCATAGTTCTTTCCATTGAACTTGATCGATGTTATCACGGTCCCGGGTGAATTAGATGGATGAAGAAAGTATGGGGACTTGCTATCTATGCTAAACTTTTTGGGAGTGTTTCGTCCTTGGTCATGGCGTGGATGGGAAGAAGCTAATTATTTTTTTTTTTTTTAATGGTTTAGGACTATTGTGATACCATGATAAAACCAAATTTGAAGTAGTCAAAAATTGTCCTTCTCATATATACACATATGGCCAAATGGCCTTGCTTTATATATTACAAACCATGCACACTTTTAAGAGGAAACTACAACCTCAGCTTATCTAATAATGACACTACAACCTTAGCTTATCTAATAAGGAAGGTGAGTAACTACTAATAGGAAACTAGATACAAAAGACATGTAAAGATATATTCATTATACATTTGAGATTTTATCTCCTTGATAGTTTTTAGAGCACCTACATTGGTTGGATCACGATCCAAAAAGGTGGTTCACGGTTCAAAATATCATCTGCATCAATGATCCGCATGGCTCGCCCTGCGGTCTGGCTCCTTGTGGTGATTCGCTCACAACTTTTTTTTTCCTTTTTTTTGGTAAGCACATTAATGAATAGTACAAAATAAAAGGCTAAAAATAATTAAATATGTTTAAATGTGGGTCCATGAGTAATATTTTATTTGATGATTTCAGTTGGGGATCTATTTGATGCAGAAGAGAGAGAAAAAAAAATAGATTGTAGGATGATGAGGAAGGTATAGATCCCTACTTATGATCCAAAAATATAAATCACTAATACAAGTGCTCTTACATATGGATGTGATATAGATGTCATAAGGTTTTTTTGTTAATGATTTTTAATTCTCTGAAAAAAAATTATAGAATTCTTTTTCCTCCATTTCTGCTAAGGTTTGGGGAGAGGTGGAGGAGGCAAGATTTTGTTTTTTCCACAGACAAGTCAACTCTCATAGATTTTTGTGTTTCTTTAAGAAACAAAATGAATGTCTAACATTTTCCAAAGTTTAATTACTTTTATTCTTTTTTCCCTGCTATACTCGAAGCTGATTTGAATTCTTGTCCAAATTATACTTTTGCTTAAAATTAATTATCACTAATTTTCAGCGCATATAATTCATTCTTTTAAATCGCCAAGCTTTCATTTAATCAGATAAGAAATACTATTATTCTGTATACATACATACATACATACATACATACATATATATATATATATATATATATATATATATATATATATATATATATATATATATATATAATATATTAATATATAGATATATATATAATATATATATATATATATATATATATATATATATATAATATCTATATTATATATATATAATATATATATATATTATTACATACACACAACACACACACACCCACAACCACACACACACACACACACACAACACATATATAATATATATATATATTATATATATATATATATATATATATTATACTATATACTATATATATATATAGGTGTGTGTTATATACATATATATGTGGTATATAATATATATATAATATATATATATATAATATATATATTATATATATATATATATATATATAGATTATTATATATATATTATAATATATATAGATATATATATTATAGATCTATCTATCTATATATATATATATATATAATATATATATATATATATATATAATATAGATATATATATATATATATATATATAAATTATATATATTATATTAATAAAAAAAAAACTCTATCTATCTATCTATATATATATATAGAGATAATATATAGATATATATATATATATGATATATACATATATCGTATATGTATGTATATATATGTGTGTTTGTAATATATCTCTATATATATATATATATAGATATATATATATATATATATATATATGTGGGTGTGTGTGTATATATATATATATATATATATTAATATATATATTATATGTATTTGTAGATATATCGATATATATTATATATATATACTATATATGTATATATATATGTATGTGTATAATATGTAATGTGTGTATTTGTGTGTGTGTGTGTATATATATACCATATATAATATAATGATGTTGTAATTCTATACATGCATACATACATACATGGATATATACTGATGTTTGTGTGTACACACACAACACACACACACACCACATTTATAGTATATATATTATAACTATATGATAGATTTACTGTGTGCCATTGCAATACGAAGGATATAGATGCGATGATCGAATGTTAGAACTTTAGGAAGGCAGTTTGAATATGCTTTGAAACCATTCTTGAATTTAAAGTTCTACGTGAAGGATGCGCTTAAAAGAAAAAAAAAAAATCACATATATTTAATTACCTGAAAGCTTGCATTATCATATATTCTTGAACTTAAAGTTCAAGGAGCACCACACGTATGATTGTCATTTGTTACTGTTTTTTTTTTTTTTTTGGTGAGTTATTTGAGGAGTTAGTAATGAAAACCAATGAATATAATTATAAATATACACAATAAAGCACGAGAAAATCAAATATGACACTTTTAGTACACTCAATATATCAATCTTAAATTCTTAAACACCAAATCAAGATCTCATTAACAATTCTGAATGTTGCTGTCTCGCGACTTTACAGGACGGTAGACAATTTGTAAGAGAACACTCGTTGTATACTACCCTTAACTTTAATTACGACCGACTCCTGAGCCACTTCAATTATTTTCACAATAAAAGAATAATATCACCTTTGTTAGAGGTGACGCAACACGTAGTCTAGAATATATGAATAAATAAAACAGTGTGCATTTGCATGAAAACACGTAATAGCAAATTTGTGAGCCACCCAAACAGCAAATGCATGAAAACACAACATCTGCATCAATCGGTGGAGGTGGAAGGAGGCTAGCTAGTCGTGACAAATTCGCCGTCATATTTTGCTCAAAATTAAAGTTTATGTGTTATGATAAATATAACGAACTATTGACTCTAAGAATCACATATTAATTTTGATGAGAACAAATAATATAATTAGTGTTATATATGAAATTGTGAAGTGAGTTGGTTTTATAATTATTCTACTCCATATATAACAGCTATAGTCGGTCTAACATACTTTTGTTGATGTTGACTCCTTTAGTGGCTAAATGGTTTTGGTGGGACACAAAATTAACTACAAACTTGGATGTAAAATTAAGAGGTTGGAAAAATTCAAATGCAAGCATACAACCTATTTATACCAAGGAAATGTGTGGATGCTTAAGGGAAAATATATGCGTGATATTGATTAATTGGAAAATCAATCAAGTAAATTACTTAGCTGATTCAAAATTTGAAATTGAAAATTTGATTATTCAAATTAAGCAATCTACCATGATTTTAGCCTCACCCATGATACTTGACATAATGAAAAGATATGATATGATTTGAGTCAAATTAGGCAACATTATCTCTTTATTCTTGAATGTATTCCTGCAATATTTTGAGAAGATATTGTACAACATCATATCAACCCAAATTGTGGCAAGGAAGACAAGAGAATCAAAGTAGAAACTACTGATCAGAAATCAAAGGCCTAAACTACAGTTTCAGCATACACTGGGCAGAACTTCCTTCCTTGGTGCATGTCCATTGGAGCTTATAAATAGCAGCCAAATTAACGAAGAAAAAGATATAGAAGCAGAATGCGAAAAACAGAATTGAGTGCATACTTTAAACTATTGTACTGAGCGTTATTTTGTGATCAAAAGTTGTGAGTGTATTAAGGAATTCTTTATGAAGGAGTGAACTTAGGAGTTGGTATGAGATCACAACTCGCCCATACTTAGATCAAGAGGTTGATTTAAGTACTTGGGATCTCAAGAGTGAGGTAGTTCTGAGAGATTGTGAGAATTCATTTTAATAAAAGAAGTAGTGAGTTGAACCCCAGAGTTGGATAACTCTAAGCGGGGACCTAAATTTGATTGAGGTCCAACCTCGTTAAAATATCGCTGTGTATTATTACTATTTAGATTTTGCATTTACTTTCAAATTTGATTTGAAGTTGATTTTAATTTTTGCGATCATACTATTTACCTCCTGTAGGGCGATCCGACTCTTCACGAACCAAGCTGATTTGCCGTGCATCAAATTTTAATGTAACTTTTGACTTTTAACCTTTGGCTATTTATTTTAGATTTACAGAGTGATTAATCATATTAAATTTATTTGTTTTGAATAAGCTGTGAATAATCAATTCAATGAAAATTGATATGATTCTTTTATGATGGTTTTTCTTTCATGTCTAAGCTATCTGGTCAAATAGAAAATTGCTCCATAGAATTATATTATGGCTTACAAAAGTCTGGAAAATTAAACATGCATTGATATTGACGAATGTAGTTGGTGGGAAAAATATCCTTACGAGGTTAAAGCTGGACGACATACAATATATTTACCACTAGCTTTATATAGATAATGATTTTTATAAGACTTTAGATTATTTTTATTGAACAATATTCACTACACAATAAGTATGACTTCTTATTAATGAATCTATCCTTTTTTTTTTTTAAAAAAAAACTTTGATTGCCTATATCATCCAATTCGTTTTCTTCTGTCTCAGACTTTTCAAATTCATTTGTTAGAGTAGTTGACAGTAAATCCAATTTAATTAGTGCTAAGAAAAATCTCACCCTAACATGAAGTATGAGCCAAATTAAAGTATGTCAAGTTAAACATCAAATTGATAAGTACTGAATTGAGCCAATGTAAACAAGATTTTAATTCCATTCTTTCAACTGCTTTATTGTTATCATTTTAATTGCCTAGTGTAAACCTACCTAAATTAATATATCACATGAATTAAAATCATCAAATTTTCGTTACTTGCAATTAGTTATCAATTGTAAAGCTTTTATTCATTGTCTATATATGTCGACGGTGCAAAATGATACTTTAATTAGATTTATATGAAAATATATTATAAGTGTAGTTTTATAAATATGAAAATTATGAATAAAAAGTGACTTTACACAATTTATAAATTTTTTAGTTTATTTTTATAAATATGAAAATTATGAATAAAAAGATCCATTTAATATTAAATATTTTTCTTTCTTTTTAGTTTAATATATAGTAATGTAATTGTTCAGGAACCGGCTCAACTAAAAATTTAAGCTAATGGTTGAAGGTTCAGAAATATGTTTATACTCTAATAATAATTTTTAAATCAAAATAAAACAATTAAAAATATCTTATAGTTAAATATTTATCATTTTGCTTAAAGAATCTATCAAATCCGACCCTATCCATATGACTGTAATTGACGTATATGTCTTGATTTTGTAGTGTCTACTATGAGTTTGATATATCATCGCCGCAGGTGCGCGTCATACAGTCCTTCTGCTTCCTAACTTTTTGTATAAATAGACCACTCACGTTCCCATGCAGAGTACCACCAACGCATCAAGGCAAGTTTCAGTACTAGCTAAACAGCGGCGGGCTACAAATTAGAGTTTCTGCTAAAAAAAGAAAAAGAGAATGAGAGGTTCAAGGGTTTTTGAGCTGCTTGGCTTACTCTTTGCATTTGTTGTTCTTGTTTCCTCTGTCGTCTCAGCTCGTGATCAACCGGCTCAACAGCCACGTACGTATTTCAGCCTTGCATCATACCCATGCATGAATTCATATATGTCATTCTTTGTGCTAATAATAGAATCCCCCCCCCCCCCCAAAAAATGATTTTAATAATGTTTGTTCCTCTGCTGTTCTTACCTTGATAATTGAACAGCCTAATGTCAATTTTTGTGTTGCATATATGGCTTTATTAGTATCTAAGATTGATTAATCTGTTTACAATATGATTTTGTTAATATTTGTAATTATGAAGTAAATAAGGGAGAGAGGCGTTGCAAATTCAATATAGTTGCATTTTGCAACAATGGCAGCTAGCTTCCAGTGTAATTAAAGCTAAATTAATCGATGGGTCATGTTAGCTTTTGGAATAATTTGGAGAATTTTTATTCAAATTTGAATTCACAAGTACAGTGTAATATATATGTATACAATTGCACGTATATATGATGCAAGTATATCGAATGTATATTAACACTATTCCATATATAACTTAATTATCCTCTTATATTTGTTAATGAAATATCTACCAGCTTCAATTTACTCTTCACGAAAAAAGTTAGATATGTTTTGACCATTCATTTATAAATAGTCTAATGATTACAATTTATTTTACAAAGGGCATATGCTGTAATTATTTCCTAAATTTGAATGTTTTTTTCTTTTCAAGAGCCAAGATTCATGGCATGAAATATTGATATATCGTGGTGCATGTTTGCTACTTTTAATAGAGGCGGAAAAAGCTGTTGGTCTGAATGGACAAGCTGGAGATAACAAACCTAGAGCATCAAAGCAAGAAGCCGCCGTGAATCCTGATGGATACGGTGGATACGGTGGTGGTGGGTACGGTGGAGGACATGGTGGTTATGGCGGTGGCCGTGGATATGGTGGTGGCCGCGGTGGATATGGAGGAGGGTACGGTGGGGGGTATGGTGGTCGAGGTGGATATGGCCGAGGATATGGTGCACGTGGCCGCCATTGGCCGCCAAAAGAGGAACCCAATGTCAATGTGGAGGCAGAAAAGGTGGCCACCGCGGAAGTGGAGGAGGACGTGGACATCAATGGCCACCACGGCAGTGGTGGTGGTGGAAGAGGTTGGTTTGGTGGTGGCGGCAAAGGTGGCCACCACCCACCAAAACAAGACAAAACGGACAGCAATGAGCAGAAAACTGCCACTACCAGTGAATCTAATATTAATGGATATGGTGGTGGTGGATACGGTGGAGGACACGGTGGTGGATATGGTGGGAGATGTGGATATGGAAAACCTTGCCACCACTGGCCACCCCAAGAGGAGCCCAATTTGAATGTGGAGGCAGAAAAGCCGGAGGTGGAGGAAGATGTAGACATCAATGGCCACCACGGTGGAGGCCAAGGTGGAGGTGGAGGTGGAAGAGGCTGGTTTGGCGGAGGTAGAGGCCACCACCCACCAAAACAAGAAAAACCTGGCAACAATGAACAGAAAAGCACTGCTACAAGTGAATCTGATGGCCATTAGATACTGTCTGTACTACTAGCACGCTGGTGCTGTTTTCTGTAATGTTTTGTGCTCCATCAAATAAGATGAAAATATGTAAATTAATGCTGGCTTTCTACCAGCTGCAATAATTTACACTGGCGATGCTTGGTTAAAAGATTTAGTTACTTAATTGAAATCAACTAAATATTGGAAAATCGAATAAACTTTTCAGTTAGTTACACTGGTTAAAAGATTTAGTTACTTAATTGATAAGTGGAGAATTGATAAATTATTTGGTTTAGCTGCAGTCAGAATATCTCAAATGTACAAATTCAATCTGATTTAGCCTGGGCATACCTAGGAATGATAAGCCCTGACAAAATCATTCCACACAGATCCTATAATATATCTCCTATCTCCCAAACAGCTTACTAATCCCCAGGCACACATCATATTGAATTTTATAAACAGTGGCTTACCAAAACAGCTAGGATATGAACTACCCCTGTCTTCTGTCAAAATCCTCCTATCTCTCAGAAACTAGCCAGGCAATAAATGAGTGTCACAGTTGTGTGCCCAATGGTTTTAGCCCAAGGGACCTGTCAGCCTTCAACCATTAGTAGCCAAGGCCAACACACCATTACCTACAACTTCACACTGTCCAAAAAAAAAAAGAAAAAACCTCATCTCTGGTTTTAAGTAAAATTTTCCTTGTCTAAGAGTCATTTGCAGTAGCTTTCACAGTCCAATGCCAGCTCTCTTCAAATTTTGAGACCATACCCAGTTGCTCCTGAACCCCCGTCCATAAAAGTTTCAGGACCAATGTTTTAATCGAGCTCAATATATCCTAAAATTTCACTCCCCAAACCCAAATCATAATTCTGCATATGGCATCCCTGCATTAACCAGAGTCAATAAGTTGTTTTCTATCAGCTTTTTTTTTTTTTTTTAACTTTTTATATGCATTTTTCCCCAAAAAATTTATGGCTGGATGGCTTAGTTTCTGCGTCTTGCTCCTGAGCTCTATGTACC
Source organism: Carnegiea gigantea (assembly GCA_029747015.1). Taxonomy (NCBI): domain Eukaryota; kingdom Viridiplantae; phylum Streptophyta; class Magnoliopsida; order Caryophyllales; family Cactaceae; genus Carnegiea; species Carnegiea gigantea. Next base: position 362,103 of record JAKOGI010000671.1, read on the forward strand.
CATTGCCCTCTCGGCTTATTTTCATTGTCAGCACATCGATGACTATTGAGTTTGAATTTGAGGCGTAACTTTCTGCTAGGGAAACATGATGACTAAAGGGATGGAGCAACATATCAACTCCCTATTGAGTAACATGTTGAACGTGTTGAGGCAATGGCCACTTGTTAATGATCGAGTGATCCGGAGCAAACTCCTAGGATTGATCTACTCCTTCAAGTAAGGGCCATGAATCAAGTGGGAACAGTGTTGACATTTGGAAGTGGGGGTCAAGTACTTGGTTCTCCAAGATCAATCTTGACTTAGGACCCTTGAAGGAGGCCCAATTAAGCTTAGGAAGTGTGGTTAGACAATTAGTAGTCTTACATAAGGCGCTTAGCTACTTTATCCTCCAAAACTATTTCATTAGTTTATTTTTATTTTATGGGAAGAACATCTTACCTAACTTCTAGGTCCGTTTTAGAAGGGCAAACGGGCCCCAATTTAGACAAATTACATATGTCTAGGTAGCCTCGGATGTCTAGTTTCCATCTTCATATTTGAAGTATCGTAGCAGATATGGGGCATAAACCGAGCAAGATTAGTTAGGGTCTAAAATTGCACTTGTTTTATAAAGGAATTAATGGACTAGCAAATGAATGAATTAGGGGCTAATATTTCTTGGACAACAGGTGGACTTTTTTACAAGCCATCCACAGAAAAATCTTCCCATGGTTCATCTATTTCAGTTAGTGGAAGACTCATCCAATCTAGCACCAAAACAACCAATTCCAGCTGAACTTATATTCCTGTGGTCTGTTTCAAAATTGTACCACTGCACTACTTCGGAGTTCATTGGTTAATTTCCTTGTAATTGTATTTGTTAACACGTGACTTTGGAAAGGGGATACTCTCCTATTTATTTGCTTGGTTCTGGTAATATTTCTCGAATTTAGAATTAATGAAATGAAAGCTTGATACTTAGAATCTCCTTAAAAATCTCTTATTTCTTTATCTCTCTAGTAAAGTAGTGAAATTGAGTCTTTCCTTTAATTCAATCTTTGGTCCTTTGGCTTTAGAAGGTTGAAGAGTGAGTTGATTAATTTAGCTGGTGGTTTAGCCTTTATCCTAGATATATCCCCTTTGATTTTATTTGATTTTATCATCGTGTAGGTTTGAATCAAATCAAGAAGTAGAATTATGAGTTTTTTTCCTCTCACTAAGGTTTTCTTGTGGAAGTTTGATCTTCATCTTTCACTTGGATCTCTTCATTAAGACTATTGTCTTTATTTGGCCAAGGGGTTTTCTCACATGGTTCATTTGGCATCAGAGTAAAAAGATCATTCTTGTTGGGTAAGCATCAAAACCTTCAATCTTTGTGTTTTAGATTGCTTCTTCCAATTTCTTTACAATTTGTGCCTTTAGATCTCCCTTTCTAAATATCCTCATTTAGTCCACAAAGAATCCTAAAATAGCCCAAACACAATTTCTAACCCAAACACAATCGTAAACTTTACAACAAAAGCCAAAAATTGTAAAAATAGAAAACTAGAAATTTGGCAATGGCATCCCGTGCCACTTGGCATGCCCATGCCAAAATATTAAACTTTGGAATTTTGATCCAGAAATTTGGCACGAACACCCCGTGCCACCTAGATGCCTGTGCCACCTTCTTAACTCTCATTTTCTACTTGTCTACCCTTAGCACGATCGTGCGGCCCCCATTTTCGATCTTTTACCTCTCTTTTCATTTACAACCATGACCAATCATGGCCCATGAGGAAGATGTTTCTCACTAAGGACATAAACCCATGAGATGAGGAGAGATAGAGCCATTGTTGAACTTCACGAGCAAGTAAAGAAACTCACTAAGGAGCTTGAACAAGCGAAGGGATCTGAACAACGGAGCCTTTACTACTGGGGTTATGATGTTAATTCTATTGATATTGCATGCTCATCCTCTCATGAAATTTTGATGATGAGGAAATAGGAGCTAGAATAAGAAGAAGGCATCCAAGAGATGACATTAGGGATCTCAAAGTTGAGGCACCGAAATTTAATGACAATCTTAACCCGAAGAACTATCATAATTGGGTACAAGCCATTGAAAGCATATTTAAACTCAAAGAGTATAATAATGAAAAGTCTTTCAAGTTAACTATCCTCAAGTTGAATGTGCATGTCTCTCTTTGTTATGAGCATTTGAAGAAGAATAGGGGTAGAGAAGCTAAATTCAAAATTAAAACATGGTCCAAGCTCAAGAAGCACACAGACAAGAGGTTCGTACCATTCTTCTAAAAATAAGAGCTCTATTTCATGACTATCTTCCTTAGCCAAAAGAATTTTAAGGTGGAAGAGTATATTAGAGAGTTTGAACAACTCCAAATAAGCGTCAGTTTGGATGAAGAGCCCAAGCTCAAATCATACATGGAGGAGAGCTCCCTTAAAGCTACATTCAAATGAATTCCACATTGGTTCCTTCCTTTGAAGAAATTATGGACGTTGAGGTTCAAGTTCAAGTTCAAGTTCAGGAAGAAGGGGAGCCTACCAAGGTTCAAAAAGAGGTTAACGAAGAAAATGAGATTTTGATGATAACAGAGTTTAATCAAAGACCACCTTGGAGGTTATACTGCCTATTGTCCATCTATTTCACTCTTATCCTCTCCATTAACTATTAAAAATTCTGTTTATTCCAACGAAAGTTTCGGCAGAAAATAGGTCCGTCAGAATCTCCAACGAAAATTCGATGGATTTAGAAAAATTCGCTGGAATTCCAACGAACAAACCTATTTTCCGCCCGAATTCCGACAGAATCCGACAGATTCCAATGGAATTCCGACGGAATTTCTGTCGGAAATAAAAAAATTTTCAAAAATTTTTTTTTGCCCTGAGTTGGATGAGGGAAAATTCAAAATTTTTTGAATATTCCAACGGAAAATCCGTCGAAATTCCGACGGAATTCGGGTTTCGATAGAATTTTCGACGGAATATTCCGTCGGAAAATAAAAAATTTGAAAAAACTTTTTTTAACCTCGAATTGGATGGAGGAAAAATTCAAATTTTTTTTGAATATTCTGACGGAAAAATCCGTTGGAATTCCGATGGCAAAGTCTGTCAGAAATTCTCTTATAAAACTCACGCCACGCTTTATTTTTTCGTTGCTCATTTTGTCAAATAGAGAGAGATAGAGAAAGAGAGGGAGCACTATTACTTGCCATCGCCCCATCGACGCTTGCCGCCATTACATCCTTTTGCCGTCATTCGTCGTCGACTTTTTGAGAAGACTTTCTTGTGTGTAATTTGTACAAATTTGTAATTAATTAAGTATACACGTTGAATATCATAATTTGTATAATTAGTTTGCATATAATTATATAAATTTAATAGTTTATATAGTTAGTTTGTTATGTTGATGGTAGTTTGTTAGGATGATAATTTGTTCTCAATTTTGTACTTTGTCATAATTTAATGCTAATATCAATTTAATGTCAATGACGAGAATTTATTGTGTATTAGATACATTGGAAAATATTTTTATAGTTCAGTACTATATTTTTTATTTTTTAAATAAATTTTAAAAACTCCGATGGAATTTCCGACAGAATTCGGCTGGTTCCGACCGAAATCCGATAGGTTCCGATGAAATTTCTGATGTAATCCGCAAAAAAAATATTTTTTTAAAAATTTTCTCCCGAATTTTTTTTGCATCCTACGGATGAGTCCGTTGGCCGCCCAATTCCGCCAGAGAAGCGGTCCGATGGACTTGCTATTTCCATCGGAACACATTCCCAATCGGCCTTACTCTGATGGACGCCATCGGCTGGAATTTTGGTCGGAAAACTCATTTTTCTACAGAAAATGTTGCTTTTTCCATCGGAAAAAGCTGAATTTTTAGTGGTGATATATTGTCCTAATTTGGAAATTGAGGCAAATATCACTAAACAAGCACTATTTTCATTCTCAATGAACAAGTTTAGAAATGAGGCCTTGTATGGGATATTTCCTTTGAGTGCTAGTCATGTCTTGCTTGTTCGATCATGGATGTTTGATTATTATGTGAGTTGTCATGTCCATAATCCTACAAACACCAAGTCCAGGCATTAGCATTTTTGCTTCTTTATCGCTACCTCACAAATACAAACCAAGGCATGGATGTGAGGAAAACTTCCACATGAGTGAAATACGGGATGAGAGAAGCATTACTAAGAGTAAGCCTCTAATTGCCTTACTCTTAGTTGAACCAACACGAGTGAGGAATTAAAACCCATGCATCCATTAAATCAATTAACCTTGAATAACTTTGGGAATGTCCTACCATTCTCCATTGATCAATTTTTCGATGAAGCCTCTCATGGTGTGTTGTCAATTGAAGATTGCGATGTACCCCCTTGAAAGTGAGTTTCCACAAGTCAAACTTATGAATGATAATGGAATCTCTTTTGAGACGAGTTGTGATCAGTAAAATGAAATTTTCAATAGGCTTATACATGTTGGAAATATCATTAATCCTGTTGGAGTATATTCTAAATCCTTCAATGACACGTACATGATTAAGAAGGCTGGTACTCTTAGAACAATGACTTTGCTAAAACTCAATGGGTGCAACAAGTTATCAAGAGTGGTATACTTAGATTACAAGTGCAAGTATTTGACGTCAAATCCTCTTCAAGGGGGAGGCTGATGCAGAGCAAAACTCAAGGATTGATATACTCCTTCAAGCAAGGGCCTTGAATCAAGTAGGAACAATGTTGAACTTTAAAAGTGGGGGTCAAGGACTTGGTCCTCCAAGATCAATGTTGACTTAGGGCCCTTGAAGAGGCACAATTAAGTTTAGGAAAGGTGGTTGGCAATTGATAGCTCTCAAATAGGTCGCTTAGCTATTTTATTCTCGAAAAGTACTTCACTAGCTTATTTTCATTTTCTAGGCAGAATATTATCTTACCTGACTTCAGGTTTCATTTTGGAAGGGCAAACAGACTCTAATTTGAGGCCTGTGTAGGTTTTGGAAATGCACATTTTTTATTAAGGTATTAATTGGGCTAGCAAATGAATAAATTAAGGGCTAATATTTCTTCGACAACTGGTGGACTCTTCTAGAAGTCACCCACAGAAAAATCTTTTCATGACTTATCCATTTGAGGTAGTGAAAAGCTCGTCCAATCTAGCATTAATGCTGCCAATTCTAGCTCAGCATATATTCTTGTGGTCTCCTTTAAAATTGTACCACTATTTAGAATTTTATTGGTTAATTTTCTTATGATCCTATTAGTTAGTATATGACTTAAGGAAGGGGGTACTCTCCTATTTATTTGCTTGATCCATGCAATATTTCTCGGACATGGAATTAATGATTCTTAGAATCTCCTCAAAAATTTCATACTTCTTTATCTCTCTAGTAAAGTGATGAAATTGAGCCTTACATTTAATTCAACCTTTGGTGATTTGGCTTTAGAAGGTTTAAGGGTGGGTTGATTAATTTAGGTGGCACTACAAAAAAGCTCGCGTTTATAAACTGAAATTTGAAAATAAATATAATTCAGTTTCCAAAAGCACATTTTGAAACCATAAATAGAAACTCTTTTCGCGGTTTCTAATTTTGAAACGCATTAAGTAATCGGTTTCAAAATTTGGAAACTGATACTAATTCTGGTTTCTAGCATGAAACTGATTTATTAATTGGTTTCAATTTCTAATCATGATTTCATTTTGGACGCTTGCATCTGAGTGAAATACCCCCAAAAATTTCAGCTTTCTCACCATTTTCGTTCACATCACCCATTCTTTAGCCCCTCCCCCTCTTTCTCTCTCACTTCACACTCCACCCCCTCTGTCTCTTCCCCTTCGCCTGGCAGATCCTCCTTTCTCCGGCCACGAAAATCCTAGTCTCCACCATTTTCATTCACATGGCGAAGAAGATTGGTACATCGTAAATCCTCGTTTCCCCCTTCGCCTGGTACATCGTGATTTTCGCTCGACCATTGAAGGTAGCGAGGAGAGAGAAAATTCGCATGGTGAAGAAGACTAACGCCCCTGTCTCTTTGTTGTACTCTGTTACTTTGTAATCTTCGCTCAATCTCCACCAAAAACCCTATGCAAACACCGACATCAGGTACGCTCTGCTAGCAATGTAATTTTTTTCGATCCCTAACCCTATGCAAACAGTAACACCAAAAACCCTGTGTAATTTCTTCTGATCCCTAACCCGACGTTTTCTTTTTCATTTATCTTGCTATAGGTTGTAAGTTTTTTGATTCTAATCCCTATTTGCTTGCTTAAGTTGGTAATTTTTGCATTCATATTGAAAATTGTAAGATTCTATTCCTCTTTTTGCATGATTTCAGATTAGGGATTTTTAATTTCAAGTTCTAGGTAATTCGTGCTAATGATGGGGCTTGTGTTTCAGATTTTCACTCTTGTTTTTTGTTTGTCTTTAAATCATATTCTATCTTTGGCTAATTCTCTTCTTTCCCTTATTACTTTTCTTGAAATGCAAAATTTGAAAATTAGATTAAATTGCTTTGCTTTGTCTGTTGTCAATGGAAATGGCAAATAGGAGGACGCATAGGAGAAAGAATCTGAGGAGGTGGACAGTACCTCAGATCCAGTTTAATACTTCAATTGCTTATCTACAGGTAATTGCATATTTGCTTTGCTTTGTTGGAGGCTAATTGAATATGGTTATATTGTACTATTATATCTGATATCTCTAATTTGGTACTGACAGAGGTACCTATTTGATTTATTCATTTCATCACTTGGCCTTGTTGATAAGGAGGACTTTTAAGGTTATTGTTGGCAATTTTTAGGATTTGAAAGTCACACATGCATTGCCAATATTGAATGATACTCTTGAAGTCTTTTAAAGTAATTCCAATGTACTTTGATTGAAAAGCAGAAAGTGCAGTTTTCTCAAAGGTAAATTAAATCATAATGCATGACCTTTTTCTGGAAGTTTCAAGTGCATATTTTGATGGTCTTGAACTCTCTGTTTCTCTCTTGAACTTTGAACCAATTTTTCCTCGTGTAAAGATCAAAGTAAGAAGGTTGGTGAAATTGCATATGTTATGCCAAATTCCTATTACATTATCTTAGGAGGAATCTAAAAAACAAGAAGGTATAGAAGCTAGCTTTTTAGGGGTTGGAGTCAGGAGCTTCCTTGGTTTCAGGAAAGCTACCCTGTTGTTTGTTTGTACATTGCTATGCCATGCTAATCACTTAATTTTTGGATTTCTATTGGTGCTAGTGTACTTGCTAGGATGATAGGATTCCTTCGTCAGGTCAAACTATTACATGCTCATCATAAACAAGCATAGGTAATATGAAAGTTCTAGTTACGTCCAATTAGGATGAATTCTGTGCAAACTTGTTCATTTTCAAGTAGAAGGTATCCTGTTAGCATCATAGTAATCTCTAGAGTTGCATTGATTCTGGGATATGCAGGACTTCCTGTTAATTTCTTGACTGAACTTTGCTTGGGTCCTGTCATTGATGTTGTTATCTCTAGAGTTGTTGCTATGCCTATGTGTGTGTGACTACTACCCTCATAGAGTGTTTGGTGATGAATGAGGAGGTTGAAATGACCAAATGTTGGAGAGGGTACTAATAGAATTATATTACATCCATGATCTTCCATCAAAGTTCAACCAGCACTTGCTCACAGACTGTAAGAGTCTTAACAAGCATGTTAACTTCTGTCGTCTTCTGAAAACCTATAGTTTTGGCCTGTGTAATGTAATACGAGGGACTTCACATCAGGAGGAAGTTGGCACACAACTAATGAGTTTATGTTATTGCTCTTCTTATGCCGAAATTGTGATTGCTATTTCCTCAATTTTCTTCAGTTTTATCTTGTTGTTTGGTAGCGAATTTCTATTATTTTGTGATAAGATTTTTATTTTCTAATGTTAAATATTTGTAATCAGTCATAGACATTGATTCATGGGGGAGCAAAAATAAGAATGGAGGAGCAACAACGAATACTAGAGGCACAATTAAGATGATGGAGGATCAAAAACTACCCCTGCTTGGTATGCAATCCTGAATGGCACTCATGTCCACTTTGCTTGGTCATCCATCAGACCTCCATGATTCAAAAAAGTGTATTGTTGATAAAAATATGCACAGAGACATGCCTTCTGATTTTGGGTGTTGCAGATTTCTGCTATGCATGTATCTTCACTTTTGTAGATCCCAACTACCTTACTAAGGATCTATATAGGTTTGTCTTATGGAGTTACAATGCTTGAACTTTTGCATGGGGTTGTAAATTTGGCAAATAGCTCCACCTTTTTGAATCAACATCATTATAGAAGCTCTTATAACTATATATACATATTATGCATTTTCATTACAGAACTTTGAGCTGTGTTGGTTTTGCTATGGTATTATTGGAAGAGGTGTACAATTAGGACAGGGATTGAAGTTGGCAAGTTTATGTTATTATTGGAAACTACCATTCTTTTATTTTCGAAACCGAAAGAACATGACACTTAAAAATTTACAAATTTGAAACTGAAGACTATACTCGGTTTCTGATATTTGAAACTGAATTGACTGATCGGTTTCCAAAATCAAAAACAAAATTAATATCATTGGTTTCAAGCTTTAGAAACTGAATCACTCATCAGTTTCAAACATTAGAAATTAATGTACAAATTCAGTTTCAATATATTAGAAACGGATGACTTAATTCGGTTTCTGATATTGGAAATTGATGCCTGTCTTTGGTTTCTAATATTTGAAACCGATTCGTAATTGGTTTCAAATATCGGTTTCCAATTTAGAAACCAAACCAACCTTAGTTTTAAAGTTGTTTTGTAACCAAGCTTCCAGAAATGGACAACTTTTAGTTTCAAATCGGTTTCTAGATATATCCCCTTCGATTTGATTTGGTTTTATCATTGTACAAGTTTGAATCAAATCAAGAGGTAGAATTATGGGTTTTCTTCTCTCTCTTGGGTTTCTTATGGAAGTTTGATCTTCATCATTCACTTGGATCTCTTATCAAGATTATTGCCTTTATTTGGCCAAGGGGTTTACTCCCATGGTTCACAGAGGGTGTGCACATGCTTCATTTTCTTGCCTATAGAAGAGCAAAAACTTGATGGTTATATCCAGCAAATGCATTAGTTGGTTTAGCTTTGATCAATTTAATTTTGAGCCGAGTCATATTTAGGTCAATATGATTCGGTTCGGGGTACTGATTTCAGGTAACACAATTCATTATTTGGTTGATTTCAGATCGGTTGATATTTGATCTATGAAGCTTGTCATACAAAGAAAAATAGCTCTGATAAAAAATATCTAGGTTGGGTTCAATTTGATTTTAGTCATCATATGTTTCGGGCCTCCTTTGAATTAACTATTGCAGGTGCTGATTTAAGTGTGTACTTGGATCATTCATTCAATTCGGGATGTTGGCACCGACCCTAGGGTACTAGGGTTGGATAGCCACGAACATCACCTAAATGGTGGCGGTTAATAGAACTCTAAACCTATATAAAGAGAGGTTTAGAGATTTAATTTGTATGAGTTATAAAAATCACTCAACTAATACACTCCCCGCCTCTCCCTCTCTCTCATGGCTGCCCCACCATCGCGAGTTCAGGTTTGGGATATGAACTACAAAGATGATTTTGGTGGCCACCTATTGCTCTTTATTGATTTTGTGGGTAATTTCTAAGCAACCGAATCCTTTGCTTTCACAAACAAATTAAAAATCAGTCCTTTATCTACGTCCATGAGAGACCGTCTAAGAATAATCTCAACCAAAAGCTCGAATTCATGGTTAAAGGATCAGGAGTAGATTTTATATTTTAACACATCCTCTCACGCCAGTGCCCTTTGGGCTTGTGGCGGGGTTGATATAGAGGTCCCCTATCTTACATAATAATTCAACATGGGGCTTTTAAGATTCAAACCTGAGACCTTTTGTTTATGAAGACTTTGATACCATATTTGGCAACTACTTAACTAAAAACTAAAAACGATGGTTAAAAGATCATGAATAAATTTTACACTCTTGTTAGAGGATAAATGTATTCCTAAACCTTTAACCACTAGCTTAAACTTTTGGTCGAGATGGTTCGTGAACAAGGTATTAGAGCCTTTATGAGTGAGTTGTTTCAAGTTCGAATCTCAACAGCTTCCATGTTGATTTATTGCGCAAGACAGAGAGGGCCTTTAAAGCATCCATGCTTCAAGCCCAAAGGACATTAGCGTGAAGGGGCGTGTTAGAGAATAAATTTATTCTTGGGCCTTCAACTATCAGCTTAAGCTTTTGGTTGAGTTGGTTCTTGAACATATTATCAGAGCCTTTCTGACTGAGAGGTCTCAGGTTCAAATCTCAGCAGTCCCTATATTGATTTATTACGCAAAGTAAGGTAGACCTTTGCGGCATTCGCACTTCAAGCCCAAAGGGATTTGCGTGAAGGGGCATATTAAAGTATAAACCTATTCCTAAGCCTTCAACTATTAGCTTAAATTTTTGGTCGAGATGGTTCGTTAACAAATCTAATGGACTCTTTAACGAGGTCTAACAACCAAATATAAATTGCAAACTTGTATTATAGTGGGTGGAATGTGTACATCACTTACAATATTTGCTACTGAGAAAAGTCTTAAAAAGTTTTACTTGTGTGTTTAAAAAAAAAGTTTTGTTTGTCAGTTTCTTAAATTCTATGAATCACAAAATTCAGCTCACTAATTCATTGGATTTCTATTTTGTTTGATTTCTCTTCATTACTAGTATATTTGGCCCATGCAAGGCACAAGTTACAATGTAACACCCGGGATGTTATCCCCTTCGTTAAGCCGATTGCATTATTTTATATCGTTATAAAATTGAATTTGGTTATTTCGATAAATTTAAATAATATCGATGTAGCATGCTTGAATGCCGATTTTATTGAAAAGAATATTATTATTATCATTATTATTGGTTTTAGTGTTATTAAGGACGCCATTGGGTACCGCATTGGGCAGATTCCCGAATACGATTAAAATGTCGAACCTTGGGAATAATCCTGCAATTTATTGAATCGAACCTTAATATAATCAAAAGGGCGAATAAACCAGCTGATGATTATATTACTAGTTACAGTTTAAGAATGGAGGTCGGGAATTGGATTTACGGTGCAGCGGTTTGGTAATATTTATTAATTGGTAAAAGTCAAACAAAAAAAAAAAAGAAAAAGAACAAAAGGGCCGAAGCCCTTTGCTCGGCAGAGAGAAGCATTGCGAAAGGGGGGCTCATCAACCCCAGCCCCGCGACCACACACCGGGAGAGAGAGGGAGGCACCGGCAGGGGCGCCGGTGACCGGCCGACGTGTGCTCGGCCATCCCCCACCCCGGTCGACGCCCAAACCGGGCCACAAAGAGAGTGAGACGGACGCGAGAGAGGGAGAAAGAGGGTGAAGGGGGGGTCGCCGCCGTGTGTCTTGGCGGCTCCTCCAGGGCTCACCGGCGGCATGATGACTGTCCGACGATGCCAGTGGAATGGTGGAGCAATGGGTTACAGCGGGACAGCAAAGGAACGAACCGAGCCCACACTGAGCTAACCCAAATCAAACCTTAAAACGGGTTCTTCAGCTTGGATTTGAGGTGGGTTTCCTCTTCCTCCTATCTATTGTTAATTTCGATGAAGTTTATTGATTATACTTCGTTCAGGTTGAATTTGAACTGATTATCAGTGATTTGAGGAAATTGTAGCATAAATTGAACGATACCATAGATATATATATATATTAGTCATACTGAACTAAAGTTTATCGATTATATAGTTTATCGATTTTATAAAATTTATCAATTATATAAAATTTATCGCTTATATAGTTTATCAATTATAGGAAGTTTATTGATTATATGAAGCTTATCGATTATATAGTTTATCGATTATATAGAGTTTATCGATTATAAAGTTATCGTTATATATATAGTTTACCGATTACATGTCGTTTGTCGATTATGTGAAGTTTATTGAATTTATATAAAGTTTATCGATTATATGTAGTTTATTGATTATGTGTGGTTTATCGATTCTACGTATCTGTTGTTATAGTGATTGCACCGAAATATTCTAGTTATGAATGCTAATCGTGAATTAGGGATCGACTAATGAGGCTAGTTAAGCCTTATACGAGTCACAGTTAAGGGCATCGATGTCACCGCTACCGTTGCCTCCGCATTTATGATTATATACGTGTAAATATCAAAGCAATGTTCAAAATTTATTGCAATTGGGAATCGGTTGGTGATATGATTTTACAACGTGATCATACGTGCTATGTGAAACCTTTTTTCTCCTAAATTGATGAATGTGTGAGATGGCATTGATTTTGTTTTAGAGGTCCTTAAAAGTTCGTAAATGCTTATTCACACGATTTCTAAGTGTTTCTAAATGTTTGTCGGTTGCCTGTTTTAATTGACAAGTCATTGGTAAGGAAGTAATTCTAAATCATCGAATTGATCAAATCGTAGGAGTCGGGTGCCCAGTCGATAAGTCTAGGGGATCCTCTTTAACAGGGGATTAAGTAATAAACGTGGGTTGCATAGCATCAATTGGATTGTCTTTAGCTTCACCAACCCAACACCCTCCCTTAAAACTTATGCGTAACTTCAACTTCAGTATTTCAAAGTTCAAAGTTCAATGTTCGTAGTTCTGCCAGGAGGCAGAGAATTCAAAGTTCAATGATCGTAGCTCTGCCAGGAGGCAGAAGTTTCAAAGTTTACTGTTCATTGTTCAGCCAAGTGGCAGAAGCTTCAAAGTTCAATGTTCATGGCTCTGCCAGCTGACAGATGATTCAAAGTTCAAAGTTTCATGGTTCTGCTAGTAGGCAGAAGTTTCAAAGTTTACTGTTTATTGTTCTGCCAAGAGGTAGAAGCTTCAAAGTTCAATGTTCATGGCTCTGCCAACTGACAGATGATTCAAAGTTCAAGTTTCATGGTTCTGCCAGTAGGCAGAAGTTTCAAAGTTTACTGTTCATTATTCTGCCAAAAGGCAGAAGCTTCAAAGTTCAATGTTCATGGCTCTGCCAGCTGACAGATGATTCAAAGTTTAATATTTCATAATTCTACCGGTAGGCAGGAAACTCAAGTTCAATGTTTTATAGTTCTGCCCATAGGTAGAAGAAATTCTATAGTTTTGCCAATGGGCCGTAGAGTCAAAGTCATACGTTACAAACCCCGCCAATTGGTATAGAAATAAGGTCGAAGGAAACTCCCAGTTCACATGATGGTTTGTAAAACGTTACACTTTAAGGGACAAGCATGTAAAGTTCAAAGGTCATATTGTTGTTTACTAATCATATGACATAGTGATATGTGTCACCTTATGGTTATCGTTCCATGTTTAGCGAGGAGATTTACCCCTGCATCTGATCTGTTACGGTATGTTAAAGTGAAAGCATTGGATTAGTGATTGCATCGCATTAGGCATAATGATGGTTTTAGCATAATTGCTAAGTTCAAATAGCCCATCACCTAATGGCATCTTCAATGAAATCTTGATGATTATGTACGATTTAAATTATATAGATTGAAATCAGCTTCGCTAACGTACTGAGCATCACGTATAAGTTTTAGCGATGAATGAGCCTTTTGTAACAGAAATCCCAGTAAGTAGTGTTTATAGGTTAAACCCCATTTGTTTTCATTGAATTTATGAGTTCATATAAACGACTTATGGTAAGTTCATTGAGTATAGCTATTCTCAAGTTTAAGCTAGCGGTGCAAATGCTATTTCTCTTGCATTGTGTCTGGAACACACCGTATGATAGGTGAGTTCTTTAACGACAGGTGAGTTCTTCAAAGAGAAGGGCTTACGAACAACTGTCGTAAGTTATGATTGCATTGAAGGTATTGTTTTAGGGGAGGGGGTTATCCACTGCGCGATCATCGCTCATTCCATCTATTGTTGTTGCCCTCCAGGTTTCCGAAGTAGCAGGTAAAGGTCGGTTCAAGTAAGCCGAAATAGAGTCATTGCTGTCCTAGGAGTAAAGCAATGTGCTTGTATGTGAGCTGTAAAATGTATTATGTTGTAATGCTTTGTAATTTAAGTTCTTGTGTGCCTGGGTTGCATATTATTTAGAGTCTCTTTGTATGGCCGTGTGGGCCACCATCTAAGTTACTCAGGGCTGTCCTTTTCATTGTTCATTTGTTTAAGCGTTGAACTGCACTGGTTATTATGCTCTGGGCGGGTGGCCCATAGAGCTGTGAACTCCGGCGGGTGGCCGTTGAGTAGTGAGTTAGTTCTTTATTCCTATTTTCAGTGCAGGGAATTTATTATAAAGATTTAAGCCTAGGAAAAGGCCAATTTTTAAGGGGGAACTCTGTCTGTTTCGTCCCAGGATTAGGGGCGTTACATGTAATTTTTTAAAGTTGATTTAAACAAAATTAAAATTAAATTTTCATGATTTTTTAAAAATTACTCTCATTTGTATATTTATGTATAATTGTTTAAATCCATAGCGTATTAAAGGTTTATAATAAAGTAATAATAAATAATAATTTGGAAGAACATTTGTGGTAATATTTAAGTTACTATAAATCAAGTGAAATCACAATCAACATCCAAACTAATATTAAGTATGCATAACAAAATAACAAAATGTTTTTTTTTTAAAAAAATCAAGCTACACCTACATCAAGTAAAATCGTTAAATTTTGTAGTAGTTAACACAAGGACTAAACAATTTGCATCCAAATTCAATAACAATACAACTCAAACGTCTAAGAGTAAAATTCAAAAGATATATTTATAAGAAAAACTCACTTGAATTGTTTTTTCATGGAATTTGATTAAAGTCAAACTTTAAATAATTTACAAAATTTTTTTTACTCATAGAAAGAACTAAACAAACATCGTAAGAGTTGAATTTGGATATTAGAATTAAAATTGTAAGTGTCAAATGAAAAATTAAAAATTTTTAATCCACAAATCTAATAATTGAATCTTATTAAATTATAAATATGTAGGTTACCAGTTTTGAGTATCGTTATATGTGCTCGATAATGATGACAAGCAAATAATATTATCAATATCTAGCAATATTGTTTTTGTTATAGGAGAAGGTAGCGTGAAAAGGTTGACTAAAGATGCATATCATTATGCGGCCTACTCACATGAATCCGCACAACTAAATGCATAAAATAGGGGAAAGAAAGGCAGGAAAATAGTCTGGTGGAAATACTAATGAGATAAGTTGTAGTAAAATAAGACAAAGAAGATGTCATTCTCAAGTAAGGAAACTATTAGTAATTAACATTTAGGATCACCACTTCACATCAACTTGCCTAGTAATTATCTAAGCTCTAAAGAAATTGTTGCCCACAACTCCGGTTTTTCTTTATTATATATATATATTTGGTGTGAAAGAGGGGCAGAAGCCTCTAACTAAATTTATTCAATGCAAATAAAACGAGGCCAAGAAACTCTGGATACATCTTCAAATAATAAAGGACGGACGGAATTGGGGGGAGAATCAAAGATTACAAAAGGGGTATATGTAGACACGCACGGAAAGGAAAGGAAAGGAAAATTAAGAAAAGTCATAAACACTCCTACATAATTGTATAGTATGAAATTACACATATCAAAATCCTACAATCGTATAAAAAATCCTACAGCCTTCACAATTCCACTGTAGCATTGGTATTGTGTCCCCTTTTCCGACTTCACTATGCTTTCTAGTTTGGTCTTGTCCAAATCCAAATGTATATCTTTTAGATAGACCTGGCAAAACTGACATAAGATTCAAAATTCGAACCGAATGACCCGAACCCATATTCGACCCGGCATCCGAAATAGGCTCACCTGAAAGTGGACCCGAAATTCGAATTGACCGGAACCGAACTATATCTGATCCAAAATTTCCGACAAAATTGTTTATTTTTGCATGATAAGCTTATTGGACCAAAAATCAGTTAACCCAAAGTCGACTTGAGTTGAAGTTCAACCGGCCCAAGTCGAATTGGCCCAAAATATCGCTTAACCCAAAACATGACCGGACCCAAACCTAACTCGGGCCGTACTCGAACCAAATGACCCATTTATCAGGCCTACTTTTAAATGGTTGGCAAAATCAGTGGAACTATACCGTTTAAAATTGGGACTAAATTTTTATGAAAAAGAAAACATATGAGAGATTATACTTGCACCAACAAAAAGTATACGGAAAGGATATCGATATACAATAATTGGTTCTTTTTATTTTTGATTATTAAAACTCCCTATTTTTATGGTAATATTTTCCATATAATTACACCACATATTGTAGTTCTAGAGTCCATTCTTTAGTGTATTTAGAATGATTGTTGTAGAAAGTCGTAGATATTATATATGATTAAATTTGAATTTACCAATGAGTCTTAGCCTAATGATAAACACTGAAGTCTTGGACACATTAGCTAGGTCCCAATTTTGATTTCACTCTCCCTCATTGTATTGTAATTTGTATTACCTTTTGTAACTTCTACGAACCAAAAAAAAGGATTTAAATTTGATTTTAAAACAATGATTTAGTTTGGATAAGATTTATTTGATTGAGATTATCTCAATCTTAAAGATTATGTGGAATATCTTGATTGATATCTTGATAGATAATAGGTATTCTAATTGATTATCTAGATTGTCCCTTATAATTTTTGAAATTTGAAATTGAATTAAAGTGACTGATTTTACATCAATTCCTAGCAGAATCCCCATTTTGTGGGATTTGGAAAAATCCAGATTTAAAATGTCTTATCTTTACAAACATTTTTGCAAGCAGTGAGACTGATTCCAATGCCATAGGAAAATTTTTACAAGCATTTTCGCGAAGTGGACAATTTTTCAAACATGATATGAAATATTTCAGCAACAACAATAAATAATATAACAGAAAATCTTGTTAAAATCTTTTAAACAAGTATCTAAAGCATTACGCACTAAAACCAAGTAGTAATATCATATAGCAATAAACTGATACTACCATACAATTACTAAACATCACCGATTATGTTAGCCGCAAAATCCTTATATTCTCAGAGCAACCGAGTACCAAAAACAAGATAAAGGCCTAGCTCTACCTATGTTTAGTGACCCTAATTCTAGACCTCAAGATTCTCTTATTTTGGGCCATGCCCTCGTGGCAAGTGTGTCAAATTTAGTTTAATAAGCACATTCCGATCCTTGGTCTTCCTCTACTTCCATACAATTCAAAATGTACAATCCTTTCACATCTCCCTCTTGGTACATCTATTACCTCCTTTTGATGTGCTCAAGCCATATGAGCCTTATCTCTCTCATCTACTTTCTCTCCAATTGTCTCGTTCCTTATCTACACGATCTCATATGCCTGCACACCCTTTGAGTCATTCTCATCTCTGTCACCGCCATCTTTTGAGCTTGACTATTCTTGATCGGCCAACACTCTAATTTGTATAAAAGAGCTGGTGTAATCACCATGTGATAGAGTTTTCTTTTTAGTCTTACTAGATTCTTCTTATCACACAACACTCCAGAAGAAATCCTCCATTTTTGCCATTCTAAATTTATTCAACGAGTAATATCTTTGTTGATACTCGCTTTAGCTTTTATAATTATAGAGCCCAAGTATTTAGACTTCTCAACTTTTGGGATTGTCTCCCCTATGAGTAGGGATGAGTGTGGGGTAAGTATGGGGCGAGTGGAGTTATACCCCCAACCATACATATTTTCAAAAGTCATCCCCATATTCC
Source organism: Carnegiea gigantea (assembly GCA_029747015.1). NCBI lineage: Eukaryota > Viridiplantae > Streptophyta > Magnoliopsida > Caryophyllales > Cactaceae > Carnegiea > Carnegiea gigantea. The sequence goes on from JAKOGI010000671.1 coordinate 379,794, forward strand.
CACCCCTATACCCATTGGGTTTTTAAAATCTATCCCTATACCCATACCCATCGGGTATTTCGGGTATTCGAGTTTTATTTGGATATATGCAAATATAGGGTACAATAATTTCTTTTATCTAAATTCATAAAGCTAAATTCAACTAGGTAGAATGTTATAAAGAAATACAATACCCATTGGATTAAGTGCAAAGTTCATACTTAGCTCATGAACAAAAACTGCATTCTGGAAATGACCGGAATGAGGGAGTGAGGGACACGACAAATGAGAGAGTGAGGGACACAGCAAATGAGCTACGATTTTAGATTTGTAAGTTATGAGTCATGTGACTACATGTATTGACATATAAATGAGCGGCACAAATGGACGCATTGCATAGTTGAGGATAGGTCGGGGTATGGGACCTTTTTTTAAAAACGAATTACCAATGCTCAAAGTTCAAAACTGTACTCAACAATTCATTTTACCCCCAAAAAACATTCAGATACAGGGCGGGTATCGGTATGGGGCAGGTGATGCCGTTATCCAGACCCGTGCCCATACCCCATACCTGTAATCAGCGTACCCGCCCGATACCTATTTTTTTTTTTTCATTTTTTGATACCCATACCCGCTATAAATGGGTAGGTTTTTTTAGGTTCGGGAACAATTTTCAGCTCTACTTATGAGTGTTACATCTCCTACAACCCCTTTTTCTCTCTCATTGAACTTACATGCTAAATACTCTATTTGTAACCTAGTCAATCTAAATCCTTTAGTCTCTAAGGTATATCCTTGCATTGCTCCAACATGATGTTATAATTCATTCTCTAGTTTCACAGATTAGAATAATGTCATACACAAAAGCATACACCATGTACTCTATCTTGGATCCCTTTGCTAAGCTGTTCTATAAAAACCGTAAAAAGAAAAGAACTAAAAGCTGATCCTTAGTGTAACTCAAAAATTATAAGGAAATTGCTTGGATCGCCCTCTAAAGTGCTCACACATGTCCTTGTTCTTCGTACATATATTTGATAACTGGAAAATATGAGAATGAGACACTTTTCTTCTGTAAGCACACATAGAACTCCTCTCTAGTTACCTTGTTACACGCTTTCCCTAAATCAATAAGCACCATATGTAGATATTTCTCTCTCCATATAATACTGCATAAATTTTCATATAGAATGGATTGCTTTTTTAGTGGATGAGCTTGGCATAAAACAAAATTGATTATCAAAGATAATTATGTTTGTCTTTAGCGTCTTTTTCCTAAAGTTCTATGTTGTATCTAAGTAGTTTAATACCTTTGTAGTTATTGTAACTTTGAATATCACTCTTATTTTCGTACATAGTAATCACCACACTATGCCTCAACTCTTAGGACATCTTAACCCTTTTAAAAACAATATTAAATAACCTAATTAACACACTAAGACCTTTCTTTCCCAAACATTTCTATACTTCTACTGATATTTGGTTTGGGCCCACTGCTTTGCCCCTTCTCATTTTGTACAAAGCCTCCTCGATGTTGCCTTTGGAATCCATTAGCATAACCACAAACTTTAATTTTCTAGTGCTCGATGTCTCGTTCTTCACTGCAATGTGAGTCACCAATGTCCTTACCATAAAAAGCTGACAAAAATAACGTCCTCATCTATCCTTTTTGTTAGCCTCTACTAAAGTCTTACCTTCCTCATCCTTAATACATCTCGTATTTTTCAGGTCTCTTGTCCTCCTTTCTGTAATCTTCCTAACTTAAACATCCCTTTGTCCCCAATTAGAGTCTTTGGTTTTTGGTATAATATTTCGTATGCTTTATTCTTCCAAACTTTAGGGGGATTTGGCTCGCCAAGCTGAGCCAATCTTAAAATTTAGATTTAGTTTTCTCTTTACTTTATTATTATTATTTTCGATTAATCTTTACAATTTATTCAAAAAAAATTTAAAAAGAAGTCAATTAAACCAATGTCCATGTATCTAAACCTTTGTTCAAAAACTTATTCATCTTTCAGTTGCAGAGGTGATACAACATTAATCTAAAAAAAGAATAAAATCAGTATTACATGTCTATATGGAGAAGGGGATGAAAGAAAAGTGACAGACAATCGGATGTCTTGGAAATATAAGGACTTACCTTGATGCAGAAACGTTGCCTGGGGCTCACCTGTTGAGTGCTGTCCATGAACATGGTGGCTACTAGGGTCACCAGTGAAGTTCACACTCCAAACCCAAATCTCTATGATGGCTAAATTTAGTGTGAGAGATACGTCATAAAGAGTATTGATATAGGAATGTTGGCTTCTCAACTATATCACATTTCTTACATATTTATCCCCCTTTATATAATAGCACATAGCTTGTAACAGAATTAGGGGATTAATTTAGCTGATTAATATTTAATTAATCTCCTTGTAACTGATGTATTAATGGGAGATTATGGTGCCATAATGTGACCGTTATTCTTTGGTCAATAGCTCCCCCTCGGTCACATAGATCACAAATCCCACGTCTCTCCACCAATAAATCTCCTCACACTTCATACTGGGAATGGAGTGTGTGACCAAAAACAAACAAGTAGTATTATATCAAGTTACTATCTAATTGACATAACACTTTCATAAAATACGATATCCCGAATTATCCTCAGCATCACCAGTGGCATACATAGTCCTTTTATGGCATATGATATATCATATGATTATATACTCAATATAGTCACCTAGGCTGATATGGTGATAATAGATAAATTTTTCCTTAGACACTTATGAAATTCCATCTCAATTTAACTGCTTTTCTAACGTGTTCTCGCTGAACCGTAGACATCATGACCCTTAAGAAGCACATTAAGATAGCTTCACTTCATATCATAGCTTTAAGTCGAAGGGTCATCGCCCATAGGTTCACACAGTAACAAGAGATAGGGAAGTCAATTGCCACTCCATGTATGGATCGTCTTATAAACATACACAGTATGAGATGTGTGTCATGGGATGGCTCCCACTAAACTGGGCGTGTCACTCTTCTATAGCATGCAAATCATAAATCTGGCTTTTACCTAAAAAACCAACATGAGCCACTAGATCAACAAACCTAATGTGGATCTTGACACTCAAGGTTCGGCTATAAGGCTTCTATATGAAATCTTATTTCATCCTTGACTCCGTCGAGTCTCATCTTAGACTCACTAAAGCGATTATATTCATTTTACTCATATACTTCTAGTATAAGTAATCAATATTATATACCTATTGTCAATATAATCCAATCTCATCCTGCCCGTTACTTAAGTATCAGGGCAATTGCCTGTGTGACTAGGGCAATCAGAAGCCTGTGGCAATATGCTTAACATGTAACAATAAATCATAAGCACTTTATTCAGCACGAGTGCTTTACTCAGTTACAAAAGAAATGTGTCCATCACATAAAAAGACACATCCAAGCACTAAACCTTATGAATTCCTAGACTCAATAAATAAGCTTTGAATGCATCACTAGGAATAAGTTTAGTTAAGAGAACATAATCACCTTGTTGGTATATATATACCTAATGGCAGTGCTTTTTTACTCTATGGTAACAAGATACATAATCTGCCTCCATGACTAACATTGCTGTGTAGTTTTTGCTTCTTATGGCACCATAACATGACTCTCCCAATCAGAGTGAAGGCATGTCCTGAGATTTGACCTAAACTCTTCTGGATCACCACCTTAATGGACATTTGAGTATCCTCTCAACTTGAGGTTCTCCCTTGCTAGCATGAGACTAATTCAACTCTACCATGAAGGTACCCCTCGACTCTCTCGACGGTTTGCCAAATAGCAAGTCTTGGATTACTTTGACAATGACTTATTAAACCAACCGCAAAGTAAATGTCAAGATGTGTACATAACATGGCTTACATTTAGCTTCCTAGGATACTAGCACAAGGGACATTGTCCATTTCATCATCTATTTTAGGGCATCCAACAAGACTCAAGGTCAGACCTTTCTCAACTGGAGTATCTACTGGTTTGGAATTATAAATCTAAAATCATTCCAAGATATTTTGATGCATGCCTCTTGGGACGGTTTGGGATTATTTCCACTCTTAGGACATACCTAGCTTTACTAATGCCCTTTAGCCCAAAGATATAGGACAACTACTTTTAGTAGCTTCTATTATCTCCAAGTTGTTTCCCAACCATCAGTATGCCATCAACGTGTAGAGTAAGAAACACAATCCCCCTACTAATCTTTTGACATACACACAATGGTCTTTAGAAACCATGGATAAGGCATACTAAGTTATGGCTTCATGGAATCTAAAGTAGCAAGATCTGGAAGATTACTTAAGATCATATATGGGCCTTTTAAGACAATATATCTTGTCCTATTGTCCCTTTGATACAAAACCAATGGGTTAGTCCATTTAAATGACTTCCTCAAGATTACCATTGAGGAAAACAGTCTCTACGTCCATTTCAAGCATCTCAAAATCCAAATGGGCAACCAGGGCTCGGAGTAGCCGGGTGTAGACTTATCGATCAAACCATCTAGCCGACATTTTGTCTTGAAAACTCATGTATTTTCGATAGACTTACGTCGGGGTGGAGTATCAACAAGTTCTAAAATCTTTTTCTTGACATTGAATCCGTTTCATTCCTCATGGAATTCATCCACTCTTTCTGATTTGGTGAATAAACCACATTTTGATAAGTGTTAGGTTCTTCAACTTTCAAGGAATTGTATAAGAATACGTCCTCTTCAACTTAGAAATATTATTGAGGAATTCTTCCATGCCCACTCCTTTGAATCCTGGGACCTTCATTATTTGTATGCCTAGGTAAGAAATCTCTCCGCTTTTCTCTAAGAGGTATGGAACCAGGAGTATAGAGAGAAATACTCCCACTATCCATTGGAGGTAGGATCCTAAACGTGTGGACTAACTGCATATTTAGGAATGGAGATTGAGGATGAACCTCATTCTCATTCTGACTCTCCTCAACATTTAGAGAATGAATCTCATTCTCCTTAACAAACAAATTTTCACCATTTCTATCAAATAAGGAAGGTGTACCATTCTCGGTCACTTAGGTAGAATTCAAATCCTCCCCTTCATCGAGAGATGGTTAAAGATCTTGTTGTAACTCATACAATTTGAAGTCATTTTTAAATTTCGCCAAAATCTTTGGAACTCATCCTCAAGAAAATTGACATTGCGGGAATTCATTTCACGATCTCAATTGGTTTGAGAAGGTTTAATACTTCGTTCCAATTGAGTCCTACCACTGCTGTAAAGTATTTGAATACAACAAGTACCTAATAGCAGTTAGATAATAGGTGCACATACCTACATCATGAATATATTGCTTCATGATGCGCTTTCACATTCATGGGTTCGCAGATGTCTTGAGTGAATGAATCACTAACGGATTCGATGCTCTCGAAGCCTTAATAAAAGACCTTATAATTGCTTTGCTAGCTAAACTTGACTCACACATAGACAACTTAACCATAATGAGTCAGTCTTAACGGTCCATATTTAGTTAGCTTGGTGAACATGCCTCGAAACAAAGTTGAAAATGAGGCAAAGACGGAAGATGTCTTGTTCCGTCTAAAATATTGAAAACACCTTTCAATGTGACATGGCTAAACAAATTGCCATTGTATATAGTATCTAAGACATTTAGATGAAAACTAATCTGATAAACAAAAGACACAAGGGAACATCGTACCCCAGGTGCATAGAGAGTGTCATGTAGAAGCTACACATTCTCTTCATGGAGATATGCCCTTATTTCAAGGACATCTTGTTCAGAATCGTTACTAAAATGACAGTTTATGAACCCACCGGGTAGCAATGAAAGTTCACAAAATTATCTCGGTCCTAAGCTATGTGCTTGATTGTTCCCATGTTTAAAATCCTCTAGGAACCATAGTGGGCAACTAATGCTTGAGGGCTCACAAATTATTCAGGAACAACTGTGAAAAAAGGTACCTTAATCGGCTTGGGACAACCCCAAGCTTAGGGTCCCTCTTTCACAATTATAGCACTTCACACATGCTGTATGCATCTCTTTATTTCACTTAACCTTTTTCCTTTTTGCAATGACAACCTTAGGTCTGAAACTTTAAGAGAAAATGATCTAGATGAACATGATGCTTAGTTAATCCTACATATACTCAACAGTGGGATAACTTTCAATTCCCTCACTAGATCGTCATTAACGTAATACGAAAAAGTACAGCATGTTGATTGATCCATTCTCGAACCATTTTTGGTATGTTTTTAAGTTTTCTTGATACTGCTCAATAGCAGTACCATCTTTGCCACTCTAAGAAACCTAGAACCTAACAAGTGTTCTAATACTTTACGCTCATTCAGAAGAAACTGAATCTTCTGACATTTTGCATCATAGTCAGCGCTATCAAGCTTTTCATTGGTAAACAAATTACAAACCATGTTTTAATTGCCATATCAAGAACTATATATTTTAAAGATGGGCACTAGGCATATTTTCAAATAATTAAATTATCAAATCCACCATTCATGTCGCATGATTGAAAATTTTGTTAAGCTCATAATCATCACATACAAACATGAATTAGAAATTTCTTTAATTTAATTATCACATTATTCCATAAAATAAAATTTATGGGGAGCAGTATGGTTAAACTAATTAACAATTTAGAAATATCACAAAGATATTTAGTTAAATAATGTAAAACAAATTTACATGAAGTTATATCATCACATAAAATGAATTTATATAACTCTAATATGTCATTTAAAACTTTATCAATGACATATCAACCATAAAATTCAGGTTATTGTATAAAACATATTTGTACAATAAAATGAATCTTTATTGTGAAACACACTCGAATAATAATATGTCACAAAAGAAGTTTATTGAAGCCCAAAGAACATTATATAAAACACATTTATATAATTATAGACAATGTGAAACTTACTTGCTCGCAAATTATAAAACACATTCATAGTTTAATGAATTTAGATTTTATGAAATGAATTTATGTTCATTAATTTGGGCAAGGAAAAAGTGCTAAAACAATTAGCAAATGTACAACAATTGATGTAGTTTGTATATGTATATAAAACGCATTTATATAACACTACTAATTAATGATTGACATGAAACATATTCACGCAATCGAATAAAATATGATTTGTAACATGAAACATATCCAAAGTTTAATTGGAATTTATTATATAGAATATATCCATATAATATTAAAATTTCAATGAAATTAACTCAAAGAAAAACTCGTAAATTATTAAAATGCATTCATATAATATTGTAAATTTAACTTCATGAAACAAATTCATAAAAGGAACAAATACCTGATAATGGTGAGAAACTAATTCATGTGAAATTCCATGAAATATCTTTGTTAACTAGAGCAATGGCAGAACAATTAACTGATTCACAACTACTCATGTATTTACACAAAGCGTATTTATATATATAATTATTCAATAAAATATTATCATGAAACATATTCATATAACTAAATATTATATAAAACATATTTATATAATATAACTTGTGAAACATATTCATTTATAAACCAAGGGGGATCTAAATATCACATAGATATTTATTGAGTTCGAGTTCGAGTAAAACAAATTTACATCATACATATTAATTTTATATATGAAATAAATTCATATAATTCAATCCAATTGTTTATTTACAAGTGACTCGGCATGAAAATTTCAAAGTTGATGCATATATAAAACGAATTTATATGCGACATTAAACATATTAATATTTTTATAACGAGTTCATGCAATCCGAATTAAATCTAATTCGAAATTTTAATCATTACAAAAAAAAGGTCATGCTTCCGCTCTTATTTAACCACACTTAAGTAAGTCTAGTAGGAAAATAAGCACCCAATACTATCCCTATACATAATAAGTGAGGAAAAATATAACTATTCTTATAAGAGTGGTTGTAAGTTATTAAGGTCTACCCACACATATTAAGTGTGCGGACTTGCATCTTGTGAGTGTGGCACACTTGGCACAGATATTGAGTGTGGTAGCATATATATTTATGCTTCAAAATTTATTTTACGTTTCACTTCCAAATTAGTGAAGGCCATGGAATTAAAATAAAAGAAAAAGAAAAAAGGGACTTGTATGATGTTTGCCCTTCTTCATTCATATCAACCCTACTTTGTTCTAAGCAGCCCTCCTTCAAACCCTTGCTGGACTGCCCGCGAATACCCTACTGCTTCATTCTCATCATCAGGGGTGGTCGTGCTCGGCGATGAGAATTTCAGGCGTCAACGCGTGGGTTCAGCGGGGCTCATGTCTTTATTTCGATGTACTGCTCATGAGGTTCTCTCACTCTACTCGACTGGCCATTGTCATTTTCTGCATCATGGAGTATTCGCAAGATTCGAGTGTGGTCATTGAGGTAATTAATTACCCTCTTTCTAACTTCTTGGTTTTCCTAATCTCTCATTTTCCTATTGTGATTTTAGTTTGCTTTGCTGAGATTTGTGATTCATGGACTGTCGATTAGAAAATTTGAGTGTGGTTTGTTATTTGTTACTGAAATATGCATTGTTATGTTCAATTTGTTCTCTTATTGTTGTTCAATTGTTATCTTGTTCTCTTGTTAATGAAATGTGAATTGGGGTGGAGTGATTAATTTTTTCTTGACTTCTGGGTCCTTGATCAGTAGAGGGAGATGGGGAATGTGAATGGGAGAGGAGATAGGGAATGTGCATGGGAATGGGCCAAGTGGGTTTGCTTCTAGGTTGGTGGAGGAGGAGGAGTTGCAATCATGCTAGTGCTAATCACCATCATCTATCCATCCTGTAGTTGCTGAATGGACTTCCATCTTCATGAGGGCGGACTCCATTTATGCCAATTCAATGCCAGATCTAAATGTGGTGTATTCATCATCTGGGTTTCCCAACTTGTAGGATTTTAAGCCAACCCTGAATTTCTCCCTTGATGGCCTTGGTAATGGGTTTGGAGGTTTGTAACAACAAGAGATAAACAATGATCGCAATGTCAAGCTCTTGTTCCCACTGGAACATTCGAAGCAAGTCTCAAGCAACAAAACTAGTATTGAACAAAACAATAGTAATGCTAATGACCAAACAAGAAAACAAGGGGATTCAACTAGATATTAGAGTAGCATGTTGAGCATGCATATGGGAGGGCCTTGGTGAACGTATAAATTAATTAAAGTCTGGCCCTTTTTAGTAGCTTCCTTCTCTTTCAGTCTTTTTAATTTAGATTTTTCTATTCTTGTTCTAATCCTGGCCTCTCTCTTTTGGGTGTGTCAAATCAAAATAAACAGTCTTGAACTAAGATGCAAAAATTATCGAAAACCAAAATCAGTTCTTCTTTTCTACTCCCTTTGCAACCAAAACAAAGTTTACGAGTTGTTAGGACTACCCAGTCTAGTAGCAGTAGTAGCACATGCTATTTTCTTCCTTTTAGAATCAAGTGCAAGCCTTCAAGGCAGTTATTTGAATCCCTAAACTGAAAAGATGTGTCTTTTGCAAAGGGACATGATCCTTCTATTGTGCCTTGACTTGTTATTTATATAAATAGATTGCCTCGTGTCTGATTTCTCATAATAAAACAATCAACTGGCGGACAGAGAATTACGGGTGCAGCATTACATCTATAATGGCTTTCTTAGGGGTGTTATTCCTCGTTATCGTTCTTCCCTGGAAAATGCCTTATACCTCTGTCTCCACTCCTCCCGTTTTGCTTATTCTCATTCATGTTGTCCTTATCCTTGTTTTACTTGTTCTCCATAATGCTTATACTTGACAAACGTCATCTCAATTACGTAAGTCATTAATATAATATATAAAAGTGTTTATGCCACATTCAACTACATGCTACTAGTTAAGGTACGCATTGTTAAAGAGCACTATATGCATTAGAGAATGTGATTATTAGATTTGATGCTTTATCTACCAGTGGGTGAGAGCTAGTTTCTGTTATCACTTTGATAAACACCTCTCTCCCCCCCCCCCAAAAAAAAAGAAAATTGGGATCTTACTGCCATGAATTCTAGCTCTAAGGAATATTAGAACTAATTTAAGGACATGTTTTCATGGTCTTAAGCTTGTACACCTACTTGAATAAAGTAACTAGGACACTAGTGCATATTTAGGCTTGCTGGAATTAAATTGAATAGCTTCAAACCATAAGAACATAACTTTTTTGGGCTAATTTTTCATTTAGAATTATCATGACCTTGATCTTTTTGCATTTTGAATATCATTAAATTAATGTTTTTAAATGGCTCTATTGTGAATCCAACCATTTGATTTCGAAAACCCCCTTTTTTGTAACTCAGGAAGTGTGGTTCAGTGGGAGCACTCATCACATTTTTGTAAGCATCAAATAAGTGAGATAAAAATAGCAATCCGGTGCTGCTGAATGATCTCATCGAATATGCTTCTATTTAAGTTCATCTGCTTTCGTCTTTATCTCTATTTTTCTATACTTGAATTCAATTACTAGTATTCAATATTCTAAAGGAGTTCTCATTTAGACAAGTAGAATTAGCAAGGAAATTCTTGGTGTACTCTTCCTACTATAGAGCTTGTTGTGGAAGCTAAATGAGTTATGTGACTCTGTCTTGCAGATCACTACGGTTGAGGAAGCTAAATGATTGTCATCAACCTTCAAAGTGACTAATGCTATTCTTTTGCTAACCTGTATCCAAGAATTGCAAATGACTCTTTTGATTGTGATTCTGAAGTCTCATTTGTTGTAATCTCTCAATAGGAGAAGGTCAAGATGGGGACAACTGCTTGCACCAGTGCACTAACAGTTCTTCTCCTTACTGGAGTGGGTTTCTTTTCATTGATCTTATTTAGAGAATCGCTTAAACCAGTGCTTGTGAAGTTTGGGATGACTCCTCTTCTAGCAGTAGTTTACGCGGGAGCTCTGCAGAACATTTTCAGCAAGAGTACGAAGTACAATTTATTTGATCCTTGCAAAGAAATGGCGTACATTCCACTCAATGAGGAAATTAAGGTTTGTGCTGTTGGAATATATAGCTTATGAGCCTCTATTCAACCTAAAATTATGATATTTTATACTCTTTTATTATCTAATATTTGCTTGAAATGAAGTATTAAATTAGAATTTTAATGTGTGTCTGTTTATTTTATAGGAATTAGAAGAAAACATGAGAAAGAAAGAAATAAATGCTTTGCTTAAGAATTGGATCAGGAAAAGAGGATGGAAAGAAGAGCAAATGACTCCAATAAAGCAACACGGCCCAGTCACGGCAGGCCCAATCGCTCTCTCCCTCATCTTTGTCTTTCTCCAGTCAGTCTTTTCTCTTGCACTGACGGCCCAGGCCCAAATCCGACTTCAGCCGACCTTCCTTCTCCCATGCTTATTTTCTCTCCCTCCTCACGTTGGGCCAGCCCAGTTTTTCCTTCCCCCCCCGTTCTCTTCCTCTTTTTTCCTCTTAGCGGGCCTGGCCCGTTTGCTTCCTCTTCTTTCTCTCTTTTGGCTGGTCCCTTGTCTTTTCTTTGGGCCCAACTCTCACTTCTTCCCAGACCTGGCCCAGCTGTGCCTTCACTGTTTCCCTCCCCCTTCTCTTTGCTCTCTCCTTTCTTCCCAACCCGAGGCCCATCTCTCTCTTCTCTCTTTCTTTCTCCCATGGGCCAGCCTAATTGTTTTTTCTTTGATCTTGGACCAAGCTGGCAGCTTTTGCTTCACTTAATTCCATGCCTGGGTCACGTGATGCTGCCTTCTTCTTGCTCCCCCATCGTCCTCCGTTGTCCTACCTAGAAACCACAGCCACAAACAGAGCACCGGTGGCTCTTCCTCTCCCTCACCATAACCATTGCTCATTCTCTTTCTCTCTCCTCATTCATTTTTCCATCACCATCACCATCATTAATCCTTCGGTTATAAGGAGTCAATGAAGGTAACCGAGGGGGCGACTTCTGGAGCTTCAAAGAAGGCTAGAATGGTAGAGCAACTGGCATGAAGTTCAGGTAAAGGAATAGCAAGTAGCGATTTCTGTTAAAAGTTCTTTGGTCCTCCTTCAATTTCATAGCTTAAGTTTCCAGATTTAATCGCAATATTTGTGTTTTCAATTTAGTTGAATTCGAGTAGTTTGTTTGTAATTTCCCTATTCACTTCTTCACGTTCTGGATCTTGTTCCTCAACTTATCAGATTGGTGCAATTTACTTATTCGTTAATGGTTGATTGAGGTTACAACTTGGATTTCATAGTCAGGTTTGAATTCCCCAAGTTTCTTTGCCCAAGTTCGAATTGCCCTCACTGAGCTGCTAGAGATATCTAATTGGGATAGTTGCGCCCAAGTGTTGGCGGGTCTAGGTTATTTCCAGTTCGATCTTTGGGTCTGTCAATGTGTGAAATAGATTCACCATGGAATTGATTAAATTAGCCTTTAGTTACAAATTAGTTCAAAATTTTTGAAACCTAATTTCACAACCATCCCTAAGGATCGATACCTTCAAGTATTATAACGTCAAACCGTATATTTGCGGGAAATCATAACAAGTTTTTGGCGTCATTGCCGGGGATGATTTTGTGAAATTAGGTTGCCTCAAGTCGTAGTTTAGTATTAGAGTCGTTCGAGTCGTTTTTGTTTTAATATTAGAGTTGTGATTTTTAGTTTAATTTGAGTCATTATTTTGTTTTAGAAATTTCGTTTAGTTTTAATTTTTGAATTTAGTTAGTATTTCGATTTTTGATGTTTGTTGATATTAGTTTTAGAGTTTATTGTTTGCTAAAAAAATAGTACTAACGCATTTCATAATCTGGAGTTTATTGTTTGCAAAAGAGACAAAGTAGAATTGATCTAGAGAAAAAGTCAGTGCAGATTTTCAACATTTCCTAATCTGTTTGAATTTTCTGGGCAAATTCTAGTGTGATTTTTGCTATTTTGATATTTTTTCTAGATTCAGCATAATTTTTAAAGTTTGTGTGAATTTTTATGGAATTGTTGGAACTGTCATGATTTTTCTACGAAGTTTGGACTTAATAATCTATTTGCATTTTTTTGCACTGTTCGCGGACATTAAAAAAATTCAAGAAAAATTTTGTCCCTTATGATTGTGTGCATTTTGTTGTATATTCAGTTCTGATTTTGGGAGTCTTATTTTTTATTTTAAATTTTATTTTTAGAATTAGGTTGGTTAGGTGTAGTTTTATTTATTTATTTTTAGTTTCTTTATGTTTGTGCTTTTGTTTGAGTTTTGCTTATTTTCTATTTGTAATTGTCTTTAGTTTTGATTCATTCTTTTTTGTTTTGTTTTGTGGAAAAAAATCGAAAAGGAAAAAAAAAAAGAAAAACCAAAAAGAAAAAAAAAAGAGAAAAAAGGAAAAGGCCAAAAATAGAATCTTTGATGAGGGTGTGGGATTTATATGACTGGTTGGGTTAGAACTCTGAAAATAATCGACTTTTTAGGAGTGAACCTAACCCTGATATTGAATTAACACCTAAATCTAAACCCAAGCCTAAAATTAAAGAAATGGCACAAGAAGGATCTTTGAGTAATATCTTCTATCCTCCTAGGACTGCTTGCCATCTTGTTTTGCTATACCTGGCCTTGATCTGAATGTTACTCTCGAATTGAGACCTTATTATACTCAGATGCTCCCTAAATTTACTAGTTTAGAGGATGCTTATTTATTTTTGAGGGAATTTAAAGAAGTATGCTCCATGATGTATTTCCCTAATATCCCCATTGATGTTGTGCGTATGAAATTGATTCCTTTTGCTTTGAAAGATTCTGCTAAACGTTGGATGTATGACTTTTCTGTTAATTATGTTGCTTCTTGGAATGATTTTGTACGATTGTTCTTAAGAAAATATTTTCCTAATGCCAAGACTATTCAGCTGAGGAATGAGATTAATCAATTTGTGTAACTCGATAGGGAATCATTTTGAAAATATTTTGATAAGTTCAAAAATTTGCTGGCCCAGTGTCTCCATCATGGTTTAGACCAGGCACGTTCATATTAGATTGTTTCTGAAGGACTGGACTAACAAACTAGAGCCATGGTAGAGTCCATGTGTTAGGGTGGCTTTCTTTCTAAGAGCACCATGGCTGCTTGGGAATTTTTAGAGGACTTAGCTAAGAAAACCATGCGATGGGAAACTGCTCGTGATGACAGTCTAAGTTCCAGGATTACAAGGGGTGGGTTGCATTTTGTCTCTGATGTAAGGCACTTAGAGTCTAAGATTGCTGTTATTGAAAACATGTTAAAGGGGTTGCCTCCCCAAATGCCCCAGATATCTCAGGCTTCTATTGTGTCTTATTTCCACTGTCAGGCCTTAGATCATTCCTTAAGTGCTTGTCCTTATTTTGCTCATCAATTAGCATCTGGACAAGAGGAAGCGAGTATAGCCTTCCAGAGACCGAAGAATGACCCATTTTCCCCTTATTATAATCCAGGGTGGGGGAATCACCTTAATTTTTCTTGGAGTAATGGACCGAATCCTGCAATTCCTAACTCCCAACCTATTTTCCATCCTCCCAATTCTTTTCAGGGACTAGCTTTTCCAGGTATGCCCAATGCACCTAGACCTCCACCCCTTGTAGCTCAAGCTCAAGCTCAATCTCCTCCTGGCTACACTGATATTGATAGAATGGAGAGAGGCATTAACAGTAATGTGGAGAGAATAATAAGTGCTAATATGGAGAAAATGATGCGAATGATGACTGAACAGTTTTTCCAATTAGCATCATCTTCTATGGAGTCAGCTACTTTTCTAAGTCAACCTGAGGTGAACCCTAAGGGTCATACCTCTTCGTCTTCTGGTGCTAACCCTAGTGAGTCTGTGAGAAAAGTGAATGCAGTTATGTCTCTTTGATCTGGTCGAGAGATTGACAATCAAGTGAGAAATTCCAATGAACCCTACAGGTATCCTCACCAATTTTTCTAGAATTCTTCTTCTTCTTCTTTCCCTTCTTCTTCTGCAGAAACTAGTTCATCTAGTAAGCCAGAGGATGCTACTAATGGTGTCCTCAATGATTCTGATACTCCTCCCGCTCTTGAATCACTTTCTAAGAAAGAGGAGCCTGAGGAGAAAGCTTCCTCTGATTCAGTTAAGTCTCCCATAGATTCTTCTACTGAGAAAGTCCATATGCCTTTGCCTTCCTTTCCCTATAGGCTTAAGAAGAAAGACCAAGCTCATGTTGAGAAGATGAGAGAGACCTTCTCTCAAGTCAAGATTACCATTCCCTTACTCGATGCTATTCAACAGATGCCTCCATACGCTCGATTTTTAAAGGATCTGTGTACAACCAAGAGAGCCACTAGTGTCCCTAAAAAGGCTTTCTTGGCTTCTGGCGCTAGTTCTATCCTTTCTCACCAGATCCCAGTGAAGTATAAGGACCCCGGGTGCCCTACTATTTCTATAGCTATAGGGGACCAGTTTATTCATAGAGCTCTGCTCGATTTAGGGGTTAGTGTCAACTTGATACCCTTCACTGAGTATAAGAGGTTAGGGTTAGGTGAGCTGAAACCTACCAAGATGATCATTCAATTGGCTGATAGATCAACCAGGTTGCCTAGGGGTGTTGTTGAGGATGTGCTAATTAGAGTGAGTGAATTTATTTACCTAGTGGACTTTGTTGTAATTGAGATAGAGAAGGTGTCAAATTTGGCTAGTCAAGTTCCTGTGATTCTAGGGCGTTCTTTCTTAGTCACTGCCAATACCCTTATTAATTACAGAATGGAATAATGAGATTGTCTTTTGGCAATATGACTCTTGAATTGAACATCCTTAACATGCAAAGACAGCCCTCTAGTTTTGATGATTTGGAGTTTTCTACTCTTAACTGGGTAGACGATTCTGTATTTGATGATGCTTTTGATGAAATGTTTACTGTTAAGTATGAGTCTTTTCTTATGAATGATGAGCCTGAATATGATGTGTTTGAGTTTGATGACTTGTGCTCTACTACTGATTGCTTGCTCACTGCTGTTTCTGAATCCATGCATGAATCTATTTCCCCTCCTGCTCTTGAATTGAAATCTCTTCCTGACTCTCTTAAGTATGCATTTTTAGGACCCGATGAATCTTTACCTGTCATTGTTACTTCTGACCTAGACTGGGACGAAGAGGACAAACTAATTGCCTTACTTAGAGAGAGCAAGGAAGCCATAGGTTAGACCTTAGGGGACATTAAGGGTATTAGTCCTTCCATTATGCAATATAGAATTCATTTAAAGGACAATGCTAAACCCTACTGAGATCGCCAAAGGCATTTGAACCCAACTCTTTAGGAAGTAGTTAGGAAGGAAGTGTTGAAGTGGCTGGACCATGGGATCATTTACCTAATTTCTGATAGTGAGTGGGTTAGCCCTGTTCAAGTTGTTCCTAAGAAGACTGATATTACCGTGATTAGGAATGACAAGAACGAGTTAGTTCCTACTTATGTCCCAGCTGGGTGGCGTGTGTGTATCAATTATAGGAAATTGAATGCTGCCACTAGAAAAAACCATTTTTCCCTTCCTTTCTTGGACCATATGTTAGAGAGGTTGGCTTGACATTCCTTCTACTACTTTTTAAATGGATAGTTGTACCCAGATCTCTATTGCTCCTGAGGATCAGGAGAAGACTACTTTTACCAGCCCATTTGGAACATATGCCTTTAGGCGAATGCCGTTTAGACTGTGCAATGCCCCTGCTACCTTTCAATGTTGCATGATTTTCATTTTCTCAGATTTAGTTGAACACTGCCTGGAAATTTTTATGGATGACTTTTCTGTGTTTGGATCTTCCTTTGATGAATGTTTGTCTAATCTGAGAAAAGTGTTAGAAAGGTGTAGGGAGAAAATTTTGACTCTGAACTGGGAGAAGTGTTATTTTATGGTTAAAAAGGGAATAGTCTTAGGCCACATCATTTCTAAAGATAGGATTGAAGTAGACAAGGCTAAGACTGATTTAATTGTCAATCTTCCCCCTTCTACCTGTGTGAAAGAGGTAAGGTTTTTTCTTGAACATGCTGGCTTCTATCGTCGATTCATTAGAGACTTTAGTAAGATAGTAAAGCCCTTGACGAACTTGTTAGCTAAGGAGGTGCTATTTCACTTCTCTCAGGAATGTCTTGTAGCCTTCACTAAGCTTAAGGAAGCCTTGACCTCTGCTCCCGTTCTTCATCCTCCCAACTGGGGAGAACCATTTGAATTGATGTATGATGCATCTGATTATGCTATTGGAATTGTTCTAGGACATTGTGTTGATAAGATGCCCCATGTCATCTATTATGCTAGTCACACTCTGAATGATGCCCAACTAAACTATACTGTTATTAAGAAAGAATTTTTGGCTGTGATCTTTGATTTTGAAAAGTTTAGACCTTACCTGATTAGGTCTCATGTGATTGTCTATACTGATCACTCTGCTTTTAAGTATCTTCTTTCTAAGAAGGATGCCAAACCTAGATTGGTGAGATGGATCTTACTTTTATAAGAGTTCGACTGTGAGATTAGGGATAAGAAAGGTTCTGAGAACCTTGCAGCTGACCATTTGTCTAGGATCCTCTATGATAGAGAGAGTGAGTCAACTGTTTCTGTGTGCTTCTCTGATGAGCAATTGTATGCTGTCCACCCTGATCCTTGGTATGTTGACATTGTGAACTACCTAGTTGCTGGTAGGACCCCTGAGGGTTGGACCAAGAATAATAGGGATAGGTTCTTCCATCTCATGAAATTCTTTGTTTGGGATGATCCTTATTTGTTTAAGTACTGTGCTGACCAAGTCTTTAGGAGGTGTATTCCCGACAATCAGGTGAGAAGTATCCTTTCTTTTTGTCATGACCAGGCATGTGGAGGGCATTTTAGTAGAAGGAAGACTGCAGCCAAAGTTCTTCAATGTGGATTCTACTGGCCCACTTTATTTAGGGATGCTTTTGAATACTGTAAGAGTTGCCCTAGGTGCCAACAGTTGGGTAGAATAAGCAAGCGGGATATGATGCCATTGAGTCCCATCATTGTGGTGGAGATTTTTGATGTGTGAAAAATAGACTTTATGGGACAATTTCCATCAGCTTTTGGGAATGACTATATACTGTTAGCTATGGATTTTGTCTTTAAATGGGTTGAGGCCATCCCCACTAGGACTAATGATGCTAAGATTATCATGAAGTTCCTTAGGGAGAACATCTTTGCTAGATTTGGCATGCCCCGAGCTATTATTAGTGATCAGGGGATCCATTTCAATAATCGGTCTTTTGATACCTTACTGAAAAGGTATTCCATAATCCATAGGCTTGCTATCCCATATCATCCCCAAATCAGTGGCCAAGTCGAAATGTCTGATCGGCAAATTAAACAGATTCTAGAGAAGACAATGAGCTGGAATAGGAAAGATTAGGCCGACAAGCTTGTTGATGCTCTTTGGGCTTATAGAATGGCTTTCAAAACCCCCTTGGGTATGTCACCCTATAGGGTTGTTTATGGTAAGCCTTGTCATCTCCCTGTTGAGATTGAGCATAGAGCTTGGTAGGCCATTAAAATGCTCAACTATGACTTGACTGAGGTCGATGAGGAGCGCATACTGCAATTGAGTGAGCTTGAGAAGATAAGAGTTGAAGCATATGAGAGTGCTCGATCTTACAAAGAGAGAGCTAAATTGTTTCATAATAAGCATATTCTTAGGAAAGAGTTTACCCCGGGAATGAAAGTACTCTTATATGATGCTAAGCTCCATTTGTTTCTAGGGAAATTGAGGTCTCGATTGACGGGTCCCTATATTGTCTCACGTGTTTTCCCTTATGGTGCAGTCGAAATTCAGGATCCAGAGAGTGGCGCTAAATTCAAAGTGAATGGCCAGCAACTGAAGTAATTTCTGGAGTTGCCCGGCAAAGAAGATGTGGAGTGTCTGATACTCCACGAGCCGAATCCTGATCGTTGATAGTGTAAAGATAGCTCGAATGTACTTAGCACCCGACCTGATTTCTTTTCATCCCATCTCTCCTTTTCTCTTTTTCTTTTCCTTTCTCTTTTCTTTTTGTATAGGTGGTTGTTTTTGTTTTGTATATATATGTTGTACATTTGATTTTGAGTCATGTCCTTTTTGTTTTCGAGTCTTCTTTTTATTTGTTTCTTTTTTAGGTTTTATTTTGGGTTTTTATGGTTCTTTCCACTCCTAATGAGGATATTGTGAGATTTAGGTGTGGGGGTGGGGGAACTTTGAAAAATCCTTAAAAAAAAATGAAAAAAAAATTTGAAAATCATTGAAAATTCAAAAAAAATATTTTTGTTTTGTTTTTGGAGAAGCTTAGTACTATTCCGATCAACTTTAATGCCCTGTTCTTTGATTGTTAGCTTGTATATACGCATGATGTGCATGTTAGGTCTCCATCCTTGGTGTATCATTCTTAGCCATAATTCTAACCCTATTTGTTTATTGTTGCGGTGTGATCCAATCTCCATTTATTTCGTCCTCATTGTCTTAAGATCTTAGTTTTCCATGATCCACTCTCCCTCTTATTTTTGACACAATTACTTTAATTTTTTATTGCAAAAAATGAAAAAAATGGAAAAGAAAAAAAACTGAAAAAAAGAAAGAATAGAAAAAAGAAATGGAATAAATTTGGAATGACAAGTAACCCTTTAAGGCATGCGCTACTGGGTGTTACCCTTTGAGACAATACTGCTACTGAAAAAGTTTGCGTCCAATGTTAATGAATCAATGACATAATTTGTGTCAGTCAAGTGAGATTGAGTTTGATTGTGGTAAGCCTAAGCCCTAGGATGATGATACACTTACACACGAGTACTGGGATGGATTCAAAATTTTGATGTACAGTTGGGTGAAAAATTAGTGCTTTGATGTCATCCATGGGGTAGAGAGTCTTGATATGTACATTTTATTTATTTGCAGGACAATATCTTTGCTACATGGGTGATTTAGTTAGTTAGAATATGTATATATTTTTCCCCCAATTTTGTACATATTAATTTTTGAAACAAAGAAACCCAAAAAGATTTTCGAGTTTCTGTTTATGTTTTCTTTTATAGATTTTATGGGTATATCTTTTGTAAACCCTCAGGAGACCTTACTCATCCACTAGGCGTAACCTAGGGGTTTAAAGGCCCTGTTGCACATGGTAAGTGCAACCGTGATTCCTACGAAAGTGAGTTAGGATTTTCTTTTCTTTTCTAAGGTAGTTTAGGTTTGTTTTACTCGAGGACGAGCAAAACTTTGGTGTGGGGGTATTTATTCAACCTAAAATTATGATATTTTATACCCTTTTATTATCTAGTATTTGCTCGAAATAAAGTATTAACTTAGAATTTTAATATGTGTTTGTTTATTTTATAGGAATTGGAAGAAAACATGAGAAAGAAATAAATAAATGCTTTGCTTAAGAATTGGATCAGGAAAAGAGGATGGAAAGAAGAGCAAATGACCCCAATAAAGCAATACGGCCCAATCACGGCAGGTCCAATTGCTCTCTCCCTCATCTCTGTCTTTCTCCAGTCAGTCTTTTCTCTTGAAACGACGGCCCAGGCCCAAATCTAACTTCAGCTTGCCTTCCTTCTCCTAGGCTTATTTTCTCTCCCTCCTCACGTTGGGCCAGCCCAATTTCTCCTTGCCCCCCCGGTTCTTTTCCTCTTTTTTTTTCTCTCAGCGGGCCTGGCCCGTTTGATTCCTCTTCTTTCTCTCTTTTGGTTGGTCCCTTCTCTTTTCTCTAGGCCCAACTCTCTCACTTCTTCCCAGACCTGGCCCAGCCGTGCCTTCACGGTTTCCCTCCCCCTTCTCTTTGTTCTCTCCCTTCTTCTCAACCCGAGGCCCATCTCTCTCTTCTCTCTTTCTTTCTCCCACGGCCCAGCCCAATTGTTCTTTCTTTGATCTTGGAGCAAGCTGGCAGCTTTTGCTTCACTTAATCCCACGCTTGGGTCACGTGATGCTGCCTTCTTCTTGCTCCGCCATCGTCCTCCTTTTTCATTCAAAATTTTCTACTCTTGATATCACATTGATTGTAAAATTTATGAAAAAAGAGCCGAAAGGAATAGTCATTGCGTCCATATCACCCAGGGGAAATAGAATGAAAAAAAGACAAAACGAGTTTTATAACTCATTTGGACTGATTTTCAGGGGGAAAAAGAGGTGGCATGGTGGGGATTAGGGAAAATAAATGGAAGAATACCTGATTCATAACATTCACTTCATTGCTTTAGTTTCAAGAGATTTGGAGAGATCTATGCATTCCTTGGAGTTAGAAAATTGATCATTTCAAGTTGGCTGAGCATAGGTTGATAGAATGCTTTGGTTAGTTCGTTGGTTTGTGCTTCGTTGAAATCAGGCTCTGGTCAAAAGTTGGTTGCTTTATTTGATTGTGGTTTCATGTCATCCAGGTTAGGTAATTGAATGTTGGCTTAGTT
Source organism: Carnegiea gigantea (assembly GCA_029747015.1). NCBI lineage: Eukaryota > Viridiplantae > Streptophyta > Magnoliopsida > Caryophyllales > Cactaceae > Carnegiea > Carnegiea gigantea. The sequence goes on from JAKOGI010000671.1 coordinate 401,166, forward strand.
TTGCCATGGGCAACATATCTCACCCTACATTTATCAATTCTGACAAAAACAAAGAAATAAATAAATGGAAAGGAGAAAGCTTTATCCAATGAAGGGCTAGTTATGAATTGCTCATTGAATAATCTGCTTGAAGATGATGCCATCTCTAACTATGCTTAATGTTGCGATTTTGTGTTGTGTATTGAAATGCTTTATCGTGGCTTGATTGATTTTTGGATTTGTTGATGGTAATGGGTTGTTGGATTTGTGTTGGTTACTCCAGGTGTATGGCCTATTGAGTTGATTTGCTTCGGCATGATGTCATTGAGATTCCTTATTGTATTTATGGCATGTTGTAAATGGAAAACATCCAAGTTTTATGCGAAATTCTGACGAATTTTTTTCAAAATCAGAGAATATACTAAAAAAATAGGTTAAAGGTATGGATGTTACATAATGTTTGTAGAGCGAGAGTACCTAGTTATAAAGGCTAATGGATATCACAACTTGCAATTTTCTCAATTCGAAGTTTTTCCTCTTAGTATATTATAGCTTGCAACATCTTAATTCGAAGGTTTTTTTGGATTTGTTGATGGTAATGGGTTGTTGAATTTGTATTGGTTACTCCGGGCGTGTGGCCGATGGAGTTAATTTGCTCCGATGTGATGTTGTTGAGATTTCTTATTGTATTTATGGCATGTTGTAAAAGAAAAATATCCAAATTTTAGGTGGAATTCGACTGAATTTTTTTCAAAATCAGGGAATATACTAAAAAACTAGCCTAAGAGTATGGATGTTACATAATGTTTGCAGAGCGAGAGTACCTAGTTATAAAGGCTAATAGATATTACAGCTTGCAATCTTCTTAATTCGAAGTTTTTTTTCCTCTGACTAGCGTTATTCGTTGTACTTAACTCTAATATATGAGTTTGGTGGTTTTAGGTTGAACCCAAGGACAGCATGCCACAAAATCAGATGTGAAGTTCGGGTTCGTGAAGTGTTTACTTGAAATTATGAAATTTAACACCACCAATCTCATTTGTTCTGTTTAGGTTCAATCTTATATATGTGTATTGCAAACAAACTTAACCTTTAGGTTGTGAGCGGATACTTTATAGGCATGTTGAAATCAATTTATTAATAATTGTTTGCATAGATTTCGTACTTTTTATTATGTGGCTGAATACTTATTATTTTTCAATTTAATTGATGACAATTGATTGGTTCATAGTTATAATGTTATCGTACTTTTTTGTATCATTTAAATTTTGGTTAAATATGTACTCTATCTTTTTCTCTCCCCCCCTCTCTCTATCTCTCTCTCTCTCTATATATATATATACACACACATGCATATAATTATAATGCGTTATTAAATATAAATTATTTGTATTTTTTAAAACAATAACTTGTTATTTCTTATATATAAAAATTTTTCCGCCAAAATTAGTTATCCGCTTAAATTATTTGAAAGCTAGTTATCGGATGCATAATGTCAAACTTATAAACAAGGGAGTGGTTAAAATGATTTTTCGCTCAGAGGGTAATCTGGCCACGAATACAAGCGAGGGAAATCTACCTACACTTATAAGCATGGTAGATGATGCAGGCAGTGGCGGATCTAGGGTTTCGAATTAGGGGTATCCACCTACGAACATTCATCACCATGTGTACCATAAAATAAAGTTTACCATATATGAAATATTACAATAATGCACTATTACAACTAATCAATGGAAAATATTAATCATTCAATTTCCAGTTAACTCAAAACAACTTTCGCAAATTGATTAACAAATAACAATTAAAAATTGACAATTGCATAAATTCTAGGAATGTTCATGAACCAATTAACAATTATAAATCCACACAAATTGATACTTAAATTTAATTGCACAAACTAATTTGTCCACCAAGGCCAGAATCAAATACACAAATTGAACTTGGGCATGAAAAATTAATTAAAAAACAGAAAATTTTGGAAATGACAAATGAAAACAAACCTAACTGATTGATGACTAATGAGTCGATGTAGATGCTCGGCGTTGAACAATTCACTACTCAATTGCTATCTACAGAACATAGTTTGAGAACAAGCAATTAGAAGTAATTAAATTTGGCAAATGATGAAAATCGAAATCCTAACTAACTAACCTCCTTTGCTGCTCTCTGCTCGCTCGGTGGTCGACTGCTCACTGCCGAGTGCCGACTAGTCGCCAGTCGTGCTCGGCGGGCAACGTCTTCGGCGGCGGAAACGGGTTGTTGCACTGATGCGTGGACTGTGGAGGGCTTGAGGGTGGACTGGTGGAGTCAGTGTCGAGAAGAGAAGGGCTAGGGGCAGAAGCTCTGGAGTCTGGGCACGCGCACGCGAAAGACAGAGGGCTAGCGCTCAAATTGGTTTTTATAATTTTTTTTAATGAAGCCTGGGAATGGCTCGCGTCCAATTGTCAGAGGCTTCAAGGCTCATGAGGTCCATTAAGTCAGCTAAGGTCAGATGTAACATTTTTTGGGGCCCTTTTTAGGGGTGTCCACTTATAATATTTTTACAGACTTTAAATAAGCTTATTAGAGTTTTTTTTGGGTTAGGGGTGTCCATGGACACCCCTACCTTGGTCATAAATCCGCCCCTGGATGCAGGTTTCCACGATGTAAGGATGGGTACTGCACTGTCTGCCACGCTTATTAAGTGTGGCGAATTTTTTTCCACTGATACCTTACGCACGCTTACCTTAAGCATGGCAAATAGGGGTATCAGTACGGAAGGAGGCAATTTTTGCTTGGATATATGCAACATTTCTTGTAGTGAATTCAACTAATGAACTAATTGAATCCGCTATGTCAACTTGTACATAATTATAATTCAACCAAAAAATATGCCATAACTAATAATCTTCATAAAATAAATCAAAATTTAAATAATATTTAATAAGACCCAAACAAAACAAATTGAGCAAAGAATATTATACCTAAGAGCCCCCTTCTTATTGCCTCGGCATGCTCAGTTCATTAGCTTGGAGCCTCTCTCTCTCTCTCTAAAACCCTCACCGGCTCTTTCTCTACCACCATGCTCTCGGCCCTACTTCTTATTGATGTTCCTCAGACACCAGGCTCTGAGCTCGATCCTTCGATAAGCATTGCTAGAAACACCCAAATGATGATTCCGCAACCCCCTCGCTGCCTAACTGAAGCCCACGGCTTCAACAAGCACCAATCTGGCCAAAACACCATGCCATCGAGTAGATTGGCCGTCCACGGGTCGAGTGACGCCACTCACTCGTGCCATGCCCCACTCGGATGGCGGTGTGTGATGTACACACGCGGCAACGCCAGTGTTTTACATGGTTTTGCGTCGGGAGCGTGTAGACTGGCGACAATGGTTGGGTTTAGGAGGAAGAGAACGACCAAGGTCGTCTTCGTCGACGGTGCGTGACAAACACGCGCCACCCCTCCGTCATCACTGATGGGTTTCAGGCATATTTCTTTGCCCTTTTTGTGTTGGGCTTGGGGCGGATATACGGCAAGCGTAGCCTAAACTAGGCAGTGGGTGGTCAGAGGTCATTTTCAAAGAGTTTGTTAGGGTTTCGAGAGAGCCCAGATCTGAGTTTTGGGAGGCTTATCATGAGTCTCTGTTCCGCGGTGTCAGTCATAGAGAGAACTTGGGTTCCAGATGCCTTAGTGTCAAGGGGAGATTTGCGTTCTTGCCCAAAAGTTGGTATCAGTTTATTCATTTACACCAGATCTTGATCCATGTTGAAAAACATGATAACATGCGGCATAGGAACTTAGTAGGTTCGAATTTGAACTAGGTTTTGCATAAGATTATGTTCAATAATCACACAGATTATCAATTCATTAGGCATGTAATATTTAGCAGATTAGCATTTGCATATAGCCAAGATTCATGGTTTGTTATCACACAAATTTGTTGATTAAACTAATTAATCTCATATTTAGGTCAACATGAATTAGTCAGAGCTAGCAATAATTAGACAAGGCTCTGATAGCACTGTTAGAAATATAAGAACTTACCTTGATGCGAAAACATTGTCCGGGTCTCACCTATTGAGTGCTGCCCATGAACATGATAGCTACTAGAGTCGCCAGTGAGGTTCACACCCAAAACCCAAATCTCTATGATGGTTAAATTTAGTGTGAGGGATTCGACATAAAGAGTATTGATCTAGGAATGTTAACTTCTCCACTATATCACATTCCTTACGTGTTTATCCCCTTTTATATAATAGCACATATCCTGTAATAGAATTAGAAAATTAATTTAGCTAATTAATACTTAATTAATTACCTTGTAACCGACATATTAATGAAAGATTATAATACCATAATGTGATCATTATTCTTTAGTGAACAGAATGAAAACACAACATTTGCGTGGATCGGTGGAGGGAGGCCAATTGAGACAAAATCGCCGTCATATTTTACTCGCATTTGGATTTCATGTGCTACAATAAACAATGAGGGTGTTGGTTGGTGTGCCGTGGATCAATTTTACATCTGCTAGTTGTCAGACAAAACCCTGCGTATAGAGGATGCTAACCCGATGGCCTACAGAGGGAGGAGATTGATACTTACAAATGTTCTTCAATCTTATGTTTATGACAATTGATCAATTAACATTTTTGAAAGAAAAATTTAATGCGTATTTGAATTATTTTTAAGAAAAAATGTGATAAAAAATATCCTCGTTCATTTCTTATACGAGGCATATTTTTATCGACATCTTTCACATTTGTAAGCTAAGTTTTTTTAAACTATAAAACATGAACTAGAATGGATTATAAAATTTCATTTGATGCTTACTTTATATTAGTTTCTTTAATTTGTATTTCTTTGAATCCCAACCAAATTAAAAGTTTGATTGTCGGTCTTATGGTCACTTCACCCCTTTTCTTGTCTCTCAAATGTGTTGACCTAATTAAAATATTAGTTTGTTGATTGGGGTTTACCAAATTTAAATTATATAAATTTATAAAGTACTAAATTTTACTTAGGGTATGTTTGGTAAGGGTGGAAATCATTTTCCTGAAAAATTATTTTCTTATTTTACGGTGTTTAGTAAAATAAAGAAGATAAATTTGTTTTCAGGGGAAAATCATTTTCGCTATAATGAAGGAAAATATTTTCACTTTGAATGAAGCGTAAGTTGATTTTACGTTTTTTGGCACTTGCACGGTTTCTTGTTCTTTCTCTCTTTCGTATCTATTTAATTTCTTCGACGTATGGTTCGAAGATTAAGACAGTGATATATAATTTGAAGATTAAGGCTGCATATTAAAGATTAGTGAAATTGTATCATCCCGATGTCAATACCATTGCCGGTGCCGGTGAATCTAACAACCATGATTTCATCGAAATCCGAAGCGCTCTGCAATTTATCATTAGGGTTAAGAAGATAAAGAGATTCAGTCTTTCCGCTTCTTCGTTTGGATTCCTACCGGAATGTAGAAAATCGATAAAGTATTGCTAGCATCAAATTGTTGGTAGTACGTAAAATCCAAAAAATTAAAAAATGTATATATTGTCACAACTTTGATCTATATAACACCATTATTGTAATATAATTCTCTAAAGAATAAAATATAAATTCTCATTTTTCTAAATATCTTACTTATTTTTATATTTCACTAATGTGTCTCTTTTAAACTTTTTTATTCATTTTTTACTAATTAAACTCATTTTTCAGAAATTTTAATTTTTACCTTACCAAACAACTGAAGATATGAACTGAAAATTATTTTATATAAAAAATAATTTTATAAAAAAATAGCTTTTAACCCTACCAAGCATACCCTTCATTTATCAACTTGACCGTCCAGTTAGTAAAAAGCAATGCAATTCAAACTGTACCGACAGTACAGATCAAAACGCGAATTGAATTACGTACATCGGGTACGTCAAGTTTGACCTTATCCATAGACCTCCTTTAATTAATCTCTATCTCTTGACGTTCTCGGGTAGTTTTTCACTTAGATCATCATCATCACAGCATCAGATAATCTTGTCTTTCTCTCACCTGTTTTGCCTATAAATAGACTGCACCCCACAGTACCAACATATCAAGGCAGGATTCACTACTCAGAGCAACTAAAGTACTGTTGACCCAAAAAAAGGGAAAAAAAAAAAAAAATGAGGGTTTCGAAGCCTTTTGAATTGCTTGGCTTACTGTTTGTGTCTGTTGTTCTTATTTCCTCTGTAGTCTTCGCTGGTGATCAACCTGCTCAACAACCACGTACGTTATTAAACCTTTCATCCATGCATGAATTTGCATGTGTGTGTGTAATATTTCCTTGCTAATGGTTGATGGTCTTCTAAATTATTAACTTAATTAATGACTTAAGAATTATTGTGTTCTTACTCCCTTTGTTTCAAAAATTATATGAATATTTTGTGGAGCATAGTTTTATTGTATGAACCCACCGCCAATTTATTCATCATTCAATTACCTTCATATTTGGATAACAATTTAGTTATTTATAATTGTGCATATGGATAGATGGGGTGGAAGAAGTACCACGAGTTAATTATATTTCATCATTGAGTAGTGATATATGTCTTGCTGCAAGACACTTTTAAATATCTTGTCTTATCATAAATTAACATGTTTTATGATTTAAAATCACAAATTTTTCAATTATTATACTTAATTATGAATTGCTAACCTTAAATATTCGTCGGCTACTCCGACAAAGTATTAAATAATACCCTAATTGCATTAACCCTATTCGTGAGTACATATGATATACGTATTTTAAAAATGTAACAAATTATATATAAAAAAAATGATTTTATACAATTTATAAATTGTAATATATTTCTAAGATTCGATCCTCTCATTTTTTTAATTTAAAAACATAATAGTATGATTTTTTAGTTAAAACAAGACACTTATGAAGTGTCTTACAGTAAGACACTTATCATTTTGCTTTCATCATTTTGTAAAATATGTAGAATACTTTGTAATTTTAATAACTAGTGCATACAATTTGTCCTTTGAGTACTTATAGAGCTATATTGACTTTGTAATGAATATTTGAGAGAGACAGAGAAAACTGTTGATCTTGATGGACTCGGTGGATATAACCAACCTCATACACAAGAGGTCGAAAGTGCTGTGAGCGTAGACGGATACGGTGGTGGATATGGTGGTGGAGGGTATGGCAGAGGACATGGCGGATATGGTGGTGGATGGTGCGGTCCATATGGAAGACGTTGCGGTGGTTGGCCACCCCAAGAAGAAGCCCTCTATTATGGCGGTGGCCGTGGTGGATATGGTGGCCGCGGTGGGTATGGTGGCGGATATGGTGGCCGTGGTGGATATGGAGGAGGATATGGTGGCCGCGGTGGGTATGGTGGCGGATATGGCGGCCGAGGTGGATATGGTGGAGGATATGGTGGAGGTGGCGGCCGTTGGCCTCCGGAAGACCAAACCAATTTCAACATAGATGGAAGTGCTAATCCTAAAGGCCTTGCGGGAAACAACCAAGTTCAGCCGGATGAAAAGGGCTCCGCTGCTGCCATCACCACCACCGCCACCAACGTGGACAAAAATGTTAATGCTAATAGTCATCATGGCGGTGGCAAAGGTGGTCAAAGTCCCCCAAAAGAAGAGACCACGGCCAACAATGGCCACTAGATCACATGCTAGTGTACTTACTAGTTACCAGTGTTTTCTCTTAAGCTCTATCCTAAAAGTGGCGGTTTCCTCTTTTTTTTTTTTTTTTTAAAGGTTAAATTATGAATAAAGCAAGCGATTGCAAATTCTTAGCTAGCTAGTAGTTAGAATAAGTAACTTGGCTATGCTTGTTTTTTATACAAGAGCTTGCTTAGTTTTATGTAAGTCTGCCTTTCCTTCTTTCTTTTTTTTTTTTTGAGTAACATTTCCATATTAGGTATGTGAGTATAATATGTCTTGTTGCTTTTGTTTTTTCTTCCTCCTCTTTTTATTTTTATGTTTCCAACCTTGACCGTCCAAATGTCTAAGGTTGGAAAGGACATTTTTTTATATTTCCTTTTAGCAAATTTATTAAACAAAAAAGATCGAGTCCAACTTAAGAAATATTCCTATTAGTTTCTGGGTACCATCACATTTTTTGTCTTGTTTTCTTTGGTACGAATTTGAATGCCATTATTAATAAAGGATTTTATTTCAATTTTGTTTTTAAATCAAGGAAAGCTATTTAGTGGAACTGCTATGGTAAATTCAATGAGAGACCAAATTAAAAAAAAAGGAATAGATAACAACTAATTACTAAAATCCAATAATCTTAGTAAATAGTAGATAGCTAACACAATAGATTACCATAAACTTCATTTTTACTAGATAGTACTATCTTGGGATTAATTTTGCCATTGGCATTGCACGTTTTTAGGTTCGAAATCTGGATGACTGAAAGAGGTAAGCTTGGATTATTTTTTACAGCTTGAATTGTATGGACTAAAGTAAAATACCTCTCTAAACCGCCTTGTTCTATTTCTGTAGAGTAGTAGGTAGTCTATGATTTTTAAATCTAGGGTCGATTAGAACCAGTCATTCTGTAATATTGCAATTCATGGGTTAAGACTGCCATATCAGACCTCCCACATCCTCCCTAGTGATGGAATTTTTGGGGTGTTGGATTTGTGAGATATTTAATCTTTGGATTGATAGTACTAATATTAATTGTTATGTTGTTCATATCCTAGTTCTTTTTTCTTTTTGGATATGAATTTCATTGTACATCAAATTAGGAGATCTTAAACATGTAATATACCATATTGTTTTCTCCAATTGGTAAATGTTTAGAAAGCAAGATTTTAGTTCTATAAGAGAACTTGGGATACACGTATGAGTTTGAATCATATAAATAGCTGTGGGAGCCAGTTTAGCCAAAGTTATAAAGGCTAGCTGAAAGATGAAAGAAGCACGCATGGCAAGACTTCGATGGGTATTTATGTTTGTTATTTTATATATTGAAAATCAATAACTATAAAATAAACTCCTAAGGACATAGAAATGCCAAACTTAGGGCTTCTGACTTCAACCTAAAGATGCCGGTAAAGATTGATGTTGTTGAAAGAGAGATCCACATCATTGGTAGTCATGTTGAAAAGTAATAATGTATAGTAAGGGGTGTTTTTTTTCTAAAAAGAAAAACGAAATCAAAAAATGAAACCCAAAAAAAAAAAAATTCTTGACAGCTCTCAAAATTTCTATTTTGATTTGGGCACATTGAAAAGTTAGCTAACCAATGGTTAATCTAGATTGGAACATTACTATTTCTAATTTTCTAAGCGACAGCTTGTAACCGCCTCACCTCTTATTGGGTCATGGGAGTTATTCGGAACAACTCAAAGGATCAATCATTGCCTTCACAAATCAATCATCAGTATTTTCAACATGATTTGTCATCACTCACACGTACACTATACCTAAGAAAACTTCCTAGGAGATCACTCGATCCCAAGACTAATCCATAGTGAGCGCACTTTTTTTTTAAACAAGGGTAAATAAAACCATAAGGATGTTAAACACTTCTTCTCACAAGAGTACTTCCAACTATATCATCTGCTAAAATAGCCATAAGAGATAGAGAAAAACAAATATCTGAAGAAAAGGGCGCTGCAATTGAGTGTCCAAATTTGTAAAACCAATCCGCTGCCATATTTGCTTCCTTGAAAATGTTATTGATGAGTAAACGGATACCTTGAGATTGCCATATATGTTTGTCTTCAATAATATTCGATATTTGCCAAGGAACTTGAATCTTTTTTTGCAGTGCTTGAATCACTATCTTGTTATTACCTTCAATGACTATATACTTGAATTCGGCCTGAATTGCTAATTGAAGTCCGTCACGCAATGCTCTCGCTTTCGCAACTAAAATAGATGTATTATCGTAATAGCTCGCTCATGCCTTAACAAGTTTGCCCCTCTAATCCCAGATAATGAAGTCTCCTGTTGCTGATGAGTTAATGAGGGATCCATCAAAATTGAGTTCGACAAATCCCAGTGATGGGAATGCCACCTCACTATATGAATTGAGGTCGTAGGGGAAGGAAAAATCCCTTAAAATAATGGTCAGCCGACATACAAGTTCGAATTTGCCATTCTACATTGTTTTTTTTTGTTGCTCAAACTAGGCATGTAACAAGATATAAAATTTCATTATTGAAAACTGTTGCATTCTTAGATCTCTAAATGCTCAACGAGATAAATAAGAGTTTTTGTTCCAACTTTGGGTTATGGGAGGAGTGTATCTTGCTTAAATAATGCAAAAGATCATGGCATCCTGTAGGAGAAAAGATAGATGGAAGCCAATGATACTTTGCCGCTAGATCCCAAACTTTTTTAACCAGTTGGTAATCTTTGAAAAGATGCTCTATAAACTCAATATCATCTAGACGGAGGAGGCAAGATGGGTTGATATTAAGTCCCCTTTTAAGAAGAGTACCTCTCACAGGTAAAGATTTATAACAACACTGCCAAAGAAAGACTTTGATTTTTGACAAGGTGGCAATATTCAAAATCCATTTATATGACCATGTGATAAGTCATACAATTGGATGCCATAGGAGCGCACTTAACTATGGAATTGTTAACAATTGGCTTCCTGAAATAAAGGTGCACATTTGATTGTATAAGAAGTTGTACCAAATCCTTTAACTCATGCTAAGGTGTATTACATTCACCTCCTACTTGAATAGCACAATGCCTTGTTGACTAGTGCTCCACTCCTAAAATCTTCTCCTGCTAGGTGACTACCTAGAGTTTTCTTGTCTGTTGATCCAACTCATGGATGCGAGTCAGCTCTAATGTCATCCTCTTAAGTATCTTAAGGTATTGGTGACCTCTTGGGAAGCTACCCCAGATAGCGTGTAAGTTAGAACAAAGCACGATGGAGAGGCTCCTGATGATTTATAGGGGAAATTGTCGAATCCTAAGTTATTCCTGGTAACTATCAGTGGCTTGTGAGATGGATGTGGCACTACAAATGATATTAGAGCTGATCACGCCTGTGGATAGAGTGCCCCTAAAATACTAATGACATAATTTACGGACAAATATAGCAGAAGACTTAATGATAGAAGGCGCTAACGCCGTCCCGATAAGGACAAGACTCACTGAAATCATTTAACCTTACAACTCATGTTCAAATCACAATATTTATTAAACTAAAAACACTTCAAGACCAAAGTCCATAATAGTTCAATTTCAATACAATCGGCTTGATTATACCATGTGCTAACTTACAGTCTATACTGCACAAGTATATTGAATATAGACCTAACTTGACCCTGAGGTCGATCCCAATATTCATGCTATGCTAAGTACACTGTGAGCATCTGATGACTTCCAAAAGGGCTTGCTAAATGGAGAAACATGTGATACTTCATCACCTAAAATGGAAAACATGAAAATAATTTGAAACTGTGAGCTAAAACTCAATACATGCATTCCTATATTGTAAAATGAGCATAGAAACACTGTTGATGGGTACCCGCTTTTGCAATTCATTTAGTTCGTAATAACAATGAAAATGAAAGTAATATGAAACTGAATTGCTCATTATTATTTGGATGTGAACCCCTCGCAATGATATGATATATACATAGGTGTATACCTGTCAATTCGATCAAGAGTTAGCCTAAAGTTGCACGGATAAATGATGGGCTAATGCCTTATAGATGATAACTGATCGGGTCACAAGTTAAATGGCAAATCACTGTATAAACTGATTCATTGATAAACTCATTAAGAGTTAGAATTTGATAAACATGTTCTGCTTTCTGAATATATAGGCAATAGACGTACCTTGAGTCTTTAAAAAATGTCATCTGTTTTGGTAAATGTCATCTATTTCATAAATATCATCTGACTTAATAAATATGTTCTGACTTGATAACACTTATGCATAACGGGGAACGATAACTAGGCCTCGATTTTATTTCATAAATGTCATTGTAGATATATACAGTCAGTAAATGATCCTTACTCATATAATTGAGTAAGTATGTGTAATAGAAATTGAGTAATTAAATGGTATATATAAATTGGGTATTTCAATATAACTTCAAACTGAATTAATAAAAGTAATTAAATCCGATACAAAGTAAATGAAAGTAAATTGACCATAATGAGATAAATGAGATTACGAAGGAAAAGGCCTTGATGGTGACAAATGAAAGAGTAGTTGTGGTCTTTTCTGAGATAGGTTGCTGATACGTGTTTAAGACTTGCTGATGTATAGCTTGGTTCTAGATAACAGATAGTACACTAGATTGGCTTGATAAATACATTTGATACATTCTAAATTGATAAATAATAGAGGTTTGAGACCAAGAGAGATATATCTTGATTTAAAATAGCATAAACTGTAATAACTTGATCTAATAGATATGGTTTCTGAGTCAAAAATTCTCTCCACTTCTCATATTTCATTCACAAGTCCATTAGATATAGAATTCTACCCAAAATGAGTCATTGAACTCAACAGAAGCTATTAAACTCACTAAACTAGGTTTTTTTTTTTTGTAAAATTCATAATTGATTCAAAGCTCATAAATAAACTCTCAAATTATATATCTGTCTTTTTCTTTTTCATTAATCAAGCTAAAAACTCCATGAAAGTCCATGAAGATTCATTTCCCCCTTAAATAACATTACTTTGCCCACACAAAATGAGTTCATGATCAATCTCACTCAATCTTTATTATTGCTCCTTACATAATTACTCAAAATATTTTCAAAAATCACTAAACTCAAAATACTCAACCAAACTTCATGAAATCTTATATAAAATTCAAAAATAATATGAAAAATCTACAGTAAAATTTTCAGAATTTTTCTCCAAGTATACGCTGTACAGAAATTACAATAACAGCCCAATTTGCATCAAAGTAGATCAATTCATTTCAAAAATTCATAACTTTCGCCATTGACCTCAAATGGAGACTTAGAACCCCAATATAAAAATATTGAGAAGTCCTGAAAAACTTTTATTTACAATACAAAATATGATTCCCACAATAAGATTCCCAAAATGAGGCTAAAATACAAGTGTGCTAGTTTTAGGTGAACCTACATAGTTCTAGAAAAATAGCTATTACTTTGTCCACAAAAGTCGGATTAAGGCGATTCAAAAGGCATTTGAAAGGTAACTCATGAATCTAACTTCCCACTAAAATTCATAATTTTTGGATAAGCCAGACATTACCAATTGTTTTCAAAAAAGATCCTTATTTTTGGGCCCTTCACAGGTTGCTACCAACTTTATTATCCTCTTTTTCGCATAATTACCCTCTAAAATCACTTGTTGAAATTACCAAACCATGGGGTGATGCTCAACATCACTTTAGATAGCAATCCACAATTTTTACTTCATAATCATCCTAGGTTCATTTCCAATCCAATAACATATCCAATATCATAAATCACCTCATGTGATCCAAATGAACATGTTTAATACAAAAAACTCCTTCAATCAAGCATGATCATGAAAACCCTAATTTTTGTTCATTCAAGTGAACATCCAAATAACCATAATTGACTTCGAAATGATCATCTAATATCATATTTTTCATGATTTATAACACAAATCACAACGAGATACATAAACAAGCTCAAACTCATAGTTGCGTAATTTCAAGTCACTTGATCATGTTCTTGATAAAATACTCATAACTCCAAACATCTCCAAACTCAATAAAAATTGCATAATAACTATCAATTTGATCACAAAAACAATAGTCACAACTGAAACAATCCTAAAAACTCAAAATAGAACAAGTTAGGGCTTGGGTATACCTTACTTTAGGCTTGAATTAGAGGAAGGAGGGGCTGTTTTGAGTAATTTTAGCAGTTGGACATGATAGCTGGTAGCAAGGGGAAGTCGGGGCAGCCGAGAGGTGGCAGAAAAAGTGGCCGGAAATCACCAAAAATGGCAGCACAAGGGGCAATAGTTGTTGCCCCTGTTTTCTACAGAAAGGGGGTGAGGTAGAGAGAGAAAATAGAGAGTTGGGTCTTGTTATTTTTGCTGAATTTTTGTGTGTAAAAATTGTCAATTAATAGCCACATATGGATGCAAATTTTCAACCCAGGCAGTAGCTTTTTGCTAATTAAAATTAGGTGCTAAATGAGCAATTAGTGAAATAACAATGTTAGCAAGGTTTTGGGCTTTTGTTTTAGGCCAACAAGTTAAGTTCGGGCTTGAAAAATTATTCGAAGTATTGAAAAAATTTTGTATTGCTCGGTATTAAAGTTTACCGAAGGTAAAAAAATAATTAGTCACTAAATTATACTTACCGAGGCCTAATATTGATTCACCCGATATTTAATCAATCAACGAAATTTGAATTAACAATCAATAAAACTTGAATTTCAAAGCGGGACCCAAATAAAATATCCCCCAACCAGAATGATTAAATACGATAAATAAAAGTGAAAAATTTAAATGACATAAGGTAATTCAATAAATATATAAATTAAGTGTAATTGAATTAATAAATGTGATTTGGTTAAATAAATAACCATGAGTGATTAAATTAATAAACATAATTAATTAAACAAATAAACATAATTAATTAAATAAATAAATATTATTTAAATAAATATATGCAGGTTAGGATCGAGTTATTACAGCCTTCCCCCCTTAAAGAGTTTCGTCCTCGAAACTTATGATTTTTGATCATGTATGCAATGCCACCTCAAGTATGGGTTTTTGGTTTTCACTGCTTCCCTCCAAAAAAATACTCTATTCTACTGGTTCTCTGTGTTGACCACTAATAAATATGAAAACCATTGCAGTTCTTAATAGGTACTCTGATATGGATTCATAAAGCCCAATGTAATGAGGACTCAATTATCTTTGATATCCAGTCTCTTGGCACCCTTGACTAGAGAAGCCCTTCGGGGCACTTTATATCTCATCTGAACTTTGATCGACTCCTTCATTGTTCAAAATGACCATATAACTCTTGTGTAGTCCTTGTGTCACCTTAACATGTACTTGAACTATCTCATTATTCTCGATACTTCTTCTAGCTTACTCTAATACCTAGACATTGTTTGAGATTGTGCCCTTGTCAAAAAGTCCTCATCTGATGTTCTTAATGCACCACATGATCTTCCCTCATCAGGATAGTCTAAAATCTGCTCTAAGTCCAAATTAGATGCTAGAATAAACATGGTTAGAGATGAAAATGATAGAATTGGTAGTCAAGTGAGTCACTAGGAACAAAAGAAATAAATAATGAGACTAGAAAAGATTAATAAAGTAGGGATTAACATGGGGTGGTTAGAATAAAGATAACCATAAGTATATCCTGAATTCTAAAATATAATGCCACAAAATTGTGGTTTATAAATATGGATCATAAAGAGTTCAATAAATAATCAGCCAAGGAGAAAGATGGCCCGATTATACTTGGGTTTAACTGATGAATTGAAAACAAGATGACAAGCAACTAAGCTTCAACTAGGTGACTTTATAGCCACAAGCGACGAGATAAGTGCAATAGATAGATGGGACAAGCAATGTACAATGAATAGATAGATAAATTGGATAAACAAAGTGTAATAGATATACAAATAGATTGGACAAGTAAGGTGTAATGGATAGATAAATGGATTAGACGAGCAAAGTGACAATGGATAGATAAATAGATTGAGCAAGCTACAATAGGAACATGCCTTTACTCATATGAAGCCAATTCAAGTACAACAATAAGATTGAATAGAGAATGTGGAAGTTTATTTATCAGAATGTAAGATATATGTGTGGGAGTTGAATTTCAAAATAAAGAGAGTAAGGGAATTATGACAATTGCAATCACCCACACCAATAAGAGTTGAATTACATTATGAATTTAGAAGAAGTTATACGAGCTTATCATTATGAATAAATAAGATGTAAGGTAGATGTGTGAATCAGCTCTCAGCGGAGTGAATTACAGCTCATGACCATGAAATAAAGATGGTGAAGGTCGAGAGCACTAGAATATTGACAACCATATAAAGTCGAACAAAAATGTATTGCACATTTAACAATGGGTTTGCAAAGACATGGAAGATCATACGAATAGGAAATATCGGGGTGAAATGCATGGGACATTAAACAATATTGGATAGTATCAAGTTTTGAAGATGAGACAAGCAAACAACAACAACAACAACTCCCAGTGTGGGTCCCACTTTTGCGGGGTCTGGGGATAGCAAACAATTACTATAAATGGGTATTCTTGCAAACAATTACAAGAATTACTATAAATGGGTATTCTTGCAAAAGATAAACTATGGTTGCATGGTTTAGGTGTGATATGCGGACCTCAAATCATTCCTGGAAAAGACATATGTTGTTGGCAGTTAATCGCATAAATCATCTATTCAAAGTATAGGGCAATTATTTTTGATAGTAATCTTATTCAAGTCTCTGCATATAGTACACAACCATAAGGTTCTGCCTTCCTTCTTTGCACATATGAAATTAGGGTTTCCTACGGTGACATATTTGATCAAATAACTCCCTTCTGTAACAACTCATCTTACTAAATCTTTAGTTTTTTGAACTCTGCTGGGGGTCATATGATAGGTGCTCTGAAAATGGATTGAGCGCATAGAACTAGGTTGATCTGAAAATTAATATTTCTTGGGGGAAAACAGTCTTGAAAGTCCTCAAATAAAATATCTTTAAATTCACAAACTGTAATTATGGATATGTATACACCGAGTGTGGTTGGCATATCACTAATATTCAATGCATTACTGACACAATAATTCACTTGCTTGCACAGTTTAATTAGGCGAAAATAGGGTTTTTCTTCCTTCAGTCTATAGAAACACACGTCTAGTCTTTCCTCGATTCTTAAGCTAACCTTAAGATCTTTACAAGTCATCTTCTATAAGTACACAGTTAATTTATCCCCATAATGATAGCAAGGTCTGCCAATCAAACTGAATTGAATGCCCAATGAATATGGTTCTAGCAATAACAATAGAAGCATATTTATAGAAGATAACACATTCAACTGCCTACTGGTCTCAGCAAATTGAAATGACAGGGGGCAATCTAAAATGTAAAGAGATGTAACCACACCATGAACTCTTGCAAAGATATTTCTTTATTGGTTATAAAGGACTGACATGTAAGTTGAATGAATGAGAGGACGAAGAATCGTAATGAAAGAGGTAAGGCGTATAAATGGCCTACATAGACAACACATGCAGTTTATTTATGATGGTCATGATAGTAAAGTAAATGAATAATGTTATGAAGTTGAGAGGGAGTATTAAGTACTAAAGGTGAAGAAATCTAACAGAATACCAAAGGGGCATTTGAAAAGTCATACGGTACCCATATGTGAGTAAAATGATGAAGATGAGGGTTAATACCACCAGAAGGAAAATTTTATTCATCTAGTGTTTAAAAGGCGAATTCGTCAAGATGAAGGAGTCAGCCTTATGACTGAACATGATGGCATCCGTCAATAACACATTCTGTAGTAAATGAAAGTCTTGGGTAGGTATATAAATTCCGAAACTGCTAGCAGATGAAAATGGCACAAATCATTTTTTATCCTTAATAAGATAGATTGTACTAGTAAAGAAAGAATTGCCAAACTAACTTGAGTAACGACATGTAGTCACGGCTATAGAGTAGTATGCCAATATGATGTTACAGTGCTATAGAAACACGAACAATATGGATACATTTAACTGCTAAAAAGGCGCTCAATGACTGGGTCTGAAGCAACCAAAGGCTTTGCAAGTAATAAATGAATAGTGCTCAATAAAAGCAAGGAGTTAAAGTAGGTGACAGTAAAATATGAACATAGTGGTGACTGAACTGTGAGTAGAATGGATCAAATATGCTTAGAAAGAACTGCAAATCACATAGTAACGCATA
Organism: Carnegiea gigantea; assembly: GCA_029747015.1. NCBI lineage: Eukaryota > Viridiplantae > Streptophyta > Magnoliopsida > Caryophyllales > Cactaceae > Carnegiea > Carnegiea gigantea. Next base: position 419,042 of record JAKOGI010000671.1, read on the forward strand.
CCGACGTCATTATAGGCTCCATTATAGAAACAGAGAATTAAACGATTGTGATTGTCAGGGTTTAAATCGCCTATAGGAAAGGTTGTTCAGATGTGTTTAAAGAACTCCCCACAGACCACATATGAGATTTTTCATAAACACTCTATTACAAATTAAGAGAGTGCTAGTAGCAAAGAAATGATACTCTAAATAATTCAAGGTAACTAGGCTTCAATGATAGAAGTAATGGGAGCATTGCTCATGTAAGGTCCTAATATCAAGAATAGCAGCTTGATCTTACTCGTACCACCCATATAATACTAAGTAGCACACTATAAGCTACTAACTGCTATCACCAGACATAAGCACTCATTGTAATGTTCATCTCATACTGGTTCACCTTAAAGATATTGCCCCACAAAGCATTTCCGCATCTAGAGGTTTACATCTAACTTGACACTGTAACTTGATTCTGTATTAATCCCTTAAGAAGTTGTAAATGGCATCCCTACATTGGGTTTCAATCATCACTGTACCCAAGATCAGGTATATTAATATACCTCAATAAAACTCTCAAATCTTGGGGTAAAACAGACAAAGTTTTGCCTAAAAACTGACTAAAACCTAACTTAAACCTTACAATAGATACCTGAAATGGAGAGAAACACTTCAATAGCTCAACGGCCACATGCCGGAGTTCATAACTCAACCGGTCATACACCTGAAGTGCACTATTGCAAAAATTTAAACAAATGAGAGAAATGAAATATACAATACAACTCCTAAATAAATGCGAGCATGCCTTACTAACAAGTCACATAAATGATTCCACACTCTACCTTGCTAATGCTTGGATCTTAGGATATTACCAAATGATTGGGTCACACAAATGGAAATGGTTCCTCCTTATATGCCCATGCATATAAACTTATAGTTAATAGCTCATTTAACTAGTCTAACATACCTCATACACACCTTATTAGCTAGCTCATAAACACTTGATAGCTCACAGTGGCCCTTAAAACCTTACCTCTAACACCAAATCTGTAACACCCCCAGAATGCTAATGACATAATTTACGAAAAATTACAGCGGGAGACTTAATGATAGAAGGTACTACCGCTGTCCTGATAAAGACAGGCTCACTGAAACCATTTAATCTTGCAACTCATGTTCAAATCACAATATTTATTAAACTGAAACACTCTAAGACCAATGTCCATAATAGTTCAACTTCAATACAATCAACTTAATCATACCATGCACTAACTCGCAGTCCACACTATACAAGTATATTGAACATAGATCCAACTTGACCCTGAGGTTGATCCCAATATTTATGCTATGCTGAATACACTGTGAGTATCTGATAACTTCCAAAAGAGCTTGCTAAATGGAGAAACATGTGATACTTCATCACCTAAAATGAAAAATATGACAACAAGTTGAAAATGTGAGCTAAAACTCAGTGCATGCATTCCTGTATTGTAAAATGAGCATCAAAACACTGTTGATGGGTACCCGCTTTTGCAAATTCATTTAGTTCGCAATAACAATAAAAATGAAAGTAATATGAAACTAAGTTTCTCATTATTATCTGGATGTGCACCCCTTAGAATGATATGATCTATACATAGGTGTACACCTGCCAATTCAATCAAGAGTTGGCCTGAAACCGTGCGGGTAAATGATGGGCTGACGCCCTATAAATAATAACTGACGGGGTCACAAGTTAAATGGCAAATCACTATACAAACGGATTTATTGATAAACTTATTAAGAGTTAGAACTTGATAAACATGTTCTGCTTTCTGAACATATAGGCAGTGAATGTACTATGAGTCTTTGAAAAAATGGCATCTGACTTGATAAATGTCATCTGTTTCATAAATGTCATCTGACTTGATAAATTTGTTCTGACTTGATAACACTTATGCATAACGGGGAACGATAACTAGGCCTCGATTCTATTTCATAAATGTCATTGTAGATATGTATAGTCAGTAAATGATCCTTACTCACATAATTAAGTAAGTATGTGTAATAGAAATTGAGTAATTAAATGGTATACATAACTTGGGTATATCAATATAACTTCAAATTGAATTAATAAAAGTAATTAATCCGATATAAAGTAAAAGAAAGTAAAATAGACCATAATGAGATAAATGAGAGTACAAAAGAAAAGGCCTTGATTGTGACAAATGAGAGAGTGGTTATGGCCTTTCTTGAGATAGGTTACTGATACGGGTTTAAGACTTGCTGATGTATAGCTTGGTTCTAGATAACAGCTAGTACATTAGATTGGCTTGATAAATACATTTGATACATTCTAAATTGATAAATAATAGAGGTTTGAGGCCAAGAGAGATATATCTTGGTTTAAAATAGCATAAACTATAATAACTTGGCCTAATAGATATGGTTTCTGAGTCAAAAATTCTCCCCACTTTCCATATTTCATTCACAAGTCCATTAGATATAGCATTCCACCCAAAATGAGTCATTAAACTCAATAGAAGTTATTAAGCTCACCAAACTTGGCTTTTTTTTTTGTAAAATTCATAATCGATTCAAAACCCATAAACAAACTCCTAAATTGTATGTTTGTCTTCTTCTTTCTTATTAATCAAGTTAAAAGCTCCATGAAAGTCCATAAAGATTCATTTCCCCCTTAAATGACATTACATGGCCCAAAATACACAAAATGAGTGCATGATTAATCTCACTCAATCTTTATTGTTGCTCTTTACACAATTACCCAAAACGCTTCCAAAAATCACCAAACTCAAAATACTCAACCAAAATTCATGAAATCTTATAAGAAATTCAAAAATAATATGGAACATCTACAGTAAATTTTTTAGAATTTTCCTCCAAGTATACACTGCACAGAAATTGCAATAACAGTGCAATTTGCACCAAAGCAGATCAGTTTATTTCAAAAATTCATAACTTTCACCCTTGATCTCAAATGGAGACTAAAAAGCCCAATATGAAAAGACCAAGAAGTCCCGAAAACCTTTTATTTACAATACAAAATATGATTCCCATAATAGGATTTCCAAAATAGGGCTAAAACACAAGAGTGTCAGTTTTAGGTGAACCTGCATAGTTCTAGGAAAACAGCCATAACTTTGTCCACAAAACTCGAATTATGGTGATTCAAAAGGCATTTGAAAGATAGCGCATTGATCTAGCTTCCCACCAAAAATTCATAATTTTTGGACGAGCTATACATTACCAGTTTTTTCCGGAACAGACCCCTGTTTCGTGGCCCTTCACAGGTTGCTACCAACTTTATTATCCTCTTTTTTCACGTAATTACCCTCTAAAATCACTTGTTGAAATTATAAAATTATGGGGTGACCCTCGATATCACTTTAGATAGTCACAATCCATAATTTTTTCTTCATAATGATCCAAGATTCATTTTCAATCCAATAACATATCCAACATCATGAATCATCTCATGTGATCCAAATGAACATATTTAATACAAAAAATCACTTAAATCAAGCATGATCATGAAAATCCTAATTCTTGCTCATTCAAGTGAACATCCAAATAACCATAATTGACTTCAAAATGATCATCTAATATCATATTTTTCATGATTTATAGCACAAATCACAACAAGATATATAAACAAGCTAAAACTCATACTTGCTTAATTTGAAGTCACTTAATCATTTTCGAGATCAAATACCCATAACTCCAAATATCTCCAAACTCAATAAAAATTGTATAATAACTATCAATTTGATCGTATAAACAATAGTCCTAACTGAAACAATCCCAAAAACTCAAAATAGAACAAGTTAGGGCTTGGGTGTACCTTACTTTAGGCTTAAATTAGAGGAAAGAGTGGGGGCTATTTTGAGTGATTGTGGTGGTTGAACATGATAGCTGGTAGCAAGTGGGAGTTAGGGCAGCTCGGAGCTGGCCGAAAAAGTGGCCGGAAACCACCAAAAATGGCGGCACAAGGGCATCAGCTGCTGCCCCTATTTTCTACAGAAAGGGGGTGAGGTAGAGAAAGAAAATCGAGAGTTGGATCTTGTTATTTTTGCTGAATTTTTGTGTGTAAAAATTATCAATTAATAGCCACATATGGCTATAAATTTTCAACCCAAAAAGTAGCTTTTTGCTAATTAAAATTAGATGCTAAAATGAGCAATTAGGAAAATAACAAAGTTAGCAAGGTTTTAGGCTTTTATTTTGTGCCCAACAAGCTAAGTTTGGGCTTGAAAGTGTTGAAAAAATTTTGTATTACTCGGTATTAAAGTTTACCGAAGGTAAGAAAATAACTAGTCATTAAATTATGCTTACTGAGGCCTAATATCGATTCACCTGATATTTAATCAATCAACAAAACTTGAAGTAACAATCAATGAAACTTGAATTTCAAAGTGGGATCCAAATGAAATATCCCCCAACCAAGATGATTAAATACGATAAATGAAAGTGAAAAATTTAAATGACTTAAGGCAATTCGATAAATATATAAATTTAGTGTAATTGAATTAATAAACATGATTTGGTTAAACAAAAACCATGAGTGATTAAATTAGTAAATATAATTAATTAAATGAATAAACATGATTAATTAAATGAATAAATATGATTTAAATAAATATATGTGGGTTAGGATCGGGTTATTACATAGAGAGCCCTATAGATTACCTAATAAGGGAGCATTCTTAGAGCTGGTTTGTGAGGTACAACAAGGAGTTGTGCTCTTTAAGTGAGTGTGAATGTAGTAGGTTGAGTATAACTTAAAGGGTCCAGAATGGCTTCTTATATTTTACTAAAAGGTGGACCTTCCTCTTTATGGATCTCTCTCTTAAAATTTGCGTAGTCAATGTGTTTATTGTAGATTAGTGTTGGGATGGGTGGCCTCTAAGAAAGTTTTCCTAAATATCAGCTTATAATTGTCTGACTCGATAAAGTGTCAAGCTTTAATGAAAAATTTGAACAACTCTTATGTTGAATTATTGCACAAGGTAATGGGAACCTTTACAATAGCCACACTTCAAGCTCAAAGAGCATTCATGTAAGGCGGCATGTTGTAATATAAACAATTCCTCAACTTTCAACTAGCAATTTAAACTTTTGGTTACGAATGTTTTTGAACATATATGCTAGCTAATGTAAAATTATGAATTCTTTATCCATTGCTGAAGTCATCAAAGTTCTATGGAATATGCTAGTGGATAATATTTCCATGCACACTATTAATGAACACTTCGGCCAATAGTTTCACCTATGTTCTAAAATGGTAGGCATTTTGATGGAATATTGATAGGAATTTGAAAGGAAATTCGACATACATATACTTGATTAGTTTATAGTAGCAAAATTTCTTATCAAAGCTTATATTAAAAACTTCCCAAATTAAAGATACTATAGCTAGAGAGAGAAACTTTCATTAGTTTAAAATGTCTTACATGATCATATCCCATAGCCTTTTCATAAATATTTCATAATATGATAATTTAACAAAAAGCTTTATGCCAATATTGGGTAACCATCGGGGCCAAAATTCCTTTTATGATTCAATTAGTCTGAATTTGTCTTATCACTACACCTTTAAATGCCAAAAATCTTCCATTATGCTCTTATTGTTTCACTCTATTGTGATTTAAGTTATTATTCTAATCCTCAGCAATTTGGGATGGTTTGGTCTTTACAAGTAATGGGCCAATGGCGGTCTCAATCATCTTACTTTTGGGGTCAATAGTTCATATGCAATATTAAAAGAAGCCAATCTTGAATCTCCTTCTTAGATCCTCTTCCTTCTCTCCTACGTGGTCTCTCTCTCTCTCTCTCTCTCTCTCTCTCTCTCTCTCTCTCTCTCTCTCTGTCTAAAGATGCAGGATTGGTTTTGAGCTTCGCTTGTTTCTTAGGCATGGCTCACTTGGTCATTGAAAAGAGGAGGAGGAGGAGGAGGGAAAGGAGAAGAAGTGAACGGGGTACTCTCTCTTCTACGTTCTAACCCTCCTAGTTCTGTTTTTGCCACTTCCTTTTTGGACGAGGGGCTTGTTTTACATGCATATGTTCAGATTTAAGAACCGTACGTAATTGTTATAGTGTAGGGGCAGTGTTGAGGATACATAATAGAAGGTATACTATATTTGAGAGACAATAAAGTGATAGGGATTCACCACTGCTATCCCCTTCGCCATTGGTATGTCATTAAAACCCTTACCCTTTTTATTCTTACTCTGTTGTACTTGATATTTTGCATTGAATTTAGACCTAGATTCTTTTATAGACAAAATGAAATTTAAAATTCTTGATTGCCTATATTTGTAGGTTTCTTAATCTTATATAATCATCTTGATCTTGCAAATTTTAGCTAGGTTCCTCTTTTTTTTGGGTTGAAGAAGAGGGAAACATAGATAAAATGACAACTACAAACCCTTGAACTGATTGGGGTGTAGCTCTTGTGAGTTTGTTGTATGTTCCTTAATAATGGTCGATTTTGCTATCAAATTTGACTTGGATATTGTTCATCTTTTTATTTGTAGGGAAATCATTGATGCTAAGTCCAAGTTATGTGTCCTTTAATTTAATTTAATTTTTTCTATAATTATTACCAGCACTTGTTTGTCATATTCAAATTAAAATCTCTCAGATTATGTAACATTCTGTACGTTTCTGTTTAAGGTTAGATTTCGCTTGGTGAAAGTATGTTTAATTACATTCCTCATTTCAACCTTTTTGTCCCTGATCTTATTCTTTGTGTGTGTAAAAGAAATAGGATATGCATGGATGAATGTTAAAGTGATGTTATGTAGGTGATGATATAAAAAGTAAGCCGCAAGCACATGGTGTCTAATTTGTAGTATAGTCCAGCAAATACGGATCGTTCTCACAGAGATGATTGTATCAAATTTAATCACTCAACTAGCTCAGCTTTTAGTAACAATTAAACTTATTGAATAAAAATGACGGCTAAACTTATACTACGACTTATTCTACACCAATAAATAGGGTAAGAATAAATAAATAAATAAATGAATAAAAATGAAAGTGAAACAAAATGATGACACTACTGATGATTAACTAGTAAAAGTTAAATCAACCTAAGCAATAAAAACATTCCCTATGATAATTAGAGTATTGTAGAAAAAGTAAATTTATAGAACACAGAAGGGGCAATTAATGCAAAGGATCAGCTTAGATAATAAAAGTGAAAGAAGAAGGAGAAGGGTGAAATTACATTAAACAAAAATTTGAAAATAGCACTAGTAGTGTTCTATTTAGCAAAAACCAAATAAATCTAAGTCAGATGTGGCCAGTAGAAACAAGGCAACCTGCTACTTTTGTCATGTTGTGCATATGATGAACTAAAAGAGGCCTACTGAAGTCCACTGCCAGGCTAAAGCACGTAGGTTTTGTTCCCAAAAAAACAAAAACAAAAGGAAAAGATGAAGTGACAAAAAAAGAAAACAATCAAATCGGGCTAAATTAAAAATCGAGGCAACTAGAATTTGGAAAAACAGAGCGTGCGAAGCAAAACAACAGAGCAGGCCGACTGTTGAAGGTTGACGCAAAAGACTCAAATTAATCTGGCGTAAGTGGTAATATTAGAAGAGCCCAAGAACTACTAAAATCTGAAATAGAGGAATAGGAATTAGGAAACTAGATAACAATTGATTGTGGTTATTCTTCTCTGCCCTACCCCTCTCATTCCATCCCTATTTATATATGAACTTGCCAAGCTTTCATTCCCAAAAATTCGGTGAAGGCTCTGTTTCTCTCGCTATCGATCCATCTCGTTTTGCTTGATCAGTCAAATTCAGCGAGAATGAAGGCTGGTGACTGGATCTTCAAGAGATTTGCTCCAACCGTTCAAGCCGTTGATGACAATCGTGGTGATGGAGTTGGATGGAGCAAGGTGAGAAAAAAAGGAGCTGAAGATTGGTTTTCTGATTTAAGTGAGAGGAGAGAGAAAAGAAGGGGGGAGCACATGAGTGAGTGGAGGGGTGGGGAATTTCGGGTTTTTTTTTTTTTATAATTTATTTTCTGATGATAGAAGAAAAAAACTATATGAGGCGGGTTGAACTGTATTTTTGTTGGATTGTAGTTTCAGCTTATCTTGTTAGCTCCATTTATCAATTTCTTCAATTTTTTTGATTTTTCCTACAAAAATAAATAAAACCCAAATAAAAATTCTAAATTAATGATTATTTTGAGCCAAAATCGCAAGTTTTGAAGTATAAAATTACATGATCTTTTGATCAACAGTAGGATTTACTCAATTTTATAAGTGTGCTTTCTGCTTCAAATCGATGGTGTGTTGACATTTCTTTGGCCTATATCCTTCTCTTATGGCTTCTTGCTAATAGTGCAATACAATGTGATTCATGTATGCTTTGGGTTTTGATTATCATGATTTATATATCCTCTTTGACTTTAGTTTGTCTAAAGTAGGTTTCATTCAAAAAGCTCCCCTTATTCTCCATCCATATCTTCCCCATCCCTTGTTCGCTCCAATAAGCCTTATTAAATTAACATGAATGTGAAAGGCTCAATAGACCTTATTCAACAATATATCTTTGACAATAGCTCATTGCATCGAGCTTGCTAAATTAGATTCCAAACTTGGATGTTTTAAAATTTTTGAAGATTCATATTTCAATGCCTTTAATGTTCTCTTTTTTATTTGCTGTATTCTATGGGTCTCATTCAACTACATGTTTTTGCTTTGATATATTTTTTAGGATTGATATATGTTTTTCCGTACTTCAAAAATCCTCAATTTTGCTGGTGTTAAAAAGAAACTTGAGTGATTGCATAAGCTATAATTTTCATAGCTATTAAATTTCAACGTTGATAGTAATTAATACAAGTCGTTTAACGCACCCATGAGGCAACATGACTCGTTAGTCCAATGCAAGATAATATTAAAACAACCAATTCACTTCAATATTTTGTATTTCTTCCATAATATCTTCCATAAACAAGCAATTCACTACTCTATAATAATCGATCACCAATCAATAATCTATAGATCACTAATAACAACTCTATTGATCACCAACAACAGAAGCAGGAAGTTCTAAAAGCAACTCCAAATAATTAAACATTTATTCAAGAGATCACTAATAACATGTTTGCATGTGAGGGAGATCACTAATAATTGAACATTTATCAAATAATTAAACATTTATTCATCGAGGCTGGTGGCAGATCAATAGTAGCAGAGATCTCTGCGCTTGAGGAAACTAGGTTAGGCGAGGGAGACGCAGACGGCAAAGAAGCAGAAGGAACGGAGGACTCTGGGTTGTTGTGTACTGGGCTGGACTCACTGGAAGGAGAGAGAGATGCAGGGGTAGCGGGCTAGACCGAAGGAGATGAAGTATTGGGCTGGTGAGTGGGTCGTATGGTGAGGGATGGAGGCTGACCACTGCCGCAAGCGCACGGGTGTCGTAGTATAGATAAAATATCATCCTCAGGGACCAAAGCAATCTGCTAAGTCCTTTCTATCAGAAAATGCTAAGCAACAAATTAATCGAGGATTTGATTTAACAACTTCTAATTGACTAATTCTAAATTCAATCAAGAAGAAAACGCTTAGGGATTTATGTAGTTAAGAAAGGTGATTAGATCAAAATGATTAACATGCACTTTTCTCTAATCGGATGATTTCAAGGAATTGTAATCTATCCAAAATTTAATATATTCTTTTGAAATCAACCAAATTGCCTAAACTAAGCAAAAGTCGTTCTTAATTTGACTTAATCCAAGTTCAATATTTTTGATTACTCTTGAGTCCTCTTCACACGCAAATCTCTCTTTCGAGTTATCGTTATGTTAGGTTTTATCAAGTAGTTTAACAATTAAATTTCACCTTTAAGTACTTCATTCAATTGTCTCAAGTGTGCAAGCAAAATTTGACCAAAAATCCACTCACAACATGATAATCACTTGATAAAACGAAGTCAAACCAATCATGAAACAAAAGCACAATTCTATTAATTAAAACATGACCCAATTACACTTCCATAAACTAACAAATCCCTAGACAAGATAAACTACTCACTCATGATTAAAAATTAAATGACCAACCAATCGAATCAGCGAAATCTAAGAGGAAAGGGCTTGACAAAGACAGCCTTCAACAAAGTCATCAAACCGCTAACGAAACCAAACTCCAGCAAGATTTCTCACTTGCATACAAAGCAAACTAAAAATCCTATCTAAAAGAGGGGAATTTACGAAAGAAATAAACTAATCTATGATATGCTCTCTTTGTTCTGCTGCTGAGGGATGGGTTTATAAACAAGAGTATGAAGATTTTCAGCCACATAGCTGAAGGGAAAACGAAGCGGCGACAGTCACACAGTTCACTACGGTCTGTTGCAGGCAGCATAGTTGGACTGTGGTCTTGGCTAGAACCATATTTCTTCTCTTCTGTTGCTCAATAGGCACAACACCTCATGGACTTCCATGGGGGGTGGAAATATACTCAAATGAGGGTCAAATGCTGGGTCAAAATGATCCAAATTCCTGCAAACATTATCAAACAACCATACCCAGGCGTAAATCGAGAATAGAAGTATAAATGGTAACTTAAAGCACATAATTCTCCTAAAAAATGTAGCAAAATGATCCTAAAATGATATATATAATAAGCACTTATCAAATTGCCCCATGCTTAAACTATTGCTTGTCCCTAAGCAATGCTAAAGCCAAAAATATACACAACCTCTTCAGGATAGACATAGGTAACATTCCAATGGTAAATCCGATCCAAAGTTAGCCTAAAAAGATGCAAAAATCATTTAGCAAACAGACTAGGGAATGAAATTTTTGAAAACCACTCGATATACTATAATGTCAAATTTGAATCAATCCCCCCAAATCATCAAATACAATCATTCAACATATGAAACAAATGAAGCTAGCAATACTAATAGAACCTCACTATAGTTTTGTGGCACTCTCTACTCATGTGTTTGAATATATACATGAAGATTCCCTCAATTCTCATTCCATAGATTCAAATCTACCATAAGCTTAACAAGATTCTCAAATTCACCATCACTAAAGTGAAAATCATGAGGACTTTTATAAGGTTGTAATGGGGCCATGGGTAAAGGTAAGAGGGGAACAAATGTTTTGGAAATGTAGAGCTAGAAGTCATAGTCTAAAAGCTAAATGTTTCCAATGCATCACACAACATCCTCTCTAAACCAATACAAATCAACAAAATACATCCCCAATTGAAGAGACAAAGAGTTGAAAGTCATAAAAATTTTACAATCCTAACAAGGCTAACTCTCTTTGCATTATTCTCTTTTTTTTTTTAATTTTGTTGTTTCCTTTTTTTTTCTTTTTGAAAAGAGTTAGCCAAGGGAAATTCATACAAAGCTTTGAATCTAACTCTTCTCTAAATTTTGTACAAAAAGACAAGGGATTTCCTTTTATCAATCAAGATCACACATCCCCTCAACAAACAACCAAAATCCACTAAAAAGATCTCAATACACCTTACTAGCTCCCAATCAAACTTGATACAAAAGAATAAAATGCTCCTCTAGTCTTGGCATAAGGGTGAGATAATCATTTGGCTATAGGCTATAATCGGAGGTTTAAATCAAGAAAAGCGGATATAAGCTCAAAGGGGCTAGCAAGGGATATAATACGCAACAAAGGTGGCTATTTGGCCGTTGGGTTTAACAAGTCAAAGAATGCCTCAATCTTATTGCCTAAATGCATATGCGAAATGTGATCTTGAATGAGAATCTAAGTAAGTTCTAGAGAAATGATGTCAAGGAAGAGTCACACATGAAAGAAACATAAGACTAAATTGATAAACAGTCTCCAAAAGCATAAAGCCTCACGGGACATCTACCAAGGTCATAACAAGCTCATTGAATGCCAAAATTCATGTAAAGAGTCATGGGGTAATCAATTCGCACTCAATATATGGTCAAAACATGAAGCTCATTACGCAAACTCATTCTCAAGTATTTTTATGCACAATTGGGTGAATCAAAGGATAAAACTAAACCAAATAAGTCTACCTAGTCTACAAAGATCATCATCGAAGGATTTTTTATGTTATTTTTATTTTGTTTTTTTGTTTTTTTCGGTGTTCATGCATGCTCCTACTAACAAAAATGCAATGAAAAGAAATTTTAAAAAAAAACTAAAATGCAATCTAGAATGAAAAGAAAAAGAAAAACTAAATATAGTTCAAAAATGCTTCTAAGCATATAAGATTAAAAACCTATAATAAAGCTCCAAAAACAGTTATCACAAGCAATACATACAATACACATGCACACCAAACCAAATCAGGCATCAGATGCTAAATATAATGACTAACACCCCCATACTTGAATCACACATTGCCCTCAATGTGGGCAAATAGTAAAAAAAGGGAAGGGGAGTAGCAAAAAGCAATCAGAAAGGAGGTGCGGGAGGAGGATGGGGTAGTTGGCCATAAGAGATATGCCAATTTCGTCAGGTCTCTAAACAAGCCGTATAATCCTGAAAATATTATGTCTGGGTAGCAAGCATCCCATGGACCTCGTCGTGAAGCTCTCGGACAAAGTCACGAAGATCGGCATTCTCAGAAGTAACATAAGCTCGGAGGGGCACTTGCTCCTCTTGAATGGACCTAAGGATGGCTGGTACGTCGACATAGGTAGTAGGTGGTGGTTGAGAGGAAGAGGTAGGTTCGGCTTGCCTATAATGAGGGGGTGGAGGATGGGGTATGGGTTGAACAACCTCGGTATCACCAGGTACCATATAAAGGTTAGCCCGGTGAAGTAAGGTAATTCGATCGACATTAGGAAGCGATAAAATCTAATCCTCAGGGTAAATCCAGCACGAACGCCCAGCCTCGACTTTACAAAAGTTCATGATCTCAAAGGCGGCTTGATCAAGTTGCTTGGACCCATAGACTCTATCATCAGGGTTGGGCTCAATATCCAAAAGCTATCCTACCCTTAGTGCTAACAGCAGAACTATACAATTACCTGGCCAAAAATGAACTGAGGTCAAGCTGAACACCGTCAAGCATATAGGACAAGAAATACAACTCAAATAATCTCGAGACATTTAGACTATCATCCCGAGCGAAGAAACAGCAAGGTAGGATACACTGAGTTATCCGAATGTAAGGGTTTCTAATATGTGTGCACTTGTATAAACTAGTGCTGTACCTAACACTTCCCGAAAACTTGCCCCAGAATGCATTTGGGTTGAATTCGCGGGGAACTTGTCGGTTCGGTAAATCCATACTAGGTGAAAAATCGAGTATACTACCTAAGTTCAACTTCTATAACTGTCCTTGCAAATAAAATGAAATGTACCCGGCTTGACACTGAGGCCCTCTAGTGACCTCAACGTGGAGTGTACTCAGAAACTTTAGGGTCAAGTCCCGGTATGTATGCTCTTTTATTTTTATGAAATGTCCCATATCACCCCGTGCAAACAACCACGTAATGTCATCTAATATTCGTAAACATGCTAGCAATTCCTCATCATAATAATGGGTTGCCATAATCATGTGTTCTTTCAAACAGTTATATCTAGCAACGTGATTAGGGTTAGTTAAACTAAGAGGGTGAGGAATGTTACCTTGAGCTCGCACATTGGTGGAAATTCATGAGGTTCGTTGAGGCCAGGACGGTGCTTGACTTAATGATCCAACCTCCTTGACACTCCTTTGTCTTTTGATACGTGTCATTGTTGTAAAATGGAACAAAAATTAAAACTAAAACCTAAATAATAAAATTTAAGGAAGAAAAATGAAGAAGATAAGTAAGAGGGGAAAAATTAGAGAGAGAAGAAGATGGTTACGGTGGATGGGTGAAGGTGAGATAAGTTTGAAGAAGAAGAAGAAGAGGAAGGAAAAGATGAAATTTATGCAAGAAAGAGAAGGACTTTGTGCAAAAGAAGGATTTTGGGTGAAAATGGAGTGAAAATGAAAAGAAATAATGGAGGATTTAAACGTTTAATAATGGTGGGTTAAGAGAGAGAAAGAGAGAAGTAGAGAGAAAAGGAGTCGAGAAAGAAGACGAAGTTTGGGGAAATGAGGGGTCGCTGCGGTCAAAATCCTTGAGCGGGGCTTGTAGCAGTTCACCACGGTCTGTGGCCGTGGCCACGAACCAACCGTGGTGTCTGCTAACGCCAGAATTGTTTTGAATTTTTGATTTGGCATCCCACGACCCGTAGTGCTAGTCTGCTGGCCGTCGTGCCAAACATTTTATTTTATATATATTGTTTTCTTTCTTTTCTTTCCTTCTTTTCTCATCTCTCTTTTTTTTTTGTACTCTTTACTCTATTCTTGTCCCTTTCTCTTTTTTTTTGTGTCTTTCTTTTCTTTTTTTCCTCATATTTTTTTTTTCTTTACAAAATAAAAAAACTAAAAAAAATAATGAAAAGCAAAGCTAAGAAAAGAAAAAGAGCTTGGATTGCCTTTCAAGAAGCGCTCTTTTAAGGTTAAGAGCTTGACCCTTCTTCTATGCTTGGCCCAGATCAGTGAGTGTATAGCATTAGCTTTATCACGGACCACAAAATCAAATTTCTTCAATTGAAGGTACCATCTTAAAAGCTCTAGTTGAAGGTCCTTCGTCATCATGAATTTATGCCATAACGCACTATCGGCATACAGGACAAACTGCTGACATAGCCTATCAAACTGGCTACTATCACCTTATTCAACCCCCAAATCAAAATCTGCATCAAATCCTTCCATAAGGGGAAGAGAAAGAACAACTTGAGCAAACCTACAATAATCGCTCATAGCAGGCTCGTTAGAAGCATGGGCCTCAACCTTGGGCATATTAGGCAGCATAAGAGCAGCAAACTCTACCTTAACATACCTTTAGTTGGGGTCCTTAATAGAAATCTAGTCAAAGTCAAGAGGATCTTCACAATTCAAAATATCCTCTATGTCAATGACAGGGGAAAGGGAAAATTCATCCAATGGAGAGGCATTAGAAGAAACCACTTTCTCCTCCATATGACAAAACATAGCATAGCACTGTTGCACTTTAAAAGTTATACCCCCCTTTCTTTCATCAATATGGCAACCTGTAGTAGCCAACAAGGGCCAACCTAGAATAATTTGGGCATCATCAGTCTCGGTCATATCAACTATGATAAAGTCCTCCAATACCCAAATATCTCCTATATTGACTGGCACATCTTCTAATTTACCTATGGGTTGAGTTTCAGAACTATCTGCATGAAAAGGGTGCGGGTTGTAATGGCTCTAAGCGAAGCTCATGAAACAAAGAGTAAGGCATTAGACTAATACTTGCACCTGGTTCACATAAGCTCTCTCATTTTCCACCTTTCACACTATACAGGGGATAGAGAAGCTACCTGAGTTAGAAAGCTGAGGTGGAAAAATGGTGGGATCTTTACACTTTTATTTTCTATGAATGTGGCAGCCTTACCATCATCATTTCTTTCCTTACTCTCAACCATAATTATTTCTCTACCCTCTTCAATTCTTGTGTTCTCAGGGTCAGTAGAGTCCTCTGCTTCTTTTTTTTTTTTTTTTTTTTTAAGAACAAGGGTCATGTTCTAGGTAGAAGGATGATATTATCGTTTTCTCTCTCTAATTTCACAACGAATTTCAATACCAAAAACTTTTACAATCCACTTGGAAAGCTTAAGAATTTCAAATTACTAGAAATGTTCTACCTATTTGACAACTAATTTAAATCAAGAATTATACAAATAAAAACAAAAATAGATATGAAATTCTCATCCTAAATTGATGAAAAGCCAAAATCAAAATCAAAATGTTTGAAATTCTAAAGTGTTGATTGAAATTAAATTGGGTTTCTAATGGGGTACCAGCAAAGTTTGAAATCAATGAAGATTTGAGATTAATCAAGAGAGAGAATGAAAGATGGGAAGAAATGGGGCATGTAGAGGGTTTGGAACGGGGACAACAAATGATAGGTCACAGTCCTTTTCTTTACTCAATCAAGGGCAGCCTACTAAGAACACCTCCAAGCAAATTTTTTAGGCTGGTTCCGGAAGGGGACAAAATAACATCTATAGGAAAAAAAATCATGTGAAAAGTGTTATTTACAACAAGACTGAGGCATAAATTCTCATATGTGAGATTTGACACCCTGAGCCTCATCTTTTCTTGGTAAATCCACTTTATCAGCTTTAATCAACTTCAATTGTTTTTTTGGTATTGATTACCTATAAACAAAGAGTCATACAAATAAACTTCAAATAGATTCCAACGCAAAATAAATTGGCATGGGTGAAATAACTCCAAGCTTATATACATACTTAAACCCTCGATTTTTATTAATGTTGGACAAACTCCACTCTCATACTTCTGACACGCACCCTCACATGTGGGTTGCTGACAAAGCCCAACATGTGCACACAGTTAATCAAATAGGGATGGCGTTAAATCAAGATTAAACAACTCATTCTGATACCATATAATTTTTTGGTTTTTTTTAGGGGGTATCAATTGGTCCAAAAACAAAGAGTCATGTTATATAAACAAAATGATTGTCCAACCTAAAACTAATTGGCAATGTATGTGTTACTTGCAAGTTTATATAAATGCTCACATCCTTGGTTTTTATCAATATGCGGACAAACGCCCATTTTCATAACTCCAACATCAACCAACTTTATACCAATTCTACTAACTATAACAAAAAAAGACTTTCAATGATTTCCAAATTTCAACTTTTACCGACATTACAAGCTTCAAAACCAACTTCTACTAATTCGCACAAACTTCTACTAACTCTTACCAATCTCTTTCAAAATTTCTTATGAAGAAATTCGAATCATTTACATTTCATGTCAACATTCTTCAACCACAACCAAGTTCTACTAGCTTCCTCCAGTACACTTTGCTAACTTTATCCAACTTCTGCCAATGACTCTAAAAAAATACCAACGTCTACCAACTTATACTAATTTCCATCCATCTTTACCAACTTCCTCTGTTTTACAAACTTCTATTTACCAAACTTCATCCATTTATCAACCCCTATATAAACATTCAATAATTCCTTTTCATCTGATTAATAATAAAATGTAGGCAAAGATTTATTATAATAATGTTCACGTGACTGAAGAAAATTGAATAAATTAATACAGAAGTACCCTCAATTTAGTGTAAACTATTTTAAGGACCACCACTTTCTTAAATAATTATAAGGTACCTGGTCTTTTGAAAAACTAACAGAAAGAACCCTCAAATTTTATTTGAGCTATTTTTTAGACCCAGGCACTATTTTAGTTGCAAAGCACGTCCAAAAACTTTTCATATTTGCAAATCTACTCTCAATCCTTAAAAACTTACTTTCGAGAAATCTATATTTGTGTTTATGAGATTTTGCCTACTAGTATACTTGAGCCCTCTTTTAACTGGTATCAGAGATACGTGACCAAAATAATTAAGATTATTAAGATAATTAATGACTAATTAAGCTAATTAAACTGTGATTAACTGTGATTAATACTTGAGTCATCACCTGCTTGTCCTAGTCCTATTTATTCACACATGTCCACTCACCTGAAGGAAATATCTCTTTAGCATCTCATTAAACTATATCACCGATATAATTTTAGAATTAAAGCAAAATTAGCTAAAATTTAAGAACCGAACTAAGAAAGCTTAAGAAATTTAAATGTTCCATCTTCTTTTATTAACGAAGTTTAGACATAGCGAAAAAGCTACTCCTAGAATTAGTACTCCTTTTCAGCATAAATATGTTTCTGAAAATCCAAAAAAAATATTTTCGTTTCCTTTGCAAGAGATAAAAATTCAAAAGAAATAGGAGAACCATCTAGTGAAAAATCTTCTGAAAAGAAAGAAAAAGAAGATGGATATTGTTGCAAGAAAAACAGAGTTTTAATATTTATAAACCCCAAGTGCAAGGTGTATCGTTGAGTACTTGGGGTGTCGTCCGCAGGGAATTGTGTTTTCAACTACCAGAGTTTACTAGAGCGTCTCAATCTAGGCGGATCAACGGTGAAGGAGGGGAACTAAACTACGCTACAAATACAGAAACAAGCGACTTGGAATTGTGATTTTACCAATTGGTGAACCAACTAATCAATACGAGTCCTAACCCACCCAAACTACGCTGAACAAGAGATGGTCGGTTGCACCATCAAAGACCACCCAAGCCCTCTCTCAAGGGTCATGAGCTAGTCTAATTCGTGTAACCACCTACTTTCGTGGGGTTAGTCGAATTAGACCACAAAACTAGCAACCCCGGACCTAGCTCGATTCGGATACTACTTTCGTGTCCCGAACTCGGCCATTCCCTCTCCCACACTAGCAAATTGACCTCACCTCTCAGCATAAGTCAATCGCCCAAAAATATGGATGAAAACCCTCTCAGGCATTTCATCGAACACTTGGCGGGCGTGAAGGAAAACTCTAAGTTCTAGGCATAGATTGGGTATGGTTAGGCCTAGTACAAGATCAATTAGCCATCAAGAGGCTAATCACAATTCAAGCCAACACAATCTACCAACAAATCATGAAAAACGCGTGAAAACCTAAACTAACCAACAAGAACATAAACTTGAAGAACAAAACGGAATGAAATAAAACAAATCTAAAAACTAAAAACATAAAATTAACAATGAAATTTAAACACATAAATCGACCAAAACCAATACAAGAATCAAAATCAACAAAACATAATAAGAAGAACATAAAAAACTAGAGAGATAAAAGAGAAGGAAACTTAGTCTTGAATTGATGAAGAACTTGAAATCCAAAGGTTGAATCCAATGTTACAATCTTCAATCCTAAACTAATCTCCCTTCTTAACTAAAATCTAACCTAAACTAATCCTACAAATCGCCAGAGCAAAGACCCCAACGGAACAACGCCCTCGCGAAGACGCCCGAACGAAGCTTAAATAGAAAAACCGAGGCCCGACGAACTGGGGGGGCACGACCGTGCCAGGGGCACGGGGCCGTGCCACGTGGCACCGTGCCGTGGCACGGTGGCCGCTCCCCCGGTTTTGCCCCACTTTGCCGATTTCGTCGGTTTTCGTTTTCGCGTTTTGTCCCATCTTCATCCCTTTCGCGACGCTTGTTTGATTTGGAGTTGTTTCCTACAAAAACATAAATAAAACAAGGTAAAACCCCAAAGATTAAGTTATTATACGAGCTAAAAAGTGGGTGAAAGAGGCACGTAAAATAGGTAAATTTACCGTTCAACACACCCCCACACCTATCTTTTGCTCGTCCTCGAGCAAAATAAAGAAAAACTAGAGTAAACAACTAACTCACTTTCGTAGGAATCACGGTTGCATTTAGCGTATGCAACAAGCCCTTTAAACCCCTTGGTTACCCCAAGTGGACGAGTAAGGTCTCGTGAGGGTTTGCAGAAGATATACCCACAAAATCTCAAAAAGGAAAAACAAAGAAAAGAGAAACAAAAGTCGAAAAATAAAAGCAAAACACAATATATACATGGGGATAAACTGTACACAATCGATCAACCAAAACCACCTAATAGCTCAAATATCAGTCTGTACACAGGCATTATATGCATTTCAGGACACATCATCCCAAAGAATGGCATCCAGACATCAGCTTTTCACCCCACGACGCATGAGGACATTGAATCCATCCTGGTGCCTAGTGTGCAAGTGTATCATCACCCTGAAACTAAGCCTACCAAAACCAAACTCAATCCCACGCAATTGACACAAGCTACCTTTTGATTGGCTAGCATAGAAAGCAGGCTTCCCCAGTAGCAGTATTGCCTCAAAGGGTAACACCCAGTAGCGCATGCCTCAAAGGGGTACTTGTCATTTCCAACTCTTTTCTTCCCCACTTTCTTTTCTTTCCATTATATTTTTTTTCAATACAAACTCATGTCACGCCTCAAAGGGATACACCCAGTAGCGCTTGAATTTGTTTTGTTTTTGCTTTTGTTTTGGAAAAAGAAAGGGGGGTGCCAGCACATATAAAGGGAACTGTGCAGTAGACAATGGGAGAGTCGATCGTGGAAGACTAAGAATTCAGGATGATGACAATACATGAATTCAGGACTGGATTGCAAAATTACGATGGACTGTTGGGGTTAGAACTGAGGTCTAAAACGACAGATTGGGGATGAATATCTATCATACACATTATACTTATATACGAGCTAACAGTCAAGGTATCAGGGATCAAGGCTGATCAAAATAGTACAAAACTCCCCTAAATGCAAAAAGAAAAGAAAAATTTGTACAAAAAGGAGAAAAAAATGAAAAGTTATACAAAAATGAAAAATTTTCACAAAAATAAAAATAAAAAAAAGGGGAGATGACCCCACCCCCACACCTAAATCTCACAATGTCCTCATTGGGAGCCGTGAGTCATCACCAACACACAAAAATAAAGAAAACAAAATCAAACACAAGAAAAACAAAAATCGACAAAAATATACACAAGCTAATACACTCTCCCAAAAATACAATCTCACCCAAAACAACAACACGATCACACATAAATACAAACTAACACCACCAAAATAAATGTAGACCAATCCAACAACACCACCAATCACAACACAATAAAAATCCACAAAACACAAAAATGGTGATCATAGCCAACAACGGCTCAACAACATCCAAATTTCACCACAAGATGATCACCAACAAAAACACAATCCTAATATTCACAACTAACAAAAAAAAAAAAGAAAGAAAAGAAAAAAAAAAGAAGGGGGGAGAAGAGTGAGAACGAATATACCAGGTCGGGTACGGAATGTACCCAAACTACACCTCGCTAGGACGAGGTTGGGGAAGCGCGAGGAGCATCAGCCACTCCTCGGCGGCGTTCAGGACGCGCATCGCCAACTCAGATGCTGTCAACGCTCGCAGAAGTTTATCAAACACCTGAGCCTGCAACTCAGATGAGTGTAAGTAAGAGCACTTAAACAGGAATGCAGAAATAATAGTAAGTGCTCTCCTAAATTTATCAAATGCCTTAGAAAAATCAGTAGAATGATTGAATTCAATAGGAAAGATGATTTTTCCAGGCATGTCCTCTAGGTATAGACTATAAGGGTCAAGGGAGGGGTCATACCCTCTAAAGGCACCTAGGGACTCCATACAGTCTATCTCATTCCCCTCAAGCATATCATGACATGCAACGAGTGATAAATTATGGTACTCAGGGGAAGAGGAGGGTAGTGAACATGAAGAAGCATGAGAAATATCAAGGGGGTTGAGGGATACATGGTCAGTAAGATCAGGACTAGATGAAACTACAGCCACAGCATCCACACAGGACTCCCCCTCGAGAATTTGTCAAGATCCTGCACCTCACTACAAGTACCGTCTGACTCAAGACAGAAATCATCCCCATCGACCCTAGCACCAACACAAATGTCGCACCTACCCGAACTCCGTCGACTGAGCTAAAGGGAAAGGTGGATCAGGATAGGTCAAAGTGTTGTCCTTAAATGTGCTAGGTAGGGATGGAGCAACAAGAGGTAGAGTAGGTAAGGGAGGGTCGAGCACCTCCTCTAGTCCGGACTCTAGAGGAGGAAAAGACGCACCATCATCACACAGATTGACATCAAGTCTAGGAGCACTAGAACTAGGGTCAATCTTGGGTGATAGGTCATACTCCTCGATTTATTAACAAACTCAGCAAACTCAACTTGTTGCTTGTTCATGGCCTCTATCATACTAGAAATTCTAGCAAAACCATCAGCAGAAATACGATAGGGACAAGAAACACTATCATGGTCAGAACGATGGCAGATCTCACATGCAAGAGGTGTATAATTAGGAATGCAGGGGGATGGGATGGATGAAGTAAATTGACTAGTCTCAAATTCATAAGTATCCTAGCCAACCACTCAAGTAATTCCCAAGCTTCATCAACGTTTCGAGCACAGAAATCCCAATGCTCCAAAAGAGCACGGGTCTCACAAGTCACACCCTCATAGACATGTTCAAAAATTTCCCACTTCTCGAAGCAATAACCACAATGAGCAAGAAAGCATGTAATCTATCATAGTATTGCCAAAACAATTCATGCTCATGTTGAGGGAATGGAAAGGAGACATATTTTTTTTTTTTTTTTTGAAATTTTGATTTTTTGATTTTTTTGGATTTTCTAAAGGCCTAGTCTCGAATGCTGAAGTAAAACCCAATATTGAAAAACGCCAATTCCCCGGCAACGGCGCCAAAAACTTGTTGCAAGAAAAACAGAGTTTTAATATTTATAAACCCCAAGTGCAAGGTGTATCGTTGAGTACTTGGGGTGTCGTCCGCAGGGAATTGTGTTTTCAACTACCAGAGTTTACTAGAGCGTCTCAATCTAGGCGTGATCAACGGTGAAGGAGGGGAACTAAACTACGCTACAAATACAGAAACAAGCGACTTGGAATTGTGATTTTACCAATTAGTGAACCAACTAATCAATACGAGTCCTAACCACCCAAACTACGCTATGAACAAGAGATGGTCGGTTGCACCATCAAAGACCACCCAAGCCCTCTCTCAAGGGTCATGAGCTAGTCTAATTCGTGTAACCACCTACTTTCGTGGGGTTAGTCGAATTAGACCACAAAACTAGCAAACCCGGACCTAGCTCGATTCGGATACTACTTTCGTGTCCCGAACTCGGCCATTCCCTCTCCCACACTAGCAAATTGACCTCACCTCTCAGCATAAGTCAATCGCCCAAAAATATGGATGAAAACCCTCTCAGGCATTTCATCGAACACTTGGCGGGCGTGAAGGAAAACTCTAAGTTCTAGGCATAGATTGGGTATGGTTAGGCCTAGTACAAGATCAATTAGCCATCAAGAGGCTAATCACAATTCAAGCCAACACAATCTACCAACAAATCATGAAAAACGCGTGAAAACCTAAACTAACCAACAAGAACATAAACTTGAAGAACAAAACGGAATGAAATAAAACAAATCTAAACAACTAAACAACATAAATTAACAATGAAATTTAAACACATAAATCGACCAAAACCAATACAAGAATCAAAATCAACAAAACATAATTAACAAGAACATAAAAAACTAGAGAGATAAAAGAGAAGGAAACTTAGTCTTGAATTGATGAAGAACTTGAAATCCAAAGGTTGAATCCAATGTTACAATCTTCAATCCTAAACTAATCTCCTTCTTAACTAAAATCTAACCTAAACTAATCCTACAAAATCGCCAGAGCAAAGACCCCCCAACGACCGAACGAACTCCCTCGCGAAGACGCCCGAACGAAGCTTAAATAGAAAAACCGAGGCCCGACGAACTGGGGGGTGGCACGACCGGCCACACGTGCCCACACTGTGCCACATTGCTGGCACGGTGGCCGTCTCCCCCGGTTTTGCCCCACTTTGCCGATTTTCGTCGGTTTTCGCTGTTTTTCGTCGTTTTGTTCCATCTTCGTCCCTTTCCGCGACGCTTGTTTGATTTGGAGTTGTTTCCTACAAAAACATAAATAAAACAAGGTAAAACCCCAAAGATTAAGTTATTATACGAGCTAAAAGTGGGTGAAAGAGGCACGTAAAATAGGTAAATTTACCGTTCAACAGTATAAACAACGTACTCTTGAAGAGTTATAAAAAATGTTTGATGGAGAACAAAATTCAGAAGAACTAAACAAAATCATGAGCCAATTAGTGATAAATATGATATTTTGTCTGATGATAATGAAGAGACTAATAATATCCAATTAGAAGAAGAAATATATCAGCAGATGAATCTGATTAAATTAGAAGATCTCAATGTTTTACCATTAGAAGAAATTAGAAGAAAACTTGATAAGAAATATGGTAAAATGACTAATGAAAACGAAATCAATGAGATTGGAGAAGAATGACTTATATGAAACAGGACTAATCTAGTTAAGAATGTCGTTCCTAAACCTGAAGAATTTGGTGAACCATCTAGAAGAAACACTTATTTCCTAAGACCTAGGTACGTTCCAGCATGACGTACAAGCAATTTTTTTTCGGTTTATCCCAAGGAAAACCACGACCTATGAAGAAATTGGTCTTACCCAATTAGCCAAATTGGATATATTTAAATATTGATGGAGCCCGTAATAGAGAAGAAATATTTGAGCACTGAAAAAGAGGAATGAACAGTGTCTTAAACTTAAATACTACATGGACTGCGGCCAACTTCCTAAATTATATCGAAATAGTTTCTCTGACACTGTAACTGACTGGTATGATTCATTAAGTGAAGATGGTAAAAAAAACATTAAGAATGATGGAAACCAGCTGCTATGTTCAGAAATTTGCGCAAAGAAATTGAAACTGAATTCATCGGAGCTAACTTGATTTCTGAAGAAAAAGCACGAGAATGGCAAAGAAAAATTAACAACATAGAATTATAGGATATGAGATACTAGAAATTATATTGTAGAATTCAGTCAATATTATTACAAATTGGGCATAACGAAAAAATTTTTGCATGTTCTATAACAAGTTGCCATATCCTATAAATTCTATAATTAATGAAAAATACATGGCATGGTTTGAACGAACAGATGTTGTTGATACCGTTGGTTCAAGAATTTTCTATTTGTGAAAATGGGTCAATGAACAATGTCTTGATCTTCAAAAACAAAAGAAGATTAAAATGCAATTCTTGACCTGCTAGGATTTACCTCACCAATGGGGAAAAGAATCTAAGAAAAGATGAAAAAGAAAATTCTATAAGAGAAAGAACTTTAACAAGCAGAGAAGCGAAAAATATAAAACAAAATATTACAACAAACCAAGTCCTAAAAAACATAGATTTTTTAGAAAAGCTGCTCATTGCCCTGCAGGAAAAAATAACTGCAAATGTTGGGCATACGAAGAAGTAGGTCATTATGCTAATGAATGCAAAAACAGAAAGAACAACAAATTTATTGAAACCTGGGAAGCCTGGATTATGTTGAGCTTAGTGAAGATGAGGCTGTAGACCTAACCCTAGGCAACAAGAAAAGAATTGATGAAATCACAGAGGATAATGAATATTAAGAAAGTAATTATGAAGAAACAAGTCATATGATGAAAAGTAGCTTGGTTAGCCTTGGTGATCTTCAAGGAGAAGAGTTTGTTGTAGACAATGATCATGAGGAAGTCAAAGGAGATTGCATTCTTCCCATAATCCAAAAGGACATGATCTATCAAAAATCTATTTTTCAATTAAAAAGCAAATACGTATGTGAAATGATGAAAGGAGACCTTGAGATAAAAGATTATAAGTATGACGTTGGGGAAGTTAATCTTATTAATTGGGAGAATATCCTTAAGCATAACAAAGATAGAAAGTATAGGTATATCTATGTCGAAAGTGTCCAAGTTCAAATCACTCCATTATAATATTATGGTAAAGATATTAATCTTTATACTTTACTCTGTGATATTAGACATACCAAATTTAATAATCAGATAATCACAGGGATAAAAACCAATTTATATAATGGGTCAGTAGGTTTCAACTGTCAACCTGGATATTATGTAAGTCTAAAAGATGAATTTGCAAAGAACTTCTTAACCCTTAAGATTAAAACAGTCGGGATTGATATAAAGAGAGGAGGATATCTCCTGAGGACATTTTGAAAAATTATCTATAAATTAGATAATACAATAGACCTCAAAACTAAGGTGACAATGATAGAAGTAGAGAAATTTGAAAGCCCTACCCCCATGCAAAAGATCCAGAGGATCAAGTCTCATCCACAGGAGATAAAAATCGATCATTCATAGATATCTAACTTCACCAATCCTACCAAGATTAATAAGAAAAATATAATAAAAATTGATGAGAAAGGTAAAATTATCATTAAACCTCAATTATTAAGAAGTATGAGTACAAGGTCAGATTAGGGAGAAGGATCTTCATCCACTAAAGAAGAACTTAAGGAAGATGATACAATTAGCATAAGCAGTGAAATGAGTAGAATGAGTTTTGAAGCTGTAAGACCCAGTGTAGATCGAATTATGAGTCTAGACAGAAAGGTCATTGGATACAAACAAGAACTGTTAGCAAGCCAATTTATAAGGATGAATTAGTCAAAAACATGACTATAAAAATATGCTATAAGGC
The DNA here is from genome assembly GCA_029747015.1 of Carnegiea gigantea. Lineage (NCBI taxonomy): Eukaryota > Viridiplantae > Streptophyta > Magnoliopsida > Caryophyllales > Cactaceae > Carnegiea > Carnegiea gigantea. The sequence goes on from JAKOGI010000671.1 coordinate 445,083, forward strand.
TACCAATACAAACCCTAATAGCGTTTATATCCCGATAAAGGTATGTTTAGAGAGATATAATAAATATGAACTATGTGCTTACATAGATAGTACTTGTTCTATATACTTTGGAAAAAGATCATTATTTCCTGAATTTATGTGGAAAAGAGCTAAAAATCCTTTACAAGTAAGGATAGCTGATAATAGTATGATGAGCCATAATGAAGCCATAGAAGGGTTATCCATAGAATTAGAAGGAGTTCAATGTATTATACCAGTTCTATGGGCTACTGATCAACCTTCTCATGGAATGATTATTGGAAATAATTTTCAAAGATTATATTCTCCTTACACTCAGACCATAAACCAAATAATATTTGCAATTAATGGTCACTCAGTTCCTATTGAAAAATTAAGTAAGGCTTACACTCATCAGAAAATTCAATTTACAAGCAGCCAGCGTGGTGAGAAGGTACTACCTGCACAACAAAAAGTAGCACTGAGAATCTCATTACTTGAGTTATCTATTAAGGAGCAAATTGTTGAACAGCAAGAAAAATTATACAAAGAGCTCTACTCGGACAACCCTCTGAAATTTTGGGATAAAGACAAAACATTTACTAAAATCACTTTACTGAATCCCAACACTATCATCCCAGTCAAATAAATGGTGTATACCCACCAGGATATCCAAGAATTTGATAAACAAATTAAAGAACTTCTTGACAAAGGAACAGTAAGAGTCCTCATACTAGTCCTGCTTTCATGGTAAGAAATTATGCTGAAGAAAAACGAGGAAAAGCTAGAATGGTAATTAATTACAAAAAGCTGAATGATAATACTGTCTTTGATGGTTATTATATTTCTAATAAAATAGTCCTTTTCAAAAGAATTCAAGGAGCCTCTTAGTTCTCGAAAATGGATTGTAAAAGTGATTATTGGCAAATAAAAATAGATAAGAAAAGTATTCCTTTAACTGCATTTAGTACCCCACAAGGACATTATGAATGAATAGTAATGTCATTCGGTTTTAAAAATGCACTCCAAATATTACAAAGAAGAATCGATAATATCTTTAAAGACCTCAATCATTGTTGTTTGGTTTACATCGATGATATCCTTGTCTTTTCTAAAACAATAGAACAGCACAAAGATGATAACTTAGCAGTTACCCACAGATGCATTGATCATGGCATTATACTTGGTAAGAATAAATACACTTATACTGAACAAGAAATTGAGTTTTTAGGTCTAGAGATAAAAGCTAGACAAATCATCCTACAAAAGCATATTTTAGAAAAAATAGAAAAATTTCCTAAAAAGATTGAAGATAGGAAGCAGCTAGAAAGATTTTTCGGATGTTTTACCTATGCTTCAGATTTCATTAAAGATTTAGCAAAATTAGAAAAGCCATTGTAGCAGAAACTCAAAAAAGAGATAAGTTGGACATGGACTACTAACGATACAATGATTGTTTAAAACTTCAAAAAGATGTGTAAAAATCTTTATGTCCTTAATTTGCCTAATAAAGAAGATGATTTAGTTCTTGAAACAGATGCCAGCAATGAACAATGGAGTGTGGTACTCAAAATTAAAGAAGAAAAAAAATTCTACAAATATTGCAGTGGAAGTTTTAATAAGGCAGAATGCAACTATCCTACAATGGAAAAAGAAATCCTTGCGGTTATAAGGAAAATTGAAAAATTGTTAATCTTTTTAGCCCCAAAACCTTTTCTTATGCGAACTTATTGCAAAAGAATACTTGGTTTTGTGAAAAGAATATATCAAAGATGGAAGCGCAAAGGCGACTCCTGCGTTAGCAATTATGGATTAACTAGTTTTCCTTCTCTATTGAACATATACAGGGATCGAAGAACTCTCTAGCAGACAATCTAACTCGAGAACTCGTCAATGGTGATCATCAAAGCCGACCTGCTATCAGAAAAGGAGGAAATTCTTAATGAAATGCCACTCCTACTAGAACGGGTTACGCCTTCTAGTAAAGTCCTTATTGATAATTTGGAATTTCATACAAAAAGTAGATCACACTTTGATCTGCTATCTACAGCCTACCTAATAGCCCAGAGATTTTTCCTTCTAGAGTTACAAGTTAATTACCTACAATATCCTTACGAAATCCAAGAAAAAATAAGTTCTCATGTTCAAGAAAAATGGTTCAATGTGTGGTATGCAGCCTGCATTGACTTTTATCACCATTATTCCTATTATACTTGGGAGTCTTGGAGTACAACAATTTATTTTCCCGACAAATTTGGAGTTGGTGGTATTTGTTTTCCAGCAAATTCATTATCTTCAAATGATCCTATTTTTAAAGTCTGAAAATACGGATGATACTTTACTTCACAGAAATCTCTGATCCAAAATTTTCATTTTTCTCAACCTTAACTAAATTCCAGCAATACATGTTCAAGAAGAACCATTGGATTCTTACGTCTCCTGAAGGTCCAACAAAATTTCCACTTCACAAGTATTTAATTTTAGAGGTTTATAGCACTCTAATTGAATATGAAAATAGAAAAGTCAAACCAGCCCATTATGTTGTCCAAATCGTTGATGGAGACGATCTCAATGATCAACGACAAAGTTGGGTCCATGAAAATCCGGTACATCTAGTTACTGATCCTACTTTATCAAAAGCCGTTGGATTCTTCAACATTTATCATCAATGTTGGGCATTAATCGAACAAGGAAAAACATTAATGTATTATGGAAACATTGCTTTCGTCTATGATAATGAATTCAAAGACTACATGAAGGTGGAAGGCGCAGTGTCAGACGATATCTTTGATTATCTCTTTGACGTTGGAGTTGGAAAATTCTTATCAAAAAACGGAAAAAAATATCTCCTTGAATTATTTAAAGAATGGGATCCAGAGCATCTTAAGCAAATTAACAAAGATTTTGATAATTACCCATATAATGATGGTCTGAAAGATATAATTGGAGATGAAGGAATGCAGAATCTCAATAATGATTACTGGTCTTGTCATCATTAAAAGCTCTGAAAAGTGGCTGCTCCATTATTGTACTATTTCGACAAGTGTCTGATCTGTAAAATAAAGTGTACGGTAGCCGTCAGCAGACAACTGTAGTCATGTAACAAATCTTTATGTACTCTATCCTTTATGGCATCCTATGTACTCCCATCTCCTCTATAAATAGAGAGGTCGAGTGCTGAGAAGGAACATAGTCATTTGAGCATTATTGAGCAAAAGAGAAGTTGAGATTCTCCATTTCTCTACGAGCAAGCATCTCTAACGATCTTAGTTTAAGTCTCTCTTCAAAGCATTCCATTGTAAGATAACCACTTTCAAGATTTCAATAAAAGAAGTTTCCCAATAGGGAACGTTATTCAATCGAACCTTATGTCTTAAATATTATAGTTTCTTGATTAAAGTTCCACTATCCTTTACAATATTTAAAACTTGATTAATGACTACGGTCTGAGGCAAGAAACGAAACAGATCTGTACTGTACCTGATCCAAGGAAAGTGGGATCGAGATTAGTAATCTTTGTAAACCAGAAGTTAGAGGAACGCCGAAGTCCAACGCCAACTAAGTTCAGATAACGGTCAAAACCCTCTAATTAAGTTTTAATTGTTTTTTGCTAAGTATGGTGGGTCTATAACCACATAAATTATAATATATAAAATATAAGTAGTAGATTGTGATAACTAGTACCAGTAAAGTCAATATAAGAAGTTAAATCCGTTAAAACAAGCATATTTTATGAAAAAATCCCTAAAAATAGCTTATTTACACGTTTTTCCTATTCCATGGACTATTCTGTAATTTTTGAAAGTTCAAGGATTGAATAATAAGAAAAAAAAGACCAAAAAATTTAGTTTTCTGAAAACTTAAAGTATCCTAGAATTAGTTTTGAAAAAGCTTGGGCCCAAAATAGTTATCCTTAAATTTAGGAACCTGAGTGTCAATAATTGAACAAAATTAATAAATTAAAACAAATTTCTTCCAAAATTTAACATACAAACTTCCACATTACACTGCCGAACATTGGATGGCCACGCTGAACGCACATGGTCCAACAATCAGTAAAGCAAAATCCTACTGTTTCTTGTCAAATTTTCTGGTAACGTATTCCACTAAGATAGATTCCCCAGGAAGTATTAGTCAAAGCCAAAGCAGTTCAATTTGGACTAGTGATTTTTCCTTGGCCATGAATCCTTCATGAATAACTTTCCTGCGCACTAAACAATCATTTCACATTATTCACGACTTCATTTCGAACGGAACCTAGTTGACTGTCTCTCTCAGTCTACGACTTTTGTTGGTTTTACTTGTACTATTAATCGTGCAACCTTTGTTATTTGCAACCCTGGAATAGAACAAGCGAGTAAATTGCAAGCAAATAACCAAGAGATGGCTCATGTAAAGGATCTTCCTTGCCTTGGAGTTCTCTTTGTTATCGGCCTGTCGCTGCTGGTTTCAGGCTTTGCTCGTGACCTACCCACGTCTGTCCTCACCGGTCAGCTAGTCTCTTTAAATTGAATTTCTTACATTCATCATACGATTATTCTTTTTTATTTTTGTGTGAATAAAATGTGAAGGTCAATACAGGTGGATTTGAACCTAAGGGCTTGTTCTTTTTATGGGTAAATATTAAAATATTAATCTCAACTCACTTCAACCCACTTCAATCTATTTCAATCCACTTCAGCTTACTTCAACCAACTTCTACTATTTTAATCAAGCTCAATTTATCACATAAAAAAATTCATCCCATTTCGACCTACTTCAACCTACTTCAACTTATTTCAACTCAATTCACCCTTTTATCGATCCCAATTTACCAAAAGAACAGGCCCTAAGTCTATGATAACAATTCTCATAAATTTTATGAGTCGAGCTAATTGACATTTACATATGATTATAGATGTGAGACGATGGGGTTTTTTTGGGCGGTGGGGGAGGCAAGAGGAAGCTAATTGAGGTCATATTTAAACTCATTTTCACCATTTATACACATATTTTTTATATGTACAACAATAACAATTTGTAATGTGAGTCCTGCTTTTGCTGAAGTTGGAAAGATTTAGAAGTAGATAGCCTTACCTTTAAAGATATGACTACTCGTAAAGAGGGCGATTCCAATAAACTCACATTAAAAGTTCTGAAAATTATATATATATATATATATATATATATATATATATATATATATATATGTATATACATGTATATCTGTATATGTATTCATATATATATATATATATTAATATACACATAAATATATATAGATATATTATATATATATATATATATATTATATCATAATCAATTGTATGTATATATCCTATATATCTATATATATATATTATATATATATATATATATATTAATATATATGTTATTATCTAACATACATAATATATCTAATATATATAGATATTCTATACATACATACTCATATATATTATATATATATATGTATATATATATATATATATATATGAGTCATCTATCATAATATAATTCCATCAACAAAGTTTTTTTTTTTTTTTTTAATGAATAGATCCGAAGCACCCATTAGGGTTAATCATTCTCAAATTACTATTGGCAGCGCTTGCTGGTACTGTTTATTCAGAAATCTCTAATACTGGTTGTTAATAAATTATTAACTTTGATGAAACCAATTCATTTATTCCAGCTTGTTAAATAAATTTTTTTTCTACAGCCACTCTAAATTTATTAACAAAATGGATATTGTATTGTCACTAACACATTACGACATAATTAGATAAAAATATACTTTTAATACATTTTTGATTAGTAGTTATACAGCTTTTTGATTTTTTTATAATGATGAAGGTACTGGACGTGGTTATTACATGAGCCTCCGACGAGGGATAACCTCAACTCCTCCTGATCCGATCTGTGGTCGTTCGTCACCATGCGGATCATTGGGACCAGCTCATTGTGTTAATATTCCTTCTCCAGCAAGAGGTTCACACCAAAAATAACATTAAATGTTAAAGAGGGTGCAAATGATCGAAGCAAGTACCGGGGCAAGTAGCCATGTTTCGTCACTTCTATTGCAAAAAAGGAAATTTCCACTGCTAAGGCAATACTTTGTAGTCGATGCACCACTAATTATGCACCTAACGATGAAATTCATACTAAATGATGGTAGCTTCCTTAATTTTACAATGTATTTTATGAATATGTTTTGATAAAGGACAAAAAGAAATTGGCCCATTAGTATGTTTATTATATTATAATTGGATCCATCTTAGAATTACCATAGTTTAAATGTGCTATATTTTTAAAGTGGATATTGGACTATTAGTACTGCTTAATTGATTTTATATAAGGTGTCATAATATCTTTGAGATAGCTTAGAATTCAAATTTGAATGTATGATCTTTATGATATTATATTTTGTAATTCAAATTTGATTATGAGATTATGATTCTCCATATGCCAATATTTTTGAAAAAGTCAATATTAATTTACCTAAAGTTGTTAATATCTTTTGAGATTATATGTTGAAGATTGTTGCTTGCTTAAAACCAGCTACTAGATAATGATGATTAGTAAGATCTTCAGTCCAAAATCAAGTAGATAGCTATTGAATTGAGATTATAACCATTGACCAAACTATCATAGTCTAAGGGCTTGAAAGCTACATCTCAAGGCCTTGAAATCATATTGAAGATCAGCTTTCATTTTCAAATGCAACGGTCACTTTCCTTAATCACATCCCGACCTCTCCAATGTTTAATGTGCATGTGTGTGTGTGTCCATATATATATATATATATATACATATATATATATATTATATATTATATAATATAGATATAGAATATAGATTATATATATATATATATATATATTATATATATACATATATATATATATATATATATATATATATATATATATATATATATATATATCTATATGTATGTATGTGTCCATACATATATATATATATATATATATATATATATATATATATATATATATATATATATACATATACATACATACGCATACATATACATATACGTATATATACATGTACATGTAAATATGTAAAATATAAATATACATATATATATATATGTACATGTACGTACATATATATATATATATATATATATATATATATGTGTGTGTGTGTGTGTGTGTGTGTGTGTGTGTGTGTGTGTGTGTGTGTGGGCTACTAACAAGATCCAACATGTGCACAGAATTAATCAAATGGGGATGGCAGTAAATCAAGATTGAGCAACTCAGTTTGATACCATGTAATTTTTTGGTTTTTTTTTTTGGGGGGGTATCAATTGGTCCAAAAACAAAGAGTCATGCCTATAAACTCAAATGAATGTCCAACCCAAAACTAATTGGCAATGTGTGTGGTGACTTATAAGTTTATATACATACTCACATCCTTGATTTTTATCAATGTGGGACAAACCCCATTTTCATAACTCCAACATCAATCAACTTATACTAATTTTTACTAACTATAACAAAAAAAACTTTCAATGATTTCCAAATTCTAACTTTAACCGATGTTAACCAACTTCTACTAATTCATACAAACTTTTACTAACTCTTGCCAATCTCTTTCAAAATTTCTTATAAAGAAATTCCCAATCATTTACATTTCTTGCCAATATTCTTCAACCGCAACCAAGTTCCACCAGCTTCCTCCAACACTCTTTGCTAACCTTATCCAACTTCTACCAATCATTCTAAAAAAATACCAACGTCTATCAACTTATACTAATTTCCATCTATCTTTATCAACTTCATCCATTTACAAACTTCTATTTACTAACTTCACCCATTTATCAACCCTTATATAAACATTCAAATAATTCCTTTTCATTTGATCTAATAATCAAATGTAAGCAAAGATTTATTATAATAATGTTCACGATTAAAACAAATTTCTTCCAAAATTTGACATACAAACTTCCACATTACACTGCCGAGCATTGGATGGCCACGCTGAACGCACATGGTCCAACAATCAGTAAAGCAAAATGCTACTGTTTCTTGTCAAATTTTCTGGTAATATATTCCGCTAAGATAGACTCCCCAGGAAGTATTGGTCAAAGCCAAAGCAGTTCAATTTGGACCAGTGATTTTTCCTTGGCCATGAATCCTTCATGAATAACTTTCCTGCAGACTAAAGAATCATTTCACATTATTCATGCATGACTTCATTTCGAAAGGAACGTAGTTGACTGTCTCTCTCAATCTACGACTTTTGTTGGTTTTACTTGTATAATTATTCGTGCAACCTTTGTTATTTGCCACCCTGGAATAGAACAAGCGAGTAAATTGCAAGCAAATAAGCAAGAGATGGCTCATGCAAAGGATCTTCCTTGCCTTGGAGTTCTCTTTGTTATCGGCCTGTCGCTGCTGGTTTCAGGCTTTGCTCGTGACCTACCCACATCTGTCCTCTCCGGTCAGCTAGTCCCTTTAAATTGAATTTCTTACATTCATATGATTATTCTTTTTTATTTTTGTGTGAATAAGATGTGAAGGTCAATGCAGGTGGATTTGAACTTAAGGGCCTGTTCTTTTCGTGGGTAAATACCAAAATATCAGCCTCAACTCATTTCAAATTTCAATCCACTTCAATCTATTTCAACCTACTTCAACCCACTTCAGCTTACTTCAACCCACTTCCACTATTTTAACCAAGTTCAATTTATCACATGAAAAAATTCAACCCATTTTAACCTACTTCAACCTACTTTAAACTATTTCAACCCACTTCACCCTTTTACCTACCACAATTTACCAAAAGAACAGGCCCTAAGTCTATGATAACAATTCTCATAAATTTTATGATTCGAGCTAATTGACATTTACATATGATTATAGATGTGAGACCGTGGGGTTTTTTTTGGGGGGGGGGGACAGGGAGCTAATTGAGGTCATATTTAAACTCATTTTCACCATTTATACACATATTTTTTATATATACAACAACAATTTGTAATGTGAGTCCTGCTTTCACAAAATTCGAAAAAGATCTAGAAGTAGATAGTCTTACTTTTACAGATATGACTACTCGTCAAGAGGGCGATTTCAATAAACTCACATTAAAAGTTTTGAAAATTTATTTTATATATATATATATATATATATATATATATATATATATATATATATATATATATATATGTGAATCATCTATCATAATACTGGTTGTTAATCATTAGGGTTAATCATTCTCAAATTACTATTGGCAGTGCTTGCTGGTACTGTTTATTCAGAAATCTCTAATACTGGTTGTTAATAAGTTATTAACTTTGGTGAAACCAATTCATTTATTCCAGCTTGTTAAATAATTTTTTTTTTCTACAACCACTCTAAATTTATTAACAAAATGGATACTGTATTGTTACTAACACATTATGACATAATTAGATAAAAACATACTTTTAATACATTTTTGATTAGTAGGTACACAGCTTTTTGATTTTTTTATAATGATGAAGGTACTGGGCGTGGTTATTACATGAGCCTCCCACGACGGATAATCTCAATCCCTCCTCATCGTCCGTCGCCATGCGGAGCATTTGGACCAGCTTATTGTGTTGATAATCCTTCTCCAGCAAGAGGTCCAAGCCCTAAACAACATTAAATGTTAAAGAGAGTGCAAATGATCGAAGCAAGTACCAGGGCAAGTAACCATGTTTCGTCACTTTTATTGCAAAAAAAAGAAATTTCTATTGCTAATGCAATACTTTGTAATCGATGCACCACAAGTTATACACTCAACGATGAAATTCATACTAATTGATGGCAGCTTCCTTTAGCTTACAATGTATTTTATGAATATGTTTTGATAAAAGACAAAAAGGAGTTGGTCCATTAGTATATTTATTATATTATAATTGGATCTATCTTAGAGTTACTAAAGTTTAAATGTGCTATATTTTTAAAGTGGATACTGGCATATTAATATTGCTTAATTGATTTTATATAAGGTGTCATAATATCTTTGAGATAACTTAAAATTCAAATTTGAATAAATGATCTTTATAATATTATATTTTGTGATTCAACTTCGATTATGAGATTACGATTCTCGATATGCCAGTACTTTTGAAGAAGTCAATATTAATTTACCTAAAGTTGTTAATATCTTTTGAGATCATATGTTGAAGATTGTTGCTTGCTTAAAATCAGCGACTAGATAATGATGACCAGCAAGATCTTCGGCCTAAAATCAAGCACATGGCCATTGAAAATTTAGATTATAACCATTGAGCAAATTGTCATAATCTAAGGGCTTGAAAGCTGCATCTCAAGGCCTAGAAATCAGATTGAAGATTAGCTTTCCTTTTCAAATGCAACGGTCACTTTCCATAATCGCATCCCAACCTCTCCAACATTTAATATGTGTGTGTGTGTGTCCATATATATACATACATACATACATACATACTATACATATACGTGCATATACATGTACATGTAAATATATATATACACACTTATACATATACATATATAAACATGTACATGCACACACACACACACACACACACACACACACACACACACACACATACATACATACATACGTACGTACATACATACATATACATATATAAATATAAATCTAAATCTAAATCTATACATACATACATACATACATACATACATACATACATATATATATATATAGATATATATATATATATATATATATATATATATATATATTTATATATATTGTAACACCCCCGCTACCTACCAGGGATGTCACACCGCCAGGATCCCCCGAGGGAGACCCCTAAACCTCTTCTTCCATTAACTTTCTTCTTAATTTTACCAAACCCCCTTTTTTTCAAAAAAAATGGGAAATCCTGAGACGAAACCGGCAGAGTTCCGTCTGTAATTTCAACGTTTCCATAATTTACATTATAAAGTTCAGGGTACCTGTGAACTTTTAAACCAAAATGTACAATAACTAGGAGTACCAACGAGTCACACACTCGTGGTGGGGCTTAAGCTCTTTACAAACACTTATTACAAAAGATTTACATAGGTTCATACTGCCAGACCCTTTGAGCCACTACATGACCAACGTACGCACTTTCTTAAAACAAAACATCACTTCAGATGGCTTCATAACTTCACATTAGAGGCACATCAGCGGAAGCAACTAGCGGTCCATTCATTCTTCACCTGGGGGGAAAAGGGGAAAGGAAATGGAGTGAGCCACCACATGCTCAGTGAGTGTTCTTCCACTCCTTAAAACAAAACCCTTTCCAAGCAATAATACTCATAATATTCACTTATCAAGCATTTAGCTAATACTAACATGGTATTAGGCAACATATTATAGGACACAGATTGAAGAACATAAACATCGGACAAGTCACGACTTATGTATTCACTAGGCACATTTGAATGTCATTTCACGATTCACTAGCATGTCACATATTCTATTTGAAACCACATTCATCATATTTAAGAACATTTTCTTTAAATCTGCAATGAAACTTTCTTTGAACATTTGAAAGCATTTCATAACATTGCGGTTCTCAATCTTTTGAAAGAGTTTACATTTCCCATTCGTCGTAAAACGAACCTTGTATGCATTTCATATTCATTCCATATGGCCTCTTTGGGCCCATAAAACATTCTTTTTCTTTAAAACATATAAAATGGCAAAGGCCAATTGCTTTTCTTATCTTGGTAGGAAAATATATCTGGCATAAGATCATTACAGGGTGTTGATTGGGTGAGAACTATTCTCGACCCCATAGTGAGACCTAACGCTCACGCTTAAACTCTTACTCCCGGGATGGCTACATATAACATATCGGACCATTACATTAGCCCTCGTCAGGGCCTCTAGGGTTTATCCGGACTTATCTCCTAGGTTAACATTATTTACATTATATCATATTGTCCGCAGCACATTATCTTAGCCACTTAAAGCGCATCGGCTATAACGGCTAGTAATTTTCCGTTTCAAACAATAAAATCATTCAACGTATAATTCCCATCTCCCTTTTGTTAAAAACGTTTTAGGGATTCCTCCAAACACTATTTGAATAGCTAAAATAGGTCATAGCTCGTTACTAGACATGGCTATTATTCATTTAAAACACATGAAAAGTCATTTGCTAAAACATTACCCTCACACCCACATGTTACATTTAAAACACATAAGGAAAAGGGAATACACATATCACATTTAAACACTTCGTAATCATTTCAACAACACAATAAGCCACACATGGCCTCGCAATCCACACGATTGCGGTAATTTCACAACCCGAACTCCCTCCTCACAAGCACCGTACCACAAGACCTCAAACGCTCACGATTCTTTCCTCAAACCATCCAACTACCAACTCAATTCATCGATTCATTAATCACAACATATTATCATATTAGCTTATGAAAAAGGGAGTAAGGTTTAGGCTCTTACCTGAGCAACCAGCATCATTCAGCGAAGCGTTACAACAAGCGTGCATATAGCCACATTTATTCATAATTCGACAATACTTTATTCAGTAACTCAAACATAATTCGATTCTAAACATATACATGGCATTTCGAATCAACTTCCCTAAGCATGAATGCACTACAAAGAGTTCGAATTTATTTCGTTTACACACATAATACATTAGCTAGTTCAACTTGAATGGGAGCTAAACACGTTAAACTAACTTCGTTCTTAATCCCTTTTTATATATTAACTAAATAACTTGAATTGATGCTAAACATATTAAACTAACTTCGTTTCTAATTCCCTTTCAAAAAAAATAACTCATTAACTTGATTCAAAGCTAAATACATTAAATGAATTTCGATTTTAATTCCGTTTTAAACTATAACTCTTTAACTCGAATCGAAACTAAATACGTTAAATTAACTTCGATTTTAATCCCGTTTTAAACTATAACTCTTTAACTCGAATCGAAACTAAATACGTTAAATTAACTTCGATTTTGATTCCGTTTTAAACAATAACTCATTAACTCGTATCGAAACTAAATACGCTAAATTAACTTTGATTTTAATCCCGTTTTAAACTATAACTCTTTAAGTTGAATCGAAGCTAAATACGTTAAATTAACTTCGATTTTAATCCCGTTTTAAACTATAACTCTTTAACTCGAATCGAAGCTAAATACGTTAAATTAACTTCGATTTTAATTCCGTTTTAAACAATAACTCATTAACTCGAATCGAAGCTAAATACGTTAAATTAACTTCGATTTTAATTCCGTTTTGAACTATAACTCTTTAACTCGAATCGAAGCTAAATACATTAAATTAATTTCGATATTAATTCCGTTTTAAACAATAACTCATTAACTCGATTCGAAGCTCAATACGTCCATACAAATTCGAATTCACTGTTCACGCAAGATTGTGGTTTATATACAAAATTCACATCGATTCACAAATTCAGGCATGAAACAACCAATTGATTCGAACCTAAGCATGAATAACTTATTTTTTGTCATTTCTAACGAATTTAACAAGCCCTAAATTGACATGCAACATCAATCCGCTGAAAAATTAACTTCGAAAATAGTAATAACTTAGGAGGGAGAAACACTTACTTGGGTTAACCTAGTTTCAACCTCAAACGGTGAATACCGATGCTCCTATACTGCTAAACCCGAACCCAAGCCCGTCAGCCAGCAATTTTCGAACCCTAGCCCTCGTTTTCGCGATGCTTCTGGCGGATTGAGGCTCGATTTTGGCTCTAATTTATAGAGAAGGCTGGGTTGAAGGTGGGTCGTCGGTTTCCGGCAGGTGAACGGCCGGTTCTGGGCGAGGGGACGCGTGGGTGAGAGGCTGTGCGAGGTGGATGAAGTTTGGTGGTGGAATGGGCGGCTGAGACGCGTGGTGTGAGGGACCGTTCGTCCCTTTCTCTCGCCGGTGACGCGTGCTGGCCGGCGGCAGTGCCAGGTGGCCGGTCGCCGGTGAGAGAGAGAGAGAGAGAGTGAGAGAGATGCGTTAGAGAGAGAGATAGAGCGTGTGGTGAGAGGGGGGGTCGGGTTCTCCCGACTTCGGTCTCCCTTTTCCCCCTTTTCAATCATTTTCCTTTTTTTTTTTGGTTGTTTTGGGTTAAACTAACAACATTCGACTAAATTCTGGTCCCGTGCTCACTAATGGTTAGGCTAAACCCGCATGGAACGACCTACCATGTACATTTTGGTTTAAACTTTGGGAATTAGCCAAGTGAAACGAAAAACGATTTAAAAAACTGGGTTTAGCGTAGATTCAAACATTTTATAAATAAGTGGCGTCAATGATAACATTAGTCAAATAATCGTCCCTTTTATTGAAACTAGTCGTTAAAAACTCACACGGTCGATTTAATACTTTCGTCGGATAACGAATCAAAAGCAACTGTAAAATCAGCAACTAAACAGTTAGTCAGTAATAGCATGAAAGCATGGCC
>JAKOGI010000672.1:0-10000 GCA_029747015.1 Carnegiea gigantea
TATATATATATATATATGTGTATGTGTATATATATGTGTGTGTGTGTTTGTGCACACGCACACACACACACACACACTCACACACACACACACACACACACACACACACATATATATATATGTATATGTGTGTGAGCTCGTCCTTGAGCTCGTCAGTGAGCTCCTCCATCGGTTCACCCTCGCTTGGGTCCTCCTTAGGGTCCTTCTCTTCTGTTGGACACGCCTTAGTGGGAGCATCTCCCTTATCCTTAGAGTCTCCTTCCTAATCAGTGAGCACGTCTCCCCGGGGGTGGGGCGTCTTCCTCAATAGCTGTGGGTATGTGCTTCGGGTCGTGGGGTCCCTCTAGTCTCACGTTGTTTAGCAGGCCAGTTACACTCATTCCCATAAGCTCACAGTCACACCACTAGCACTTCCTCTATGGGCGACAATCACAAGCCCAGGGGTGCAGCTCGTCCACTCGATAGAGCTACTCAGGTTCTCCCTTTAAGGTCAGTAGTAGAAAGATCACCCGGTTGTCCTCAATCCTCAAACAGCTATTGGGCACACCATCCAAATATCTGGCTAACACCCACCTCACATGCCAAATGTGGTCCCACACAACCTGACCTGGTCTCTTAGCTAAATACTCGTGCAAGCAAGGACCTCCTACACAATCACAATGCTACATACCCTTTATTCTTGTACGAAGTAATTACACATAAGACATGTATCTATAAAATAACATGCATTTATTTATACTACGTGCAAATGCATGCAACCCCTGCCCCGTACTAAACTCACTCTCCGGGCAGTCCCTAGGTCTATAAGTTTTAGTATTTAATTCTTATAGTCTTTTAGGCGAGCCTTTAGGTCAGTCAACCTGAGATCTGATGCACTTTGTAACACCCCGGATTTCTAATTCTAGTTCTTTATTACTAAACAACAACCTACTGGCAGCGGAACCTAAATTGGGGGTGTTACCGCCATATTTTCTTCTTGAAAATAGTAGACTGTGTATCAAATAACAATTAAAATAATGGTTCTTAATTAATATTGCAGCCTAAAGGAATCTAGTTACCAATGAACAACTACTAAAGTCCTTTGCTCCCGATGTCAAAATTTCAACTTACTGGCCATTATAAAAAGGTCAGTTCGTCTTCTACACTTCTTCTATTTAGGGTTTTTTTTAGATTCTAACCCAAACTAGGTCGTTTGCTCAAGTCTTTTCATGATGCCACTGACTTTTCCCGATCTGAACGGGCCCTAGTATTTCGACCATAACTTAGGCTACCCTAATCTGATCCATACAATTCAAAAACTAGGTTATACAGCACATCTAGAAGCATCTACCTTAAAAGGTCACGATTTTGGGTTACTATCCTCTCCTGACCGAATTTTCAAAATCAGTGCATGTGCAGCCCCCTAAGCCCAGCAAGTTCTGTCGGTATTTCTCAATTCCACTACTTACTCTTGGCTCGATCAGTTAAAATATTTTTTTTTCTAGCGAATTGGTAATTAGTTGTTTATGCTAGGGAGGTAAATTTAAATATCAATGGCCGAATCACAAAAGTACTATAGATAGGTGAGAAATATTCGGGTCTAGGAAGGATAAAAAAATGTGGAACTGAAGAATACATAAATCGAGGAAAAAAAACCCGAACGACATTTTCAATCCATGCTTTAATGAAATAGGGTAAATGTAAAATTTTGAAAATAAAACATGGAGAAAAAGATTTAAATCGACTTGGACTACGAAGGTTAGTCCACGTCACATGATCCCCCATTTTAAATTTTTGGGATTTTACATACTACCCTACTTAAGAAAGTTTCGTCCTCGAAACTTCACTAGGCTGTGACACACTACCATTACGAAAATGAATTTTCGGGGTTTTACATACTACCCCACTTAAGAAGTTTCATCCTTGGAACCTGGACACACCTGGTTAGAGGAATAAGTGGGGGTATTTGTCTCGTACCTTCTGCTTTGGTCTCAGGTTGCTTCTGACATGTCGTGATTAGCCAGAGGACCTTAACCAAGGATACCGTCTTCCTATGAAGGTGCTTTTCTCGCCGATCTAGGATTTGCACAGGCTGCTTCTCATATGACAGATCTTCCAAGAGCTGTATGGGGTCGGGCTCAATTATATGAGAAGGATCTGGGATGTACTTTCGCAGCTAGGATACATGGAACATATTGTGTACTCTTGGAAGTTCAGGTGGTAACTCCAACCGATATGCCACCTCCTCAACTCTCTGTATGACTGGGTATGGCCCAGTATACCTCAGGCTGAGTTTCCCTGCCATTCCAAACCTTACAACTCCCTTGGTTGGAGAAACTCGAAGGAACACCTGATCTTCAGCTTGAAATTCAAGGGCCTACGCCTTCGATCGGCGTAGCTTTCTTGGCGGCTCTCATCCGTTCTTGGATCACCCTTATTTTATCTGTGGTGTTTTGGATTAATTCCAGCCCTATAGTTAGAGCTTTGTCAATATCTTGCCAATAGAGCGGAGTTCTGCACCTTCTCCCATACAGTGCCTCATACGGGGCCATCCCAATACTCGTATGATAACTGTTGTTATAGGATAACTATATCACTACTAACTATTTGTCCCATGCTTTCTTGAAGTCCAGGGCGCAAGCCCTCAGCATATCTTCCACTGTCAGAATAGTGTGCTCAGTTTGCCCGTCTGTAACTAGGTGGAACGCATTACGAAAGCATAATAGCATCCGAAATGCTTCCTGTAGCTTCGGCCAAAAACTCGACAAGAATTTGGTCTTCTGATCCGACACTATGGAACTAGGTACCCCGTGCAACCGCACTATCTCTTTAAGGTATGCTCTAGCTAACTGATCTAGGGTCCAAGTATTCATCATGGCTATAAAATGCGCTGTTTTCGTGAGTCTATCCATGATGACCCAAATCGCGTTGTTCTTCCGTTGAGTCAATGGTAAGCCCACTATGAAGTTCATGGACACTGGTCCCATTTCCATTCAGGGACATCTAGGGGTTGTAGAAGTCCCGCTGGTTGTTGGTGTTCGATTTTCATTCACTGATAGGTTAGGCACTTTGCCACAAAATCCGCCAGTTCTTGTTTCATGTTACTCCACCAAAAGGTCTGCTTTAGGTCTTTATATAGCTTATTTCCCCCAGGGTGCATTGAATGTGGAGTATTGTGACCCTCATCTAGGATTTTCTTCTTAAGTGCTTCTAATGCTGGAACACACACCCGGTTATGGAAATATATAGTACCATCTTTATGGATTACGAACCCGGGTGCCTTCCCCACCAATATTTCCTCCCTCATTCGCTCGAGTTGAGGGTCCGTAGCCTGTGCTACTTGAATTTCCTCTATGAGTGTCGGCTGTACTTCCAACGCATAAAGCATAGGCTCACCCTTCGGGGTGATTACATTAAGTTCTAACTTTTAAAATTCCTCACACAAATCCTTAGGGAGTGCTAACAAGCAGTTTAGTGTTGGGTACGGTCGGTGACTTAATACATCGACCACTGCATTAACTTTTCCCCAAGGTACTGGAAATGGACATTGTAGTTCTTCAGGAACTCCAACCACCTCATCTGCCTTAGATTCAGGTCCTTTTGTGAAAAGAGGTATTTCAAGCTCTGGTGATCGGTGAAAACCTTGCAATATACCCCGTGTAGGTAGTGCCTCCAGATCTTAAGTGCAAACACGATGGCTGCTAACTCCAGGTCGTAAGTCAGGCAGTTACGTTCATGAGTCTTCAATTGCTGTGAAGCATAGGCTATCAGGCGATCCTCCTGCATCGGCACACATCTTAACCCACTCCTAGATGCATCGCTACACACCACGAAATCCTTATCGGTGGTGGGTAAGGCCAGTATTGGTGCACTCATTAGTCTTTCCTTAAACTCCTGGAACGCTTCCTCGTGCTATTCCATTCATTCATACTTAGCGACCTTTCTGGTCAAATTGATGAGCGGATGGCAATTTTCGAGAAGTTTTGGACAAATCTATGATAGTACCCTGCCAAACCTAAGAAACTCCTCACTTCCGTCGGTTTCTTAGGTCATGGCCAGTTTGTCATAGCCTCTATCTTTTGGGGGTCCACAGACACTCTCTCGTTGAATACTACATGTCCCAAAAATGCCACCTTATTTAACCAGAATTCACACTTTGAAAGTTTGGCATATGACTCATTCCTCCTTAACACTTCTAGGGCTATCCTCATATGATGGGTATATTCTTCTGGAGTTCTTGAGTAGATCAGTATATCATCTATGAATACCACCACAATTGATCCAGGTAAGGTTTAAAAACTTTGTTCATAAGATCCATGAAGCTGCCAGGGCATTAGTGAGGCTAAAAGGCATCACTACGAACTCATAATGTTCGTAATGAGTACAGAAGGCAGTATTGTGTATATCTTCATCCTTAATTCGGAGTTGGTGGTACCCTGAACGAAGGTTTGTTTTAGAAAAAGTCTCAGCGCCTCTTAACTAGTCAAAGATGTCGTCTATTCAGGGTAGAGGGTATCGATTCTTGACTGTTATTTTATTTAGCTTTCTATAGTCTATACACAACCTCAGGGTTCCATCCTTCTTCTTTACAAACAACACCATGGCTCCCCACAAAGATGTACTGAGTCGGATACGCCCCTTCTCTAATAGTTTATCCAGCTGCATCTTTAATTCCTTAAGCTCTGTGGGAGCCATATGGTAAGGTGCCTTAGAGATGGGTGTAGCTCCGGGGGTCAAATCAATACAAAATTCGACTTCCCGAAGGGGTGACATACTGGGGATCTCCTCTGAAAATACATTTGGGAATTCCCTTATTATTGAGATGTCCTCAAGGGAGGATTTGGCAACCTCGATTTTCACTACATTACACAAGAATCCCTCACATCCTCTACCAAACAACTTGCGGGCTTCTGTTACAGAAATTAGTTTCACTCCCGCTCTAGGTCGCTTGCCGTTATGCACCACTTTCTCCCCATTGGGTCCTCTTAGGGTGATTTTCTATCTTGGATAGTCTATCTAGGCCTGATGTTTGGCTAACCAATCTATCCCCAGAATGACCCCAAAGTCAGTTAACTCAAACCCATATAGGTCTGCCAAGAATTCATGCTCATACATCCTAATAGGGCGATCCTCATACAGTTCCTCACACATTACAGTCTTCTCGTCAGGGAGAATCATAGATGGCGAGGAAGATTTATGAGTGGAGACTAGTCCTAATGTCTCAACCAGTTTAACAGAAATAAAGGAGTGCGTAGCACCCGAATCAAATAAAACATCTACTAGTTGAGTTTGGGCAAAAAAGTACCCGTCACAACGTTTGATGCATCCTCTGCCTCCTCCTTGCGCATCACGTAGACTCTGCTCCCATTATTTAGGGGCGGTTGGTTGGGAAGTTAGGCCTGAATCTGCTAAGATGCCTGGTTCTGTTGGTTGGAATTGGCCGCCTGCCCACGCCTATTCTAATAGGGTTATCAGGGTCGCTGTCCCTGTCCTTGTCCTTCTCTTTGTCCCCCATGATCTTGACCGGTAGGTCGTGGGGTATAGGCAATCATGGATCTAATATTGAGGGCTTCCGTAGCGGAAACACCTCTTAACTGAACGACATTCTCGGGCGTAGGGGCCCAACTTTCCACAGGCATTGCATGTCACTTTAGGCCACACATTGGGGTGTTACCCTCCCCGAGCGTTGTTGTTTGAGTGCTGATTCTCAGAAGACTCATGGTATTGCTCTTGCGGGTTGAATTCCTTTGGTTATCCTCCTTCCTCTTAACTCCCTGTTGCTCATTGAAGTAGTTCCTCCTTTCCTTTATTGCCCTCTCTATATTAATCATAGCATCATATAGATCCATGTAAGAGGTGTACTGGCGTACTGACATGTTCTCCTTAATAGTGGGATTAAGTTCGGCTTAAAATTAATTCATCTTCAACATCTCGTCAACTACGAAGGTTGGAGCAAATCGGGAGAGCTCCATAGACTTCAAGGTGTACTCTAGTACACTCATGCTCCCTTGCTGTAATTGTATAACTCGGTCTCTTTAGCTTTCTGGAGGGAGGCGGGATAGAAATGATCCTTGATCAATTCCTTGAACTTGGCCCAGTTGAAACCTGGCTCGTGCTACCTTTCCCTCATTGTGGCCCACCATACGTCGGCTTGATCCCTCAGGTAGAACACTGCAAAACGCACTTTCCACTCCTCGGGCCATTGGAGCATATCGAACAACTTTTCCATGCCCTTAATCCAATCCTCAGAAGTTTTGGGGTCAGTGGTGTCATCGTAAATGGGTGGGTTATGGCTCGCAAGTCTCTTGAATATATAGGAGTTATCCTCCTCAACCTTCCTCTCTCTAACTTTCATCAGCTTCTGCAGTTGTTCACTCTGGAGTCACAGCTACTCTCCCTGTTTTTGCAGCAACTCTAGTAGCAGGAGGTTTGTAAGGTTCGCTCTAGTAGGTGGGTTGGTCTCCTCCACCTGACTGCGAGATTCGTTCCCATTCCTGGGGCATAGAGCTTCTAACCGTTCCTTAAAGGTCGACATGGGGATCTCGGAATTCAAAGGGACTCTCGTAATGGGGTGAGGTCCGCTTTGAGATTCTTCGTTGTTTCCTACCATCCTGTTCAGGAAATAAGTTGGGTTTAGTTCCTCTTCTAATACTTCCTGCCCTACTCACTACTAGAGTGCAATAACATATCACGTACTAGTGCATCACGCAATATTTTACAGGTTTTCCATCACATCACGTCGCCATATCCATGTGGTCCAACCACCACATCACATGCTCATGCATTACACATCATATAGGCATCACATTTACATGTTTCACATACTTCACAAATAAAGAACGCTGACACCCAGATAAGTCAAAAGATTTTATTGCATAGAATTCAAAATCATAGGTGTTCCATACTAGTACTTTTCATTACATCACCGTTTATAACTTCATTGGCCTACAGTGGTTTAACAATATAAGAAAAAGATAACTAATAGTATTGTTCTCAAAAACAAAACTTTCTAAATGCTACGGGCCTCAACTGGCTAGGGCCTTTCAGTGAACAGGTACCCCTACACATTCAACCACACCTACCCTGCTTCCAACGAGTCACCCCAGTCTCAGACTCACCCCGCTTCTCCATAGGATCTGTCTCCTCACTAAAGCTTTCGGGTTCCCTCATCTGGTCAGTCTGCATAATGGACTCCATCCTTCCCTCCTTCTAATTCCCCTCGGGTTCTCTTCCTTGATAGGGTCCATCTCACTCTCGCTAGAGTCTCCCTCAAGGTCATCGCTTCCCGTAAGTTTTCCCTCACTCACCTCAGAATCCCCCTCAGGGTCCTCCTCATCCATCGGTTCCCTCTCGCTTGGGTCCTTCTCAAGATTCTCCTCGGGATCCTCCTCCTCCTCCATCGGTTCCCCTCACGAGGGTCCTCCTCAGGCTCCTCATCTTCTATTGGACCCACCTCAGTAGGAACATCTCCCTCATCTTTAGAGCCTCCCTCCTCATCAGTGAGCTTGTCTCCCGGGGTGGGGCATCCTCCTTACTAGCTGCGGGTATACGCTTTAGGTCGTGGAGTCCCTCCAATCTCAGATAGTTTATCAGGTCAACTACACTCATCCCCATAGGCTTCCAGTCACACCAACAGCACTTCCCCCATGGGCGATGATCACGAGCCTGGGGATGTAGCTCGTCAACTCAGTAGTGCCACTAAGGGTCTCCCTTCAAGGTCAGCAGCAGAAAGATCTCTCAGTTGTCCTCAATCCTCACACAGCTATTGGGCATATCCTCTAAATATCTGGCTAACACCCATCTCACATACCGAATGTGGTCCAACAAAACCTGACCCGATCTCTTAGTTAACTACTCGTGTAAGCAAGGACCTCATACACGATCACAATGCTGGGTACCCTCCATTCCTATACAAAGTAGTTACACATAAGACATGTATCCATACAATAACATGCATTTATTTAATAGTACATGCACATGCATGCAACCCCTGCCCCATAATACACTCACTCTCCGAGCAGTCCCTCGGTCTACAAGTTTTAGTATTTAATTCTTATAGTCTTTTAGGTGAGCCTTCAGGTCAGTCAATCTGAGCTCTGATACCACTTTGTAACACCCCAAATTTCTAATTCCATTCCTTTATTACTAAACAACTGCCTACGTGGTAGCGGAACCTAAATTGAGGATGTTACCGCTGTATTTCCTTTTTGGAAATACAAAACTGTGTATCAAGTAACAATTAAAACAAAGGTTCTTCATTAATACTTAAGCCTAAAGGAATCCAGTTATCAATGAACAACAACTGAACTGAAACCATTTGTTTATTACAATCTCTTCTCTAAACAACTAATGATTTGTTGCCTTCGATTTATACGTCATGGCCTCACTCTACCTTTGGTCCTTTAGTCCCATGCAAAACTAGCTCACCTGAAAACAAAATATTTTATAAAAATGAGATAAACTCAGTACACAATCACCTCTAACAGTTAAACTACACACACAAATTCCTTTTGAAAACATCTTAGAGGTAGGGGACATAACAAGATCGCACTTACTCATTACCGTTAATATAGTCATCCATACCTACATGATTCAGTGACGCCCACATACAATCTAAGACCCCATTATAATAATCAAATTTGAGGGTGAGCGACCCTACTGGGTCTCATGGCCTGTGCTTGGGTTTAACGTAGCCACTTAACTCAATCATGGCCTACCGCCGACTATGATGGTTACTGCTTTACCATTCCCTGGCCTACCATCAACATGGATAGTTACCACTAACCTAGCCCATGTCCCAACAGGGCACGTGGCCGCCTATATGCATGCGCTATTTTCCGAGAAAGGCTATTGGTCTTCAATCAATATAACTAGTTTAGAGTCTCATTCATAACCAACCCTTACTATCGTTATTATGCTCTCCCAAATTAAAGATCAATTAACCATATCTAGCTCATTCGGATTCAACCCAATCCCTAAGACTTAACCACTATACACAACTTCCATTTTCAACATAACATTAAAAAAAAACAACTCTTTAGGCGTAGCAAAGCCATGCAATTCTAACCACGCAGACATGTTCAGTTAACGCATGCCATAATTGCATAAAAGCTGCATTTAAAGTAATTCTTACCTTGTTCAATGCACACGCAATTCAAGCAACTCAGGGAAGTGTTAGGGCATGATTGTTACCCGAATTCCGTACAATTACGGGTTCGGTTACTAGTTTTGGCCGACTGCTTAGTACCTGAGCCAAAACATCGCCCACACTCAGCCCAAAACTTCATGGATCATAACTGTAGCCTATGCCCTACTTCTAAGAATTTTTCTAAGATTTTAACTCATGCTCAAGGCTCCCAACCAAAGCCTAATTTTGGATCCAGATTCAACTAGAATCTGAGCCGAAAGTTCAGAACCTATACTTTTGCTCCCGATCTCAAATTTTCAACTTCCTAGCCATTATAGAAAGGTCGGTCCGTCCTGTGCACTTCTTATGTTTAATATTTTACCAGATTCTAACCCAAACTAGGTCGTTTTCTTAATTCTTTGCATGCTGCCACTGATTGTCCCGATCTGGATCGTCCCTAGTATTTTGGCTACAACTTGGGCTACACTTTTTCGATCCGCATGATTCAAAAATTGGGTTACACAGTACATCCTGATGTAGTTGCCATAAAAATTTCACAATTTTTGGGTTACTTTCCTGTCCTAGCTGAATTTTTAAATTCAGTGTATGTACAGCTCCTTAAGCCCAGCAGGTTCTGTCTGTACTTCTCAATTCCACCGCTTACCCTTGGCTCGATTTTTCATAACATCTCACTCACAACTATCCCATGTTGTTCTCACAGTCCTACCCCTACTCCTTCATAATCCAAGTCGAATAAAAACTGAAACTTTTAATTAAAACGATTAACAACTAGCCTCTTTAGGCTTACTTTGATGTGATTTCAGGAGAGAAGTGATTGAAACATCGAAACCTTGGAGTTTTAAATATGAAAAATCACAAAAACTCAAATCAAAT